>JAPDVR010000021.1:12848673-13418673 GCA_026230005.1 Gila orcuttii | reverse complement strand
CTATAATATAATTTCTGTATTATTTTTAAGCAATGTAATTTGTTTAGGATAAAAGCGTCAATTTAGTAAAATTTAGCTTTGAGGGAAGCATGGAATCATGTGAAATGAGCTGAATATGCCAAAAGAGCGACAAATACAGTATATATATGAATACAGTACAAAAGTATAAGAGTCAGTTTATGATTTTTGTTACTAATGTATGTTACCACTATTTACTTTTAAAATACATCAATCTTGCCATAAAAATAGCCATTGATGCTAGTATGGCAAAAAAAAAAAAAAAAAAAAACCTTTAAGAGTCTTTAAATCTGCATAAAATAATTTGCAGTCAGTTAACAAGAAACATTGTCCAAGAGGCAGGACTTGAAAAGTTTCCCTTAACAAATTAAAGTGAGTGATTTTTATGATCTAAAACCTTTAATGCCTAAACCTAAGATTTACTAAGAGTTTAATTATGAACAATGTCTGCTAAGATCAGTTTGAATCGTTATAACTAGCATTTCAGATTTTCTGTTGGATATGATGAACTTTAATGCAATTTCGGAACTTTAATGGCATACCAACACCTGCAACATTAGTACCTGCTCCTTCTTGATACACACATATTTCCATGGTTGGCTGAAAAGTGCTGCTATGTTCTGACCATCCATTGGCAAAGTCTCACAGGAGTGCCAATTGCACTAAAGTGCCAAGCATTTGACAGACTGGTGGGAATGGAAACGTACAGTGCTTTGCG
Source organism: Gila orcuttii (assembly GCA_026230005.1). Lineage (NCBI taxonomy): Eukaryota > Metazoa > Chordata > Actinopteri > Cypriniformes > Leuciscidae > Gila > Gila orcuttii. Next base: position 13,417,937 of record JAPDVR010000021.1, on the reverse strand, counting down.
GTCTCTTGGTGGGGAGGGGAAGAGACTTCACTTTAACAATGACTTCTTGCAACCTCCAAAGTCTTAACGGCAGCATGACTGTTACAGCCTAATGAATTCAGCTGGGTTACAGTTTCACATTACTCTTTATAAAAACCACTGAGCAGGACATTTGAGGAGAACTATAGGAATAAAGGGCACGTTAACTTCAGATTTCATATTACAAATAGCTTTGGCAAACTTCACTGGTTTCTCTAACAAGGGGGGCAGGCTACCTAATTCAATTTTTCATTTAGCTTGAAAACTGATGATGTGCTGTGTGAGTGTTTGTTTGCTATGGAAGTGCATTTGTGTAGTTTCTCATATAAAGTGATAGTTTTCTCTTTTTTAATATTTGTTTTCTTTTACATTTTAACTGAAAAATTTCCTGGCGTTTAATTCAACCACCACGCTTTTGAGAAGTTGCACTGTGTTTAAACCAGACTTCCCACCGTTAAACCTACTCAACGGCATTACTCTCACCTCTTGGGAAAAAGGGCGTACAGCTCTGCCCTGCCCACATAGGCGTCACTTACAAACCAGCTCTTTTTTACTCCTTTTTGAAATAACGGAACTCCCTGGAAAGAGAGTGCTGTTTACATATGACTGTCTTCATCCCTGTGGCTAATAATGTAAACATCCATCTATTTTCAGGAGAACATGAACCAAACACTGTGGTCCACATTTTAGTCTACAATAAATCCACTCGTACGTCTACTTTACAAAAGGACAATTTCACCACATGCAGTCATAGAAATCAGGATAAAGATGCTTAACAGACTCCTCAGACAGTTTCCAGGCTTTTACAAACTCTTCAGTCCCTAAAACACACATATACGCCCATGTTTCGGCCAGCTCCACCCAGACGGAGACCAGGATATAGCCCGCTATTACGATCAACAGCATGTTTCCACTCCAAGCCAGAGCCCTTTGTTTTAGTTTCCCGCTAGCTTTTTAACACCGTCTCCATTGAGTAAACACTACAAACTGCTGGGTGTCACATCAATCAAGGTGAGGCTATTGTTTTAATAAAACATTATATTAGATCTCAAAATCAGCTTACAAAATGATGAATCCTGACAAATTATAAGGAAAAAAGATGTTCCTATAAATCTGTACACAAAAATTATACAAATTATAAAATAAGAACATAAAAAGGATGCAAACGGTTAAACAATGATAAAACGCTGCATGTAATACACAAAATAGCTTACAAAAGACTTCAAATAAACTTACTGTGAAGCAAAAGAAAGCCGAACATGAAAGCCAGAGCCATGGTTTTCCAGAGTTCATTCAATCTTCGTACAGCCATTCTGGTCTTTGAGCACGCTGAGGTGTGAGAGAGTGTGTATGCAGGCGCTGGGGCAGGGCTGAAAGGGTTTAGGGGTTTCCTGTGCCTGAGACAGAAATGAGCGGGTCACAAGATAAAGCATGGCTTGTGCTCCAGGGGTTTTATATGGCCCCTCTACACTCCCCCCATATCTCTCTCTCTCTCTCTCTCTCTCTCTCTCTCTCTCTCTCTCTCTCTCTCTCTCTCTCTCTCTCTCTCTCTCTCTCTCTCTCCTCTCTCTCTCACTCTCTCTCTCTCTCTCTCTGTCTCTCTCTCTCCCTACCGTCATTCTTCTCGTCTTGCAGGCAAAGCCACCTCCTTCATGTTGTGTGCATTTGATAGTATAAGAAGAGTTGAAATATGTATATTGCTGTATATTTATTATATTTATTTTGTATATTTATATTAATTAATTTGAAAAAGTCTCTTCAAGTCTCTCTGGAAAATTCATAAAACTACAAAGGCTGCCACCAATTAAGCCTCCAAATAGATTTAGAGAAATGAATCTGATTCAATTTGATTGATTTTATTTATTGATTGATCTTACAATTGCGGCTTTATATCTCATAATTTGACTTTATATGTCACAGTGTTACTATTTCTTATTTTAAACTCACAATCACGTTTATTTTTTAGGCTTATGTGGAAATAGGCTTCCAGTTTTTGTTATAGTTTATAATAATTTGCATTATAAAAAAAAGAAAAATCTGGGCTGTCTGAGAGTTTTTATGGGAGGTCCATGGGTCTGAAAAGGTAAAAAAACATATTAATTTAATTTTGCTTGTCTGATTTGCATTCCTTTTGGTATTTTAACTATGATGTCCTTTCTTCTCTCATCTCTGCAGTCTATATACTGTGTTCACTGCTGATCAGCTTGTGAAAGCACATGGCGTCATGTACGCTGAATTTGTGTGTCCCTGGACCAATGAGTAATACAGTGAGTCATCTTTAACCCTCAATCACCCGAAAATACCAACACACACACATATGGAAGGAAAAAACGGAAGGTAAGCTGAAAAAGCTGACACGCACATGTACTAATGCATCTAAACACACACACACCCTCAATCCCATTTCCCCTCGACAAACTTTCATTTCTCCTCGGTGCGACTGGGCGGGAATCGTTCACATGTATCTGTGTGTTGGCGCCGCTTGGAGAACATCTGGAAACAGTGCAGTGTGAGCAGCTTTGTGTGTTCTTGGGGACTGCTCGCAAAATTACTTGTCAAACAGTTCGGCCAGATGGGGGAGAGAGCGGAGAACATGTGTCCCCCTCCCACAAGCCTGATTTTTTCATTTTCCCTCCGTTTTTGAGGTGTGGGGAGTTTGGAAGTGAAATGATTGATAGGCTCAAGCACACAACATCCACCTGGGCTATCCAGTTTCTGGCCAGCAATGGTTGGAGTGGGACCGCTAGCACTACGGTGTGAGGAGGGTCCGACTGCACGGCCAAGGCTCCACATATGGAACCACATGTAACCTGAGAGGTTCAAAGAACAGTACAAGGCACTCCAGTTACAAATGGCCAATGCGTAAAATAATATCAAACATTACACAGCATATAAATGAAAAACTGCCTAACGTTACCGAATGAAATGTCGACCAAGAAAGAGGTATAGGCGTGTGCAAACTTTAGAGGGGTTGATGGACTCGATCTACTCAATCTGTTTTGATCATCATTCTGAATCCGATCCAGACATAGTCTTTGACAGAAAGACAGGTTACAAGGGGCCAGGTTAGACAAGGGGCCAGGTTACGCAATAGTTCATGACTCATTTCTTATGGGGCTTGAACCAGCAACCTTCTATTCAACTGCCCTTTAGCCACTATGGAGCACCAGCCTATAAAGAACTTGTTGGGGAGATAAACCTTACAAGTGCCATCATTCATTTCCTGTCTTTGATATTTCCTGCTTCCTATCATTTCCTGTTTGTGGAATTTGTCGTTTTGGTTTACATAACATGGAACACGAAAACATACAGCATTCATGCACATTCGCACCACACAAAGGCACACACAACCCCTTTCAGACACCTGTTTTAAATTACCATCGAGAAGGCTAATCATCTTTTTCTTCCTCCTCCTCTCTTTCTTTCAGAGTCTCAGGGGTTTTGAGAAGGGATTGCCTCATAGCGTGTATGTTCTGCCTCCTCCTTCCCCAGCCACGCCTGTGAGAACACACAAAAGAACATGTAAATGTTCCTTCGCTCAGCAGCCTCACGAGAGCACAAACAGACCGTCTCTGTGGCCAAGGGCACCGCTCAGGCATCATGAGGCTCAGGGGTCCTGGGTAAATGGTCAGAGGCACTTGACCTTTTGTGACCTTGTTGTTTTTCGGTCCATGGGGGTAAGCGGGGGGATGGTTTACACAAACTGCCACAATGTTTCTTGCATTCCATTGGGAAGGAGGATGACTTCCACATGGAATGGTTTAGAGCTATGTTCATGCATATAAGCAATAAATGGGGCTGATAGAATATCGTTATATTTAGATAAACTGATTTTAGCTATGTATACACTACCGTTTGAAAGTTTGGGGTCGATAAGATTTTTTTACATGTTTTTGAAAGAATTATCTAATGCTTACCAATATAGCTTTTATTATTATTTTTTTTTAATTTCAATATATTTTAAAGTTTTATTTATTCCTGTGATAACAAAACTGAATTTTCTTGTTATTCCTGTAATTTTCATTACTCATTACAGTCTTCGGTGTCACACGATCCTTCAGAAATCATTCTAATGATGATTTGCTGCTCAAGAAACATTTATTTTTATCAATGTTGTTAAAACAGTTGTGCAGTAATATTTGTGTGGAAACCATGATACATTTTCCCATGATTTTTTTATGGATAGAAAGTTGAAAAGAACAGCATTTATTTGACATGTCAATCTTTTATAACATTATAAATGCCAATTTTGTGAAAAAAGAAGCCTTTTAAGCATTTCAGAGGATGTACAGCATAGGAAAGGCTGATCCATCATTTGACCAAACAGACATTGAATTCAAAAAGTTTTATGCAGGAAGTAAAAAATATGATTTATTAAAATGGACAGTTTGAACATTTGGTTCACGTAAAAATCTCCAGATTGCAAATATATTGTTGTAGGCTAGTATTATATATGCATTTGATACATCAATCAGCCCTATATAGTAGCAAATTCTCTCCTTGTTAAATGCCAAAAAGTATGAACTCAATTAATAAAGCATCTGCACTGTGGACGTGTTTCTAGATTTTTGTGGATGTTTTTCACGTCTAGTTGAAGAGAGCGTTGAGTTTCCCCTGACTCCAGTAAGGAAGTGGGGTGGAGAAACCTGTGGTTGTGTGACTGCGGTTTGCATGCGGTGACCCTTCGGTTAAGCTGTTATGCATCTGTTCGGTGTTCATAATTCACAATGACATTATGTTAGCGATCTGGTGCAGCGTATAACTGTGACTGCATGATCAAGTCTCTGATTTACATGTAAGTGGAGTGGGTGGTTGCCAGGGTGTTGCTAGGGTGTCCTGGATGGTTTCTAGGTGGGTTCCTTACTGGCCCATAAGAATCACTGTTATTCTGGTCTCTATGGCTCAGGTTTCTTCTACAATATAAGTTTATAGGATGTTTTTTTTGCACTTTTCATTGTACCAGAAAAAAAGTATCATTCATGGTAGAAGCACACATGTTGTGGGATGAGTTACATACTAAAGTTTAATACTTTGGATTAGAAAAATCCAAATTAATTAATAAAAAAAAATAATAAATAGTGCATGTGAAGGTATAAATCTTTAAAGATTTATTACAGTGATTTGTGAAGCTAAATTTCAAACAAATGAGCCCCAAAATCCCCAAACTGTTTTTAAATGGCAACATAACTTACATTGGCTCCTCTTCTCGACAACTGTCATGACAAAAGCTTCTAAAATCTATAAATAAGCTAAAACGACACATGTGTAATGGCCACAAAATTCCTCCCTTGTCTGTCCAAACAGAAACTAAGGGCCTGTTCAAACAAGCCGTGATCAGACTGACCAAGGCCAGGCCTGTGTTCACGTCTGATGCCAAATGTGACGTTGATGTCATCAATGGGGACTTAAAAGAAGAAACAAACAAACAAACAAACAAACAAACAAATGCCAAGCCAAAAGAAACAGTGACAGGCAGCTGTTGTGTAATGCATGGAATTATGGGAGATTACTGGAGCCGCTGAATGTGTCTATCAAGCACATTCAGGAGGTGCAAATCGAGTTCCCATCTGAAAATAGGCAAATATAGAAGCTCACAGGAATCTGGATTGCATTCCTGTAGAACGAATGAGACTGGAGTTACTTTGGCCAGAAAACGCAGGAAACAATACAGGGAGCCCATGTTCTGCACAGTGTGATAGCAAACACTACCTTCTTCCTGTCCAAATATTGCCTGCTTCCTGTCTTTCTCTGGTATGTGTGTATTTATGAGTGTGAGTGTGTGTAGATTGTGGACCCCCACCATCTGACTCCCTGTCATCTGACTACATTTGTACGTCACTCTGGGAAATGACAGTCTGGATCCTGGTCCAGGTCAGAGAAACTGTCCCAAGCTCATTCTGTTGCACTGATGACATTATTATTGTGTCCCCTGAAAGGGATAGTTCACCCAAAATGAAAAATCATGTCATCAATTATTCACTCAAGTAGGTATTTTCACTTAAAGGGATAGTTAAAATACACACACACACACACACACACACACACACACACACACATACACACACACACACACACACACACACACACACACACACACACACACACACACACACACACACACACACACACACACACACACAAACACACAAACACACAAACACACACACACACACACACACACACACACACACACAAACACACACACACACACACACACACACACACACACACACACACACACACACACACACACACACACACACACACACACACACACACACAAAGTAAGTCATACAGGTATGAAATGACATAGAATGAATAAACGAAGGACCCTTTATTTTTAGGTGAACTATCCCTTTAAGTGACAATTCCACATACCTCTTTGTATTTCCATGTTTTATTAGAGTGGAATTGTCTTCTGGCTCACTCCAAGACACACGGAAAAGGAGACAGACCCTGAACCAACATACAGCAGGCACTTTTCCATGTGGGGAAAAATCGATTGGGAATCACAGGAAAACGTATTTTAGTGGAAAAGTGCCATGACAGATTGAGATATGGTTGTTTGAACAGCGTTTGTGATGCATCTGTACTGGTTTTATTTCTGGAGTCTTTTAAGATGAATCCAGTGAGAGGGCATCCAGATGGAATACATTATTACTTCCTGCCAGATCCATCTCTGAATTGATTGTATCATATATTTTGGGAAAGTGGGGCTTTTCATTCATAGATCATTTACAACAAGACAGCCTGGCTCAAACAATATCTTAAAGGTGAAATATGTTATTATTTTTTTTTAGATTTTCTAAAGTGCAGAGACGTCTCTAAGCTATTCGTACATTGATCCTCAAAATGTGGCGCTATCAAACATTGTTTGAGCACAGTAAATTGGGCTTAACCAATCATGTGAATTGGGGGTGGGGATATTTGTTTGACTGACTGTCATTGTGGAGTGGTGGTTCTGTTGGTTGCCACTAGTTGCACATTTCCTCTTTGATTTAAATGCTGCAATTTTGAAGGATTTGGTTTTGTCTTGCTCTCTGATCCCACAATATGGAGGATCAGTTGTTTTTATATACTGTATATTTTAATAGTAATTGCTTTAGGATGCGTGTTGCATTAACTCAATTCAAAAGTTTGGGGGTCAGTAAGATTTTTTCTTTTTGTGCTGTTTTTTATTCAGAAAGAATGCATTTGTTTTATTAAAAGAAACATTAAAGACATTTGTAATGTTGCTAAAGATTTGTTGTTCATTTGAACTTTGTTCATCAAAGAATTCTGAAAAAATATCACAGTTTCCACAGCAGCAAATCAGCATTTTGAATGATTTCTGAAGGATCATGTGACACTGAAGACTGGAGTAATGATGCTGAAAATTCAGCTTTGCCATCACAGGAATGAATTTAATTTTAAAATATATTCAAATAGGAAACAGTTCTTTTAAATTGTAATAATATGTCACAATATTACTGTTTTTACTGTATTTTTGATCAAATAAATGCAGCCTTGGTGAGCATAATATATATTTTTTTAGAAACATTTTATTTACCCTAAACTTTTGTATTTTAATATGATAACTAATGACTTTTAAATTGTGACATATCATTATTATATAATCAAAAGCTTGTAAATGGCAGGGTTGTGCAATTTCAAAATTCATGTGCTGGAATTTTTACTGACCATTATTTTCATACGCATGCCTGCTTTATAAATATTTGATTATATACTATATTTTGAGAAGTCTTACAATTTGTGCAAAATACCAAATATGAAGGAAACCTAGGTTCAGTTTGGCTTTCTAAAATTTTGTCTGGGCCAATTAAATCACTTCAGGCCAGTGCGGCTCTATGAGGAAATGCTTTGCGTAACAACTCTTGTGCCCTTTAAATCTCTCTTGACAACAAGAGCTCAGCCTAAACTGATTTTTATAGCTATTGTGTTTGAAACGGAAATTGTCTCTAGCTACCAATAGAAAACACAGACCACTTACAGACGTAATGAATAGCTGGTTGTTTTTGTCTCTAATGATTTTTAAGTGATCGGGCTAAATTGCTCATGAAATGCAGTGAAAACTTCAGAACACAAAGCTCTGTTTTTCTTGTTCTTTGTCCAAAATCCCCTCCATGTGTTCTAAACTCCTCCCTCATTTCTTCTCTCCTTTTCTTTCCTTATAGCCTGTTGTTGTCTGAGCGTGTGCAGATGTTTGACTTTAGCAGTTATCTCAGGAGGAAGGACTCTCCACGCGCTAATAAAGCATCCTCACCACACCCAACAGAAAGCGTAACCTCAACAATATGGGAAGCAAAACATACAACTGACATTCAATGGAGTAAAGAAACAAGAATGTGAAAAAAAAAAACACCACAGACATACCGTGTTTGTATATCTGCAGAGGAACTTTTTTCTTGCATTAAAACCAAATATTAAACCAAGTGCCATTTATTTTACAGACCGTTAACACGATTTGTTAAAGAATAATTTGTAAAAAAAGAAATATATATAAATATATTCAAAAAAGTAGTTAGTTTGTTAAAAATAATTATCTGGTAAAAAACAGTAACCCCCCCCCCCCCCCCCCCAAAAAAAAAAACAGTTAAAATAGTTAAAAATTATTAAAAAGAGCAATTCGTACAATAGAAAAGAAGATTATTTGTTCAGAAAGTAACTTGTTCAAAAGAATGATCTGGTCAAAAAAGAACAGTTTAAAAAAAACTTTTTTATAAGAACTGATTCAAATGAGTGATTTGTAAAAGGAATAAATTAATAAATTCTGATTTAAATTAACAATTTGTTCAGAAATGAACTGGTGCAAAAGTATGATTTGTAAAAAATAAATCAAATAAAAACTCAAAAGAATGATTTGATCAAAAAATAAAGAAGAAAAACAAAAAAAGATTTGATCAGTAAAGAAAGATTTGTTAAAAAAAAAACAGTTCACAATAATGGTTTGTAGAAAAACTATTTGTAACAAAAAAAAGAGAGATAGATACAGAGAGAAATTAAGCAGAACAATTAGTTTATTAAAATAAATTATTCAAAATAGCGATTTGTACAAAAAAGGTCTGATTCAAAAGAATGATTTTTCAAAAGAATAATTTGTTTTAAAAAATAAACAGGTATAAAATAATGATTTGTTCAAAGCAGAACAGGCTGAAAAGAATGATGGTAAAAAGAGAACTGGTTCAAAAGAATGATTTGTTCACAACTGATCCTCAAATTCAACTCACTGACTCAATGATCAAAATAACAGCTCATAGTAAATATTTTTTAGAAAAGACTATTTTCATGGTACATTTTTTACACATGAGAGAGGCACTTAATCTGAATTGTATAGTTGAACAAAAAACAACGACTACAGATTAAAAAACATACAAAAGTTTGCTCAACAAACATTCTTTCATCAGTGATGCCAGTACTTTCTGTACTGTGATTCTGGGAGAAAAGCATTCCTTTATTTGTCATGTTCTGGCTCTGATGTGGCTTTAACCACATCCTTCATTTCATAATCTTCTAATCTCACTCTCTCTAAACTGGTTCAACCGTTTTTTTACTGTCTTTACACTCTAAAAATTGCTGGGTTAAAAACAACCCAATTGGCAACCCAGCGCTGGGTAAATATTGGACAGAACACATGCTGGGTTAAATTAACCCAGTGACATTTTAACCCAGCAGGCTGGGTTGTTGAGAAAACCTAAGATGTAGTCATTTTTTACCATTAATGGATTTGCTATTCTGGGTTATTTTTGCTGGGTTATTCTTATAATTTCACCTGTGCTTTACTGTAAAACTATGAATTAAGAAATAATGAAGAACATGTTTAGACTGTCAAAATCTTTTTTAATGCTTGTCAACTGACATTCACAAACGTGTTAAAATTGGAAGCACAACAAACTGCACATTAAATTTAAATGCAAAAATCATTTAGTGCTGCAAAGTTAAATATTGTCAGTTTTAATACATAAATAAAACTATTGTTTAAATGGTTTAAATACAGTGACATTGACAATAATATTTTAAAGTCAGCGAATGCAAAGTCATTTAAAAATACATCAAGTATTATAGTCAAATACAATTAAAGAAAGAAGATTAGTTCTGAACAATGACATTTATACATTTAACGGTTTAAATACGCAGTGAAATTGACAGACAATAAAATTTTAAAGTCAGCGAATGCAAAATAATTTTAAAAATATGCTAAAATTTACATAGGTATACTTAAATAAAGTAAAATACAGTTAAGGAAGAAAGAAAATGAGTTTTGAACAATGAAATTTATACCATTTAATTCTTAGTAAATTAAAGTGAAATTCACAGATGTGCAAAATTGTATTTTACAGTATGTACACAGTGAAATTGACATTTACAAAACCAAAAGCAAAATGGGGTGTGTTTCCCAAAAGCATCGTTAGCCAACTATGGTCGCAAGTTCCGTCGTTATCAGCATAGTTCAACAAGTCGATGTTTTCCGAAACCATTGTTCCGATGAACATTCGCAAACATCATCGCAAAGTTGTGTGTTTGGAGCGACAGCTCTCGACCTGTGGTTAGAAGCAGAGTTTCTACAGTAGTTTGCATGACATGTGGACTCAATAATCCTTATCTTGAGCAAAATAAGCAAGCTGACATTCACCGTTTTTGAAGACTGTGCATGTGCGAACGTGCTCTACTATGTAAGAACAAGCCTATGATTAAATCTGGAAATAAAGCGAAATTACTGGGAAAATGAAATATTCCTCAGATGCCATGTCTGTAATTTATCTAAAAATATCTAGCATTAATTCGATCTCAAACAGTTTCATTAAAATAAGTTTTTACTCCACCACGTGCGTGACGTTATAAACCGACGTGGTTGAACGACCACTTTTCGACAATATGGTTTCGGGAAACAGTCGTGACTAGCTAGTGGATTTTTCTCAACGATGCATCTTACTGTAGTGAAGCACTGAGTTACGTTGTTGTACAGGAAACACACCCCTGCTTGGGGTAGTTCATGTCAAATACATAGAATGCTTTGAAGCATACATCAACAGCTGCAAGTAGTGTGTTTGTCCATTGATGATGAAGGATTGCGATATCTGCTGGGCGTTTCCCATGGCCATGAGTCATGACAAAGGGATGGGTTTTTGTGGACTCTTCACGGTTTAGAAATGCCACCATGTTCTTTCCAACCTATAAAAGAAAATGGCAATGGTGTCATTATTCGGTTGAAGTCAGTTCAGTGTTGATTCAATTCAGTTCAATTACTGTGTGAAGTTCATCATGATTTCAATAATCAATATATTTGGCGAAAAGCCATATAATAAGTGGTATACGTCTTGTTTGATCTTGTTTTTGTTTTTTTTGTCAAGGATCAAAGCTGCTTAATAGGAATTGTTTTGAGGTAATAAAGTTAAATGTACATCCAGGCAGTTTTCATCACAAAATAAACTCCTTCAGGGTGATACGAGATCCCTCCACTTTGTGTTAATTACCCTGTTGAAGTTTATTCTGCAATATCAACTGGCTGGATGTACAGTATCCCGTGTTTAATGCACAGGCAGGTCACAATGCAATTTAAATAGCAGTTATGCAGTTTTATACTTACAGGTTGAAGATCAATGAAAGCCTTTCTAGCTTCGTCAATAGATGGACGAAAGACCCTCTGTCTGACCAATTCTGTACACCGTGGCAGGAAGAAGGGGAAGGACCAAAAGAGCAACATCACCTCTATTCTCTGCAGAAAAGAGAAATACTATCTCAGAAACAGGACCAGCTACAACAAATATATAATAAAGTTAGTGCAATAAGCTACAGACATAGAAATAAATATGCAATAATGATACTCCATACCTAAAGTTGCCTTTTATGTTGTATTATTTTGAAGATCTAAAACAACTAACCTTGCAGATATTTTTTTTGCACAAACAGCAACATAATACACTAACTAAAGTTGAAAAAATGAAATAGATTAGTAAAGTAATTCTCCACCCACAAATTTAAATCTCTCATCATTTACTTGCCCTCATTCAACCCCAGATGTGATGTATATGACTTTCTTTCTTCTGTGTAACACAAATGGAGATTAACCATATAACATCCATACTATTCCAGCTGACAGTGCTCCCTTTATGTTAGCATTAGTTGAGAGATTTTTTCCTTTAATTTATTTTACATGAAGCTACTACATCTGATATTTATCCAAATGAATCGACATTGAATCAAGATCGGAATCGAATCACTTGCTTATTGCTAAACTCATTGGCAGCCTTGTGGACGGATCAAATGTATATAGGCTACGTTAAGTTACGCGAGGTTCAGTTGATTATCACAGGCAGTCAATATGTAAAAGCTGCAAACGTGTAACGTTATAATAAACATGAACGTACTCGGTTACTAACGTAACCTCGGTTCTCTCTAGAGAGGGAACGAGTACTGCGTAATATTTTACGCTATGGGGAAAACCTCTTTTCCACGAGATATTGAAGCAAAAAATTATCCTTAATTTTGAATTAATGTAAAACGCTGTGCAGCAGAATGCAGATATAGGCAGGACGGCTCGCGCGCCTATTGGCTGCCCTGCGGCAAACAGCAGCAGCCTATCGAGAGAGGTGCTGCGTGACATAATCCTATGGGGGCATTTCGCGCCTATTTCGTCACGTCCAGCCAGAAAAGGGTGCAATTTCGCCCTATAAATATAGCTCGATAAGGCTGGTACACTGGTTTTCATCGCCGAAGCGAACCAGAGCTGTGTATGCACGGCAAGATACGCAGTACTCGTTCCCTCTCTAGAGAGAACCGAGGTTACGTTAGTAACCGAGTACGTTCTCTTACGAGAGTATCTCTCGTACTGCGTAATATCTTACGCTATGGGGAACACAATGCAAAACGCCGTGCGTACTGGGATCCGACACCAAAGTCCCAAGGGCAGTAGCCCGGGGCTCATGTAGTGCATAATCACCATAGACTCACAGAGAGTCGGAGAAGAGAGGCTGCAAGCATCATTCCCCATGAAATAGCATCCTATAGGGGCTAGTTATGTTAATAGTGTTTCACACAGACAGGGTGAACGTGTTCAGCCTGAACTGGTTAAGATTACGGGTTATTCAACACCCATCGAGCCGTGTTATCGCTCAGTGAGCGATGCACAAGCAAAACTCAGCATCTGGGCCGGCACAGCGGGGCAGATAACACTGAATTCTATACCGACAGAAGCTTGGCTTGTAAGTCGGGAACCTCTAGGTTATAAAACCTTATAAATGTAGACGGCGAGGCCCAGCCCGCAGCCGTACGGATATCTTGCAAGGTAACGCCACTATACCATGCCCACGACGAGGCCACGCCTCTCGTGGAGTGCGCTCTGACACCCTAAGGACACTGCAGGCCCTTAGAAGTGTAAGCCAGTGCTATGGCATCGACTATCCATCTGGATAGGCTCTGTTTTGATGCGGCCAGTCTCTTGGAACGTCCGCCAAACAAAACGAAGAGCTGCTCGGTCTGCCTGAAGGCAGACGAGCGGGACACATAAGCTCTCAGTGCCCTGACAGGGCAAAGGAGACTCGCATCCTCCTCCTCATCGTGAACCGAGAGAGCACACAGGGAAATCACCTGGGCTCTGAACGGTGTGTTGAGGGATTTGGGCACGTACCCGTGCCTCGGTTTGAATATGACTTTTGAGTCATTAGGCCCAAACTCCATACATGATGCGCTTACTGAAAGCGCTTGTAAGTCCCCTATGCACTTCACTGAAGCGAGAGCCAAAAGAAACACCATTTTGAAAGACAGATGCTTCATGTCTGACAAATGGATTGGCTCGAACGGGGCACCTTTCATGGCTTCCAAAACCGTAGAAAGGTCCCACACCGGGACTGAAGGAGGTCTAGGAGGGTTCAACCTCCGAGCTCCCTTGAGGAATCGCACGACTAGGTCGTTCTTCCCCAGTGACTGGCCAGACACAGGTTTTGTAAACGCTGCTATAGCCGCCACGTACACTTTGAGCGTGGATCGGGTTCTGCCCTTATCCAGCAGCTCTTGAAGGAAGGAAAGCACTTCCGTGACCCCGCAGTCTACGGGTGAAAAGCCCTGAGCTTGACACCAGGCAGAGAACACAGACCATTTCTAGGAGTAGAGCCGTCTTGTAGACGGGGCCCTTGCCTGCGTGATCGTGTTTAGCACTCCCTCCGGGAGGATAGCGGGTACCCGTTGATGGCCCATGCGTGCAGGGACCATTGCTGGGGGCGAGGATGCCAAATCGAGCCCTTGGCCTGGGAGAGGAGGTCTCTCCTCAATGGTATTGGCCACGGGGCAGTGCTGGTCAGCTGCATCAGGACTGGAAACCAAGCCTGGTTTGTCCAGAGCGGAGCCACAAGCAGCACTGGGCATCCATTTTCCCTGATCCGTTCCAGCATTTGAGGCAGGAGCGAGATGGGGGGGAAAGCATAGAGGGGACAGCGGGGCCAAACGTAGGCCAGCGCGTCCTTGCTATTGGAGAAATATTTCGGACAGTGAGCGTTCTCGTTGGACGCGAACAGGTCCACCTGCGCTCTGCCGAATGTCTCCCACAGCAGTTGGATCGTCTGCGGGTGCAGCGACCATTCCCCTGCTGGGACATTGTCTCTGGACAGCCTGTCTGGTCCCAGATTCAGGTGACCAGGCACGTGCGCTGCTCTCAGTGAAAGCAGGTTGTGCTGAGCCCAGACCAGGAGGCACTCCGTCAGCCTGTAAAGGTTTCGGGACTTGATGCCGCCCTGATGATTTATGTACGCCACCACTGACATGTTGTCCGACCGGACCAAGACGTGGTGACCCCTTATCTGGGGACAGAAGCGCCGCAGCGCGTTGTCGACTGCCATCATTTCCAGACAGTTTATATGTAGGAGCTTTTCCCGTTCTGACCACTGGCCAAAGAACGGTCTGCCCTCGAGCAGTGCTCCCCATCCCGAGGTGGAGGCGTCCGTGGACCCCACTTTCACGCTCGAGGGAGTCCCCAGACTCACACCTGACTGGTACCAGTCGGTTTTCTTCCAAGGCTCCAAAGCTGAGACGCATTTCAGACCGACCCGGAGGCGAAACGACCAGCGGTCCATGCCCTGGGCGGAACCCGCGCTTTCAGCCATAGCTGCAGTGGGCGCATGCGAAGCAGCCCCAACTGGAGCACTGAAGCTGCTGAGGCCATGAGACCCAGCATTTTCTGAAACCTTTTGAGCTGGACAGTTGAGCAGCGGCGAAAAGATTTCGCGGCGCGCTGAGTGTCCTGTGCGCGCTCTGGCGACAGATGCGCTGTCATAGATAGCGAGTTCAGCACTGTTCCCAGAAAAGATATTTTCTGGCTGGGAGACAGCGAGCTCTTCGCCCAATTGACTGTGAGACCCAGATTTTCGAGATGTTAGAGTAATGTGGCCCTGTGTTCTATGAGCTCTGATTGTGATCGAGCTAGAATCAGCCAATCGTCCAAGTAGTTCAAAATTCGCATGCCCTGAAGTCTCAAGGGTGCGAGAGCCGCGTCCATGCACTTCGTAAAAGTACGGGGTGCCAGGGACAGGCCGAACGGCAGGACTTTGTATTGGTATGCCTGGCCTTCGAAGGCGAATCTCAAGAATTGCTTGTGACTTAACGCTATTTGTATTTGAAAATAAGCGTCCTTTAGATCTATCGACATGAACCAGTCTCCTTGGCGCACTTGCGCGAGGATTTTCCTGGTTGTAATCATTCTGAACTGACGCTTCGTGAGCGTTCTGTTCAGCCGTCGCAGATCTAGAATGGGTCTGAGACCCCCGTCTTTTTTCGGTACCAGAAAATACCTGCTGGATAGACCCCCTTCGCTCTGAGCCTGAGATAAAGGTTCTATAGCCCCTTTGCTCAGTAGTTTCGCTATCTCGGCTCGAAGTAGGTGAGATACTTCATTTTTTACCGTCGTTTCGACTCGCGCCGCGCAACGGCGGGGGTGTCGAGCGAACTGCAGCGAATAGCCTCTTTTTATAGTGTTCAGCACCCATTCTGATACCCCGGGAAGCTTTGCCCACGCATCTGCATGAAAAGCTAGAGGTAGAATGAAATCTGGGCTCTGGCCGTGATATAGCGGCGGCCGGAGAGCTCCGGTGTGCTGAGAAATAGACACTGTGTTTATAGTGTGCGAGGCGGGGGGTGCGCTGATCACAGCGGGCAGCCTGACCACGCTAGGCTTCTCTCTGACGGGATGTGGAGAGAAGGCGAGCGGGGCGAGCCCCGTGGGGTTCGGCATGTCTGTGAGGGAATGTGGGCGCGGGATAGCGGGCACACTCGCTGCACTGAGAACACTGTCGGCTCCCGCCAACTGAAAATGTGTTGGTTTCGTTTTTACAGAAACCGTGGGACATGCTTCATGTAGTGTTTGTGGGCACTGTGTTGTGGGCATGTACACTACATTTATTGCACAATCGACATGAGTCGATTTTTTTTTTTTTTTTTTTGTGCTAGCCCTGTATTGTGGCGGGCTGTGTCTGCGTGTGGGAATGGGCACTGAGACGTGGGCATTCTTACAACACTCATAACACCATCGGCGGTGGCCTGGAATTCCAGAAAATACACTCTTTTTGGGATTTATCTGGGTCGCCAGTGTGTAGTGTTTGTGGGCACTGGGTTGTGGGCACATTCACTATAATTAATGCACAATTGACATGAGTCAAACTCATTTGTGCGAGCCCTGCACTTTGGCGGGCTGTGTTTGTGTGTAGAAATGAACACTGGGCTGTGGCATTTTTAATACACTCATAACACCATCGGCTGTGGCCGGAATACCAGAAAATACGCTGCTTACATGATTTTTCTGGGTCGCCGTGGAAACGGCATTTGTGTGCAGATAAGCGGGCCATGTTACCGGCTTGTTTACTGCAAAATACACTGGAACAGTCGCATTTTCTTGGAACTGAACGAGTGAAAAGTTTGGGTGTAAATCTGGCTGCGGCGAGACTAAATTTTTATCCGCTGCGAGAGCTGGGCTCGAACACGGGTCTCCCGTGCGAAGGCTTTGGGTTTCGCCACTGAGCCACAGGGGGAAACGACAAAGCTTAAAATAGCCCAAGACGATAAAGAGCGTCATCACAGTTTTGTGTGCGTCGGCGTTTGTTTGCAGGCGTGCGTGTAATACAACAGGCTCATTGCTGCAATATTGACATTTTCAGCCGCTCAAACCAAGAGGAGCTGAGAAATGTTTGAGAAAAGGAGATTGGCCCGGCCTCGGCGGGACTAAAAACACACTCTTTCCTCATTTCGCCGGTGACGCATGCCCACGGGGGGCGGGGTAGCTTTCTTATAACGTAAAGAAAGCTAGCCGCGGTTTTGAAGCTGGCCTTCTCTACAGATGCAGCTATCTCGTCGTCATTAATGGCGGAAGCGGCGGCGCGCGGCGGCCGTTGTCCGTCAGCGAGCGACTCGAGTGAAGCTGGTGAAGCTGGCGGGCGAACCGGCGAGCTATCACGAGCTGGAGAAGGCTCGGGGCTATTTCGTCGACCTCAATGGAGGAAGCGGCGGCAGACGGCGGCCGCTGTCCGTCGGTGAGGGACTCGAGCGATGCCGGCGAAGCTGGCGGGCGAACCGGCGAGCTTTGGCGGGCAGGAGAAGGCTCGGGAGCGCGCTGAGCACGGCGCTTTTTACGGCGCGGCGCTACAGCGGGCTGAAGTGCAGGCTCTGAGAAGGATGCCAGGCGAGTCCTCAGAGTCACCATAGGCAGTAGCTCACAGTGAGGGCATCCGCCGTCGACGAGAGCGAGAGCCGCATGATCCTCACCCAGGCAGGAAACGCAGATAACATGACGGTCCCCGTCGCTGAGTGTGGCTCGGCACGAGCCGCAGGATCTTTGCATCTTGAAAAAGACGCAGCTCTTTTAGCAGAGAGAGACAGACAGTGAAAAAATGTGTGTCGCAGCGGCGAACACACACACACACAGTTTGAAAAGGATATAACGCCGGAAAGCATAGCAGGTACGGCGGCTAAAGGCGGCGATGCCAGCGACTTCAGACTCAATGGCTCGTCCCGCTGTGTGCTTTTTCTCAGACGGCGTGGCTTCTCACTCCGGATCCAGCGATGCGTGATGCTTCGCTGAAGAGATGAAAATCAGTGTACCAGCCTTATCGAGCTATATTTATAGGGCGAAATTGCGCCCTTTTCTGGCTGGACGTGACGAAATGGGCGCGAAATGCCCCCATAGGATTATGTCACGCAGCACCTCTCTCGATAGGCTGCTGCTGTTTGCCGCAGGGCAGCCAATAGGCGCGCGAGCCGTCCTGCCTATATCTGCATTCTGCTGCACAGCGTTTTACATTAATTCAAAATTAAGGATAATTTTTTGCTTCAATATCTCGTGGAAAAGAGGTTTTCCCCATAGCGTAAGATATTACGCAGTACGAGAGATACTCTCGTAAGAGAACTTACCGTTAAACTTGTCGATAAGACTGGGTAACGACCACTCGAAGAGCTCTCCCTCACAAATGTATCCATGCTTTTCTGACTAGAAAAAAAAAACGACATTTTGAATTACATCACTTACCAAAAACACATTTATGTATGTAAAATACTTTTTGTACCACACATGCATCAAATCACCTCACTGGTCCAACGGCACTGAGCATGCACGCGCTTTGAAAGTTTTTCGCGGTGCTGATAAGTCGATTCATTTCTTGGAATCATTTTGTTTCAAAATTGGTCAACCGGTTTATTTGAATCGGATGGGCGGTTCTTTTCGACCTTCGGTCCCACAACATTTTACGACTTGTTATGTCTTTTACATGTCGGTATGGACAATTGCAGGCGTTTTACATAAGAGCAGTGAGTCATATTACTCAATCGTTTTGTTTTGAGTGACTCGACTCACTTTGTTCAATTCGCTTGTCAGTGACAGAAACGAGTCTTTTCTCTGTTTCAGATATTCACATATTTAATGGATTCCGTCTGGTACATAATCATGAACTGTAGGCTATATTTTAAATAATTATGAATTCGAAAAAACATTATATAAACTTACCTCAAAACAGTTTAATCCAGCTGCTTTGCCCCTTTGACCTCTCAAAATGAATTTGAACATCTCCAAGGCGCGAAACTCGTGAAACAACCCAGCTGGGCAGAAACAACCCAGCGTTGCGACCCAGCAGATTTAACCCAACCACTGGAAAATTAAAACTACCCAAAGGTGTTTAAAGTATGGTAAAATAACCCAACAAAATTTCCCAACAGACTCAACCCAGCATTCTGGGTTAAAAAACAACCCAGCATTTTTTAGAGTGTAGCTGATTGAAGAGGACAGAACACACCACATGACCAGTCCTATTTGGTGCTGATTGGGCAGCTTGGCAACTCATATAAGTGACTTATTGTGGACGTTTAATCCTTGTGAAATTCTCAAAGCCTCCATCAAACATCAATATAACTCTTGAAGTGAGAACCAGGGGAGATCAAGTAAAATAAAACGTAATTCCTAACCCTTTAAGTGCAGTCATTTCATTGCATATTACTTCTCTCCCAAACCCACTTCCCACAATGCCGTTCTCTTACACACACGGATGTTATTCTCCGTCCATGTTGTCTTTACTCCGATCTCTCTCATTCTCTCTCTCCCTGTATGGTCTTTAACAATAAATCAGACTGAGGCCTGACTGCAAAATGAGTGTGAGACAGTACTTGGAAGAGAGCTGAGAGAAAGAAAACAGGGATTTTGCATTGTAAATTCAATCATTTTTGTGCAAACCTGAAATGACATGCAGTTGTAAAGCACGTCTGGGTTATGGGGTCTATTTTCACTGTAAATCTTTGTGTTTGTGTTGGAGAAAGCTGGAACAGAGTGAAATTGGTGTTTCCAGCAAAGGCTTGTGAGATTGATCCATTATACGGAGGGCACGCACATGTTTCTTATTATATCTGCTATCAGAATCATATCTGTACTGAGGTCATACTGTTGGACTGTCGTGTTTTCATTTGACGGATGTCTCACGCAAGCTTTTTGACCTGTGATAGATACCTTACGGTTATTCAACACAGTGATCTGATAAATAATAGAGTTCATAATCTCATATCGACACTTTGTGATCAAAGAAATAAAGATTGAATTCTCCCATTGACTTAAAGGTGCATTGTGTAATATTTCTGAGGATCTATTGACAGAAATGCAATATAAGATCCATAACTATGTTTTCTGTGGTGTATAAAGACCTTGCATAATGAACCGTTATGTTTTTATTACCTTAGAATGAGACATTTATATCTCCATAACCGCGGACACCCCCTTCTATGGAGGTCGACATATTGTCTCGTCATATTTCTACCGTAGCCGACAGCGAACTAACAGAGCTACAGAGCGCGTTTCGTCACTACCTTGAAAAAAAAGTTTTCAGTGGTGTATACAGACCTCACTTAATGAACCGTTATATTTGTATTACCTTAGAGTGAGCAGTTTCTATCTACATACACCGCGGGTCCCCTTACATTGAAATGCGCCGACATGAATCGCTCTTCGTGCAAGGAAGCAAGCTTAGTTCAGCGTATAAAACACTGACACAATAATGAACAAGTAACAATAATATTCGCAATAACATATAGTTTTACTGAATAATTACGTAAACATAATTTCTTAATTTATCCTTGTAAAGAAACCTCATTGCTAAACTGGCTACTCTCTGCTGTTTCAGACGATGACATATTTTCCTGTCGGCCACCGTAACTTTTGTTGGTTGCAATTCATAACCTCACCACTAGATGCTGCTAAAAATCACACACTGCACCTTTAAAGCTCCAGTAGGTAGCTTTTGTAAACAAATATTTGTTAAAACTGTCATTATGTCCTCACAGTAGAATATGAGACAGATAATCTGTGGAAAAAATCGAGCTCCTCTAGCTCCTCCCTGTGGTCTATTGCCATTTGCAGAAATACACCGCTCCCGGTCAGAAACAACCAATCAGAGCCAGGAGGAATTTGATCACCCCTCTCTTGCACAGCGCGAGCGCGTACCGTCGTTCGTGACTCTCCTGTTCGAACTCGTACATCCAAATGAACGAATCTTTTTTCGAGTCATTTCGTTCATTCAACGAACGAAATGACTCGCAAAAAGATTCGTTCATTTCAAACGAGTCTTTTTCGGAGTCATTTCGTTGATTCAACGAACGAAATGATTCGAAAAAGATTTATTCATTTTGATGAACGAGTTTAAACAGGAGAGTCCCGAACGTGCATCACAGAACAGAGCAAGGCGAGCATTTGTGCTTATAAAACTTAAAGTTTTTTATTTATTTTTGAAATGACCGATCGTTTCGCTAGATAAGACCCTTATTCATCGTCTGGTATCGTTTAAAGCCCTTTGAAGCTGCACTATAACTGTCATTTGGTCCTTGAAACGTTTGTGTCCTATTGAAGTCCATTATATGGAGAAAAAGCCTGGAATGTTTTCATCAAAAACCTTAATTTCTTTTCGACTGAAGAAAGAAAGACATGGACATCTTGGATGACATGGGGGTGAGTAAATTATCAGCAAAAGTTTTTTTTAAAAGTGAACTAATCCTTTAACGTTATCTTACTAGCTATTTATAACTTATAGAAAGAGTGCAACCTTATAAAGTTACATGTATTGCAAAATACATAATGATTTGAGGACCAAGTTTGTAGTCAAAGTATGGGCAGGCCATAGTCAATGTAAAGCATATTGTTGATGTTTCGTCCCTATTAGTGAATGTTCCATAACTGTTTATAATCTGCCGTCATCGGTGGTCCTGTTTACTAGCCTGCGCGTTCACGGCAGGCTCCGCTGTGGGGGAGGAGCTGTGGAGGGAGGGCTGTAGCGCAGCAGAGAGCAAGGGGGTTGGACCTGGAAGTTGTGCTTGTTCAAATTTTCAGGCTAAGTCAACATTTTCTCAAAACTCCCTACTGCAACTTTAAGAGTGTTCACCATCAACAGCAATGAGGTCACTGATCACAAATTCAGTATGCAAATATTTGTCGTCTTGCATTTATGTGTATGTTAAATTGTCTATTTTTTGCCATCTTGCATCTATATACAGTGCTGGTCAGAATTATTTACTCCCTTGGTAAATATGATCAAAGATGGCTGTAAAAAATAAATGTGCATTGTTTATCCTTTTGAAATTTGATTAAATTTTTTTGTACAAATCTAACCTTTCATTGAAGTACAAGAATTGAAAGTGAGGGAGAAATCACATTATGAAATAAATATTTTTCTCCAAAACACGTTGGGAACAATTATTTGCCCCCTTTTATTACATACTTTTTGCAACCTCCTTTTACCAAGATAACAGCTCTGAGTCTTCTCTATAATGCCTGATAAGTTTGGAGAACAACTGACAAGAGACAATGTCTCAAATTAGACTGATGCAAAACAAATATCTTCCTAAAGACATTTTTAAGAGTTGAAAAATATTACAACATGAATATCAGTGCTTGGGTCTCTGAGGGTGAAAACATTTAATAAAAATTTAAATCTTCCATAGACTTATGCTCGCAGTTCAAAATGTTTAAAATGTACATATGAATTATGATTGATTTTCTTTGTTGGAATTATACTGAATTGTGACAGTATTGTTGTAACTGAATTGTGACCTTCTACAGTAAATTGACTTTACAAGCTGTGATGTCTTTCATTACACGCTTCCCTAAAACTATTCTTTTGCTTCCTTGCAAGCCCTAATTTTCCTTTCAGGAAATGCAAACCTGGTTATAATTTTGTCTAGATTCGAGTATGGTTCAAGTCTATTATCTAAGTAATCCAGCTTTCTCCACTTGATGGCAACATAAGACCCTTTAAACCTTTGAACTGTTACAGGAGACAGTGAAGCTGTACAACGATGCCCTCTAATGGTCAAACATAGTATCGTCTGTGAACGTTCGAATTATGTAGCTGATATTTCATAAGACAGCATGGTCTAAAAAAAGAAAAAGAAAAAGCTGCTGAGAAAACATTAAACCCACATTCATCATCTCCAAAAGCATCACTAAGCTGCATCTGCCAATTTGACACGTTTAGTAAAATGCAAAATATTGTATTCAACTTGATCTTTGTTTCTCTCGGTGCACAATAGGTGGCTGCTTTAAATGTGCTTTAGATATGCATGAGAACCTTTGAAAGTGTTGAGCTAGACTGAGATGGTAAATGGACACTAAAACCTCTATAGCTAAATTATCTCTATCTGAGATATGTTAAAAGTCTATTTTACTAGAAAACAAATGTATAAGAGTTTATAGTCTTGTTTTTTTATTTTTTTTTTTGTGTGTGTGTGTGTGTGTGTGTGTGTGTGTGTGTGTGTGTATTGTTTGCCTCTGATGTATTTGCTCTGGGCTTGAGTACAGACTCACAGGTTCTAGGCATCAAATATTTATCCCGCAGTAACTCTTATGCCTTAAATAATTCTCAAAGAACTGCAGCAAAAGCAAGCCCTTACAAACCCAGACACGCTTCAACCTGGACAATGGATTCAAGAGAACAGAGGAGAGACAGACTCCCCCCCAAAAAAGAAGAAGAGTAAACCGAATATTGGGGAAAATCCCAGATCTGACATGAACTGAGAGACGTATAAGCATTGTTAAGCTAAACTTTAGCATCATATCTTTAGCTAAACTAAACTCTCCAGGCAGCACAAGCTTTAGGTTCAACACTTCTCTTACATGCTTTTGGCAAAGTTAATAAACTTCTAAATCTTTCATGCTTAATGGATTGACCTTGTTGGTTTGTGCAACACAAGATACTTCTCAGAATGTTCACGCTGCTCTTTCAGATAAAGAGAACACATATAATAAGACAAATGACAATGACATATAAAAAATGACAAAAAGCTCCTCAAAAGTGCTCCATATGAGATGTGTACTATAATCGAAGTATGATCACCTTGGGTAAATAAAGTTTAATTCCCTGTAGATCTCAAATCTCAATTCAAACTTGCAATGCATGTTACACAATGCATATTCAATGCATTCCCTATTGGTTTGGAATACTCAAGTCTCTTGCTCACCAAGGCTGCATTTATTTTGTCAAGAATACAGTAAAAGCAGTAATACTGTGAAATTATTCATTTATTGTAAAATGTAATTTATTCCTGTGATGGCAAAGATGAATTTTCAGCATCATTACGCCAGTCTACAGTGTCACATGATCCTTTAGAAATCATTCTAATATGCTGATAATATGCTCAATAATTATGAATTATTATTGGTAATGATTTTTGCTATTATCTAGGCAGAAGCCTGCTACAGTCCTTGCTTTTGTAATCCAGCTTTATTTTCACTGAAATTATAGTTGAACATTAGTTGATCCAGACTGGACTGTACTCTTGAAAAATAAGGCTGGAATACATGTCTTTTAAAAGATTTTAAAACACTGGTTTAAAAAAAAAAAAATAGAAATCATACACTTGCTGACTTTGTAAATGCAAACTGGGCATCATACACTAAACATTTAAGAATCACAAACAGACTTTTCAGTCATTCCCGAACAAAACAAACTCATTGCTAGGAGACGCATGACGAATGAAAACAACATGTTCTAAAATTGGCTTGATATATTAAACATGTTTGAAATCCCCCGACTGTATCATACTTTCAAATCTGTGCCCACAATTTTCTGTAAACTCTGTCATCTCCTGACTGATTTAGCTAAGGAAGTGTGAGGAGGTGTGAGGTGTATTTATTAGCGACTGACCCCAAATGTTAATAAACATGCCATCAGAACACTCTTGGCATTCAGATGCACATGCAACTATGCCTAAAGTCAGGGTGTGAGTGTACCAGTGAGACTGAATTTGGTAAGCTCTCAAACGAATGCAAGAGCTAGATGTTTCCATCAACAGGACATATACATACACTATATATGAGAATGAGCACTAATGGACCCATAAGCACATGATCTTCCCACTGCCTCTACAGATGGTGTGGGAGCGTGAGGGGCCACTGAGGGCCAGAGAAGTGCTCTGCATTTGTTTACCAGACTCTTCCTGCTGCTGTCGGGGAAAAAAGGAGAGGCACTCATAACAGACCGTCAGGGCAGTCAAGCCTAGCGAGTCATGTAGTTCAGTGATACTGGATGAATTACAAGTCTAATGAGACAGGAAGAACATTGAGAAGAACATAGAACCAGGAAACACTTCTCTGCTTTCTTATGATGCTCAACGGTTCTGACAGAAAACAAGTGTATACTATGTTGACTGTCTGAATAGTGACTCACACAAAGATGGCAAGACTAATGCTTGTGCACAGCCCTATGAAATCCTTTTTTAAATATTTTTTATGCTGTTTTAATGGTTTAGTTAAATATTAATAATCAGGATGTCTAAACAAATTACTATGTAAATCTTTCACAATTTCATGTATTAAAATTGTAACAATCCCCCCCCCATCATCAAAAACTATTGTAATCAAATAAATACATAAAACTTTAATTAATCATTTAAAATATATTTCTGTCATAATTTCAAGTTAAACCGAACTTTTATTTTGGAGGGTTGTAGTGAAAACCTTTTGAGTTGCATGGAGTTCATGGTTGTTTCTCAGAATGCATTCTTAAGGAATCTTGTGTTCTAGCACTATGTGATCATCAACTAGTTCAATTCTAATACTCAAGAACACAAGTACAGGGGACGCATAAAAAGTATCTGGATGTGTTCTAGATATTGAGGATGTCGATATTTAGAACAGTACTTGCGTTCTTGAGTATTGGAATTATGTGATTGTGATTATATATCACAATTCTGACTTTATAACTCGCAATTGCGAGTTTATATCATAGGCCTACACATCTGAGAGTAAAACTCAGAATTGCGAGATAAATTACCTTTTTTATTTTTTATTCAGTGGTGAAAACAAGCTTCCATAGTTGAGCAAGAAGATAACAACGCATCTCAATTCTCACAAAGATGTGTTCTGAGTCCCATTTCTTGCGTTCTTGGAATTGAGAAACAGCTCATGTGTTCATGTCCTTCTCAAATAATGAGACTGCAGACGCTGAAAACACCATGAATGTCACTCGAGCGACAGTATGTGCATGCAGACTTCAAATAGTACTCTTTCTTTGTGTTTAATATTCACAGACACTAGTCCATGTAATATTGGAGTGTTAAAAGGATAAATGTGCACTGCAGCTCATACTTCAGTTTATTTAATAACAAACATGTCTAAATTGACTATTCAAGGTAAAACTGGTTATGCCTTGCCATAATAATTCTTAATTCCAGTAATTTTTAAATTCATTTTATATAATTTATAAATAATTCTTTTAATTACACTTTTTTTTTCATTTGCACTTATTTTTGGTGATGCGAATACTGTAGAAATTACACTTCCTTTACCTTGTAATGAAACTTACTCCTTAAACCTGCAAATTTGGCCTTTACATGAAGAGAAAGAGGGGGAGAGAGATAGAAAGTGAGGAAAGTGACAGATAGATCAGGTGAACAGGCTATCATCCTATAAATAACTCTACTTTGACACATGGAGGGTGATTTCACCCTGGCGTTTTCTCTCCCCCACCAATTTTCCTTAAAATCAGTCTTCCATTCTTCCTGCACACCTCTCTCCTCCAGTAACACACAGCTGTTCTGACTCTATCTCCATCTCTATTCCTCCTCTAATCTCTTGCTCTGTCGATCAGAACCTCGCTTCTGTTTTCACAAAGTCTGATTATTGTGCTCTTTTGTGCGCTCTTAGTTCGGCCTTGTGTCATGTGAAGTCCCTTCTCCAGTTATTATTTCATCATTTGTTCATTTTTCCCTCCCTTATTGTTCTCTTCTGTGTTAGCCACGCTGCTCATTCTGCTTTTGTCTCTCCAGCCTTCACACTTTCAACTCTCACATCTCCTCATCATTTCCTCCCCCTCTCTCTCCGTCTGACAGGTACCCTGTGTGGACAGCTTTTTGAGGCTTTAGTTGTGTAACTAGCCTCGGGGGAAGCGGTGACTAGCCGCTGTCAGAGTATCCAGGATTAGGCCGTCTGCTCGAAGCTTGCAGATGACAGCGGTGCCCATCTCTTCACCCTTGGCATCGCTGGAGGAACACCATCAAGGTGAACGCCAGATAAAACCAAATTATTGATCAAAGCTTCTGTATCTTGTTACGGTTTTATTACGGCTACTTTGATATAAACATCATTTTAATGCATGTTCTATGCCAGTGGTTTTCTGGTGGTCATTGAAGACCTGCAAATGGTCTATAATTGCTAATTAAAATGTAAAAATGTCAAATATAATTGTAAATGATAATTAGAATACATGATTCGTCTATGCACATTGTTCCCTCGTAATCTATGATCAAGATAACTTCCCCTCCCTCTTGCAGCGGCATCTCTTCTCTCCAAAGGCCAATAGACAAAATCAAGTCCCATCCTAAATTTTTTCTTGTTCGAGAGCCGCTACACTCAGGTATACATCCCAATAGACCTTATTCAGAGCAGCGCCATGACAGGTATGAAAGCGAGGCCGAGAGGGATAGACTTACCGTATTTTCAAAGGCATCTGGTGTAAAAAGCCGTGTAAAGCTCCTAGATCACTTATAATTTTCCACACCTCATGTTGTCTGGAGTTTTTTATCTACTGAAATTTCTTGGAAAAACATTTTTGCAGTGTTTTGTAAGCAGAACAATCCAAAAACACATTAAATAACAGTACAAACCCACTGAAGAGATACGGTATGTCTATCCCTCACAGCCTCGCTCTCATTCAATTTAAAAATCAAAGATGTCGCTGCTGTGAATGAGGTCTGTAGGAAAGAAAAGACTATCGCAAATTCTCATACAATGCCGTTCGTGAGAGCGCCTCATTTGTAAAATGTTGTGTATAAACCGTCCTACATTTGATCTTGCGATCATTTCTCAAATGTGCGTGATTCAGAGAACGAACATACGCACAAAAAAGCCTCTCTTCCAGATGTGAAATTTATAAATCACAAATTATCTTGAAATTGTGCGCAGCTGAAGTTTAGATCTAACTCAGTTTACTCTGCCTTGTAAATGCCGCCTTAATGTCATTTAATTTAAACACCATATTAAAGAGCATCAGTCAACGTCCAAATCTACTTGAGAATAGTCAGCGGCAAGAATTGCTGAGATTTCCAAATACCTGAAGTACTCCGACTCTTTGGTCACAGAACTTATTTTCTGCAATAATTTAAAAGCCAATGGAAAAATCCAATTGTTTTTGGTCAAGGGAACTAATAACTTCTTATTGGCCTACAAAAGTAGCTACATCATTCCTGCAGCACGCTCTACCGCCGCAAAAGATTTGTTCATTTTGTTAAAACTCAGGCTACAGAGTTAAGAGTCCTCATTTATAAAACATGCGTATGCACAGATTTGAACTTATAATGTATATATATCCATGCCACAGTTCATATTTATAAAAACAGTCTTTGACATGGAAAAAGTGCTTAGTGCCACGTCAGGGTCCAAGCAGATGTATGCCGTAGGCAAGTAATTTTAGTGAATAAAAGTACAAATTGTGCTAAGTCAGAACAGTTAGCACACTTAAATGAACATTCGCCTTTGGTAGCTAAATGCACCAACCAAACAACACAATGTGAATTTTTTCCTTCTGATTGGTATATGAAAAACAACTTGTATAATTTAAACTATGTATGTGTTTTATAATGAAACAATTTTTATATACAACTACACTGGTCAAAAATCCATATTATTTGTGTGACTATTACACATGCACATGTACATTAGTCTGCTATAGAATAGCCATTTCAAAATGACATCATTGCCAATTAAGCTTAAACTAGCACCTCTTTTAATGAACATTCTTAACTTGGTATTGAAAGCTTCTCACATTCCCACATCAAAACACATCGACAAACCATCAGCATTCACAGAGAAGCATCAGGGCTAATGAAGTTGCACTAAAACCCGCTCCACTGCCTTGGGCAGCACCTCAATGGCGATCAGAGGTCTCAGCAAAGCACACGCTAAAATATTTATGACCAGCTATTACACGCAGCCTCTTTCATTATTGATGGCTGCGGTTGATGGCGCCCTTTGAGCCGCGCAGACTGCACCGGACCTCTATCTATTTGACCAGCTAATTAGCGACAGGCCTAACCACACTAGCTAATATTGACTAGATGCATAACCATCAATGACAGATGGATGGCGGTTGAAAAACTAAATCGACCAGCAGCTATTTTCTCAGCTAGCTGCTGCAGCCCTGCAGGTAATAGGAAACAGAGCCAAACCACAGATCCCAATGTTCTCCAGCAACCCGTGTGAAGTCCCTGCTGAAAATCACTGCATAGATGCTAACCAGCGTATGTTGTGTGGAGGTTGCTAGTTTTTTTTTATTTTATTTAGCATGGGCTGCTATGCTGCTAGGGTCCCCACCAGGCTTCTTAAAGGGACATCCCTTCATCATGTGGATTACAGGAAATAATATTTAGTGTCTTGCACAGATCGATCATTTCGTTTCGTTTTGTTTTGCCTGTATATGTTTTTTTTTTAAATCTCAAAAGTGCCAGCACCCATTGACTTCCATTATATGTGACCCTGGACCACAAAACCAGTCATAAGTCGCACGGGTATATTTGTGGCAATAGCCAACAATACATCTGTCAAAATTATCGATTTTTCTTTTATGTCAAAAATCATTAGGATATTAGTAAAGATCATGTTCCATGAAGATATTTTGAAAATTTCCTATCGTAAATATATAAAAAAATTATTTTTGTGAGTGGATACTGCAAAATCGCGAACACAAATTGACAACTTTAAAGGCGATTTTCTCAATAGTTTGATTTTTTAGCCCCCTCAGATTCCAGATTTTTAAATAGTTGTATCTCGGCCATAAATCCTAACAAGCCATACATCAATGGAATGCTTATTTATTCAGCTTTCAGATGATGCATAAATCTCATTGTCAAGAAATTTACCCTTATGACTGGTTTTGTGGTCCAAGGTCATATGAATCACAGATGACCATGTTTCAGCTAAAAATCGTATTTACTGTTAGCTATACTGAAGAAAAAAAGTCACCCACATATTGGATGGCCTGAGGATTAGTAGATTAACAGCAAATTTTTATTTTTGGGTGAACTATCCCTTTAAGCCTCGGTCACATTAGACTTCGAGCATGCAAAATTTCTTCGGACACTGCAACGGTCATGATATGACGTCACGCTCTGCAGCGTCGATAAACATGATTTTCTTATAAACATGATTTCAGCATATAACAAATAGTAATACATTCAAAATTTACAAATCTACAATTTACTTAACTTTACTGCAAAAAATATAATTATTTTAATTCAGCCAAGATGTTACATCGTGACGTAGGCCTATAAAATTTCTACTGGCGTTCACCAGGTCAGAGTTCACCAAACTTGAATATTGAACGCAGTGAAATTCAAAACTTTTCGCGAGAGATTGCCTTTGCGGTCTGCCGCATTTCGCATGCGTATCAATGGAAGTCAATGGAACGAAAAGTGTATTGTGACCTCACCTTTGTGTCATTCTAAATCAGTGTTGTTATTAAAACTATTAAAAATAGTTTTTGGTAATTGAAATAAAGCTGTAATTGAATAAATTATAAATATTAGATGAAAAAAGTTGCTTATTTTAGTTAGTTGCAAAGTTTTTTTCTTACGTTTTGATTTAAATTTCTAAAACTGAATCACAACATTTCTGAATACTAAAAATGACAAATACTGGCATATAAATTTATTCAAGCTATATAGAAATAAACAAAAACAAAAAATGACAAAAGCACAAAATTAGTTCATCTGAAACTAAAATTATAACTGAAAATTTAAAAACTAATATTAATAAATACTATATAGTATATAAGTAATACTAAAATAACAGTTCCAAATACATGATTATTATTCTTCAATGGAACACATGCTTTTTTTTTTGCATACAATGAAAGCTCCAAAAATGATGCAAAAATACGTTAAAATATTAAAAAGTGGTGCTCAAAAGAAATTTGAGTGCTGTTTTTTGTAATTAATATATTTAGTGATATGTAATAATAATTTTTTATGACTTATCAATTTATATTTAGAAGTACATGTTTTTAAATGAGCTTCTATGTTGATAAGCCACAGTTGCACACTTGTTTTTTGAATATCCTGCTTCCCAGCTTTATAAGATTTACCAGTGAACACCAAAACCAGTTCTAACCAGGCATTTCACTATGGTCTTGTTAGCATCCTGATAGCACAAATACATTTCCCAGACATGTAAAAGATAATTAATATATTTTCATTCCAGTGAATTTTGAACCACAATATGCCACTAAATCACTACATGTCAGATGTTACGATAACATTCAGCTGATGTTTATATGTCTTATTGCACAGGGGTCACACCTCAGTGGTCAACAGTGCACTTATTTGGTGTTTAAAAACTGTGATTCAAGGTTACAGAGAATAAAGTAACAAAACACATTGCCTTAGGCTGTTTTTCGTGGTTTTCTTGCCCGAATTACACATCTGTATTGATTAAAAACAGGCACATCAACCTCAGTCCCACTGGGGGCATTTTACACAGCCATCCAATCAGAAACCACCGGCCCATTACCATTGTAATGTCATTTGTCTGAGTGTGTGTGAGAGAAATGTCCAGCTAGGGATAATGGCCACGTGGAAAGACAAACTGCAGCGCCAGGCTGTTTAAGCTCCATTGGTTACCTTGTTACGCAGCGAGTCTGAGTGTGAGTTTTCATTGATGGCAGAGTTTAAATTGCATCCCTACATTAACCCCAACTAAGTGGGATGAATGTGAGGCTATTTTTCCCCTCGGGGCTGACAGAAGTCATTCGGTTTCAGATGACGCCAGGGAGTTGCTCAATGAGTTGAGTAGAACCACCATTTTTAACCAGTAAATTTTATTTATATATAACAACAGTACAAAGTGAATCCTTGGCTTGCAAAATAGGTGTGCTTCATATTTACAATAGGTACACAGTAATATAATATAACAAAACAAAAGCAATAAAAAAAACAAGACGGATTTTTTTCTTTTTAAATACTTTAACTCTCTTACAATTTTCACAACACTTAAAAACAACAAGAACAGACAACCATAAGTGTTATTATTATCATCATCATCGAGGTCATTATTATTTCTATGTACTATGTTACAGAACTCCAGTGTCTACAAAGAGAGATTCGTTAATAATTTTGCGTGACTGAAAATGGAAGGATATTCACCTCTGAGGTGATCAAACTGACTACAAAAGCATTTTTCGCACTCGTTTTTGTTTATGATCGGTAATATGAAGATAATATGAACATTTCACTTGTTTGTAGCATGCTATTCCATCACAGAGCAAAACATGAGCTAAAAATAATAAAAGTGCACAAAATTGAATCCAAGACTGTCCATTCGTGCCAAATATAAAATGAACAGAAGTTGTGACCGCCACAGATGACTGCTGATATTTCAGAAAGCTGCCCAGTGCTGTCACATTTTATTCTGCTCTGCAGAATAGCGCAATAAAAATTATAATTAACTTTTTTTTTCAAGGGATCAAATGTCTTCTAATAAACATTAATAAGCGTTGAGCTACTGAAATCTCTCTCAACAAAGTGCAATTTCCTGTGCCACATCATTTCGAACAAAACGTTATGACCAGAATACATTTTGTTCTCTGAATTTTTTGCACAACCAGGAGAGTCGTCCCTCCTCAACTATTGTGGCAGCAAAAACAAAAGGTTTACAATAAAACTGAGCCGGATCCGCAAGGGCAGTGTGGCCAACGGAAGGTCTCTTGCTCTTATAGAGCTGGGATGGGCTCTGATGAACAGAAAACGGGGAAGACCGCGGATAACCAAAAGTAGGAAGCTTTGTCACTGACATGGCTTGCAAATTCACAGATGTTGACTATACAGTGTGTGGTTGTTCAGGAAGAGTAGAATTACGCCATAACTTCAAGTAATATTCCACGCCTAAATGGAAAATCTGTCATAATTTATTGATATGAGATTCATTCTTCCAGGGAACAAATCAGGAGAGATTGTTAAAATCTAAACATTCTTAAATCAATAAATATTTACTTGAGAAGCAAAAAATTGAGAAGTCTTATAAGTTTTCTGAAAACTTTTTTAAAATTAAGTTAATGCTTAAAAATAGCTGCCAATGGGAAAATACAAATAAACTTTTCATTTTTAATTAAGAATATATATATAAAATATATATATTTAAAATGTCTCAATTTAAGAATGTTTAGATGTTTGTTCTGGAAAACAAAGACACCGAAATACACTTTTTGTGGTAAAGACTCTCCAAATCCATATAAAGCTTTAAAATTTCACAAAGGACACAAAAGCACTTTAAAAAGTTAATCCGATATGTCTTATGAAGTTATACAACAATTTTGTGTGAGAAACAGACCACAGTTTCTCATTATTCACCTTAAACCCACCTTCATTTTTCAGAATCACTCTTTTGAGTCAGATCTTTTCAATGAATTAGTTGATTCAGTTCCATTTGATTCAAATCACACTTTCTCTTTAAAGACTTCATTTTGAGTTATTTCTTAGCCACAGTTATCGTATGACTTTAAAAGTCTTTGTACATAGCACACAATACATATGGACCACTTGCATGATGCTTTTGTATCCTTCATAAAGCTTGCAAGCATCAATCACCATAAGCAGCAAACGTACGACAAAGATCAAACCAAATATGCTTCAGAATTTCTCCTTTTGAGTTTTATGGAAGAAAGAAAGTCAAATAAGTTTTGAATGGACATGAAGGTGAGTAAACGATGATAGAATCATCTGGGCGAACTGTTCCTTTAACAGATTAATTCATTGTCTTTCATGCAGCTCTTCATTTGTAATCTCCTGCGCTGGATCCTATTTTTGATGTGTATTTTTTTTTATCTCCTGATCACACTGTGCACACGACTAGTTGAGATCAAAGGCGAGCTTCAAAGCAGCAGGAGGAATCTGAAGCTAAAGGGGTCTGTCTCTCTCTCCTTCTCATTCCTATGCTTCTCAAACACTCCAGCAGACACCACCCGGCAGCCGTCTGAGAGAGGGCATGCCTCTTCATCCCTTCTTCATCGTCGCAATGCCTCTCTTTATCTGATCAGTCTCAAACGCAGCTAACAAAGACGGGGAGAACAATGACACGTCGCTGATTAAATCAACTAGAAACAACAGATTTAATGTTCTAAGGCCACAGGGGGAAAACAACAAACGCCATTTGAGCCGTTTCAGCCTATGTCTTCACATTCGATACTGCATTTTTACCGTATAAACTGAGCTGAGGAGAAGTTAATTCTCTCCCTGATGCCTCCGTGAACCTAAGATGACTCTGACCTGAACGACCTTGTCTGTTTTGGTTCGGATGATCTTCAAAAACAGCTCTACCTGCCATCATGCATTATAAATGAAAGCCATGTTGTCTTTTGTTCATGCGTTCTGTTGACATATTTCATGTCAGACAGAGGGAAATAAAAGACCTAAAAAAACGAAAGAGATTGGAAAGAACCCACTCCAGCTATCAAGATCCCAGACATCTAAAGTATTTTACAAATACTTCTTATATTTACAAATACCGTTCCAAGCTCTTGGTCTTTTTCGTACCTGAATTTGCAAGTGGTGAGAATGAAACTTCTAAACCGGAGATTTTTTTTTTACAGTATACAGGGTCCGTCCCCTTAATAAAGCATCAACCGACAAGTGCGTGAATAAGTGATCTTTTGGCACTTAATCCCGACGGGTGTGTACAGAAAGGAAGTGACATGGTATATTACATCAACAGCGTTCCTCTGAGTCATCCACAACTCACGTGACCTCTTGGCACTTGAACATAGGAGTAAATGGGAAAGGAGACGTTATTTTTTTTAATATGAGGTACTGTATAATGCATGCAGACTACACACACATTGGACCATACATAATAATTAATACTTTCTGGTAAGATGATCTCAAGCGAGTCCATTCCTTTGAAAGGGAAGGTGGGGTTTCTCCACTCGTGATTTGAGCTGAAGGTGCTACTCATCGCCGCTTTCGTATCTGAATCTAAGCAGCGTTATTATGGAGGAGGTGGTTCAGTTTTTTAGGACGTCGTGCCCGAGAGATCAGCTCAACTGACTCCCGTTTTAGAAAAGCAACAAAAATGCGAAGACAAAATAGAGTAACGTTTGTACATTCACATAAGCTTACGTGTAGAAAACAGAACATATGCACACAGAGAGACCGCAGAGTGGAGTTCGTCCAGTTTGATACTGGGTTTGTGGTCTTTTATCGTCAGTTGAAGAGAGTTAGGGACATGCTGGTTGAAATTTGGCCCCCTTTTTGTGAGTTTCATTAGCTCCCAAACAATGCAGATGCCTCATGGTCTCTCAGGTCAGAGGGACTCAAAAGTTTGTACTAGCGTGTCGACATGCACACGTGTTGTTGGTAGCAGCCGCTGCTTTCCAAGGACAGAAAGACACTTGAACTTTCGCCACACCAAGATGAGGAATTATACTAGCCGACTCAATGAACGAAACTCAAAAAGCACTCATGTATAAAAATAAAATTTGGAAGTAAAAGCCATCAACTGGAGGGTAATGGCGAGGCAGTAGATGTCCGTTTCCTTCGGTCGAATCCTCCTCAAATGGTTTTAGCAAGCACTACTTTTGAGGAAGAATCAGCGTCTCTTCAGATCCGGCAAGTCTTGCATCTGTGCTAGGCACATCGAACCAGATGAACTGAAACAAAGCAAAGAAACAAAGCAACACCCCAGTGCTCGTTCCACAAAAAAACTAAAAACAGAACTCCATAATTTCCAAACCTGATCCCATCCTGAAGATGAAAGCCATGTGACTTGCTTTCATCAAATAGATGTCCACTGGTCTTAAAAGATGACCTCTTCACAAAATTGTAGAAAAAAAGCACAAGCTATTGTTGGTGTCGTGTCTCTAGCCAGTGTTGCTCTCTTTTGTGTGGAGAGGCTTTAGATGATGGTTTGACTGAGTCTTTCGTCCTTCGTTCCAGCTTTGTCATTCTCTCAGCTCTCCAGCGACATGGCGGCGATGAGCTGCTCCACTTTGTAGGCCAGTCGCTGTTTCTTTGCCGTCTCGTCCTGTTCCAGTGCAACAGTGATCTACCAAAAGAACAGAGGAAGCTGTTAATCACTCTGGCATTACGACAGATGTCAGGTGAGCGGTCAGATCTCGCATTCTCTAAGGAACACTTTACAACGTAATGAAGGATGGAAAAATCAAACGTTTATAAAGCATGAATGTGATCCGAGGACAGAGGGGGAGCGTGGCCACAAAACTGAATGCAGCATTTCATATGAGAAAAAAAACAAAAAAAAACAATATATATATATATATATATATATATATATATATATATATATATATATATATATATATATATATATACACACACACACACACACATATTGTATATATAATTTTTTTAAATATACAAATGATAATATAATATATAATATTAAAAATGAATCTTATTTAAATATATCTTATTTAAGGATATTTATATTTTTAATATAATACAACACAATATAAAATATATCTAATTTAATGTTTAGATATTAGGAGAGTGTCTTGGCAGATATAGGCTACACTGTCTAAACAAAGAGAATGACTATCAACACTTGCAAATTGACAGTGCGGACAGTCAAAGATCCGATTTGAAAAACAAATCAGAATTGGGTTTAATGTGAACAAAGCTGCCGTTCGCATCCATCCGCAACAACATTAAACTGATCCAGGCAACCATTAAACACCAGACACTTTCTTCAGACGGAATACTCTCTATCTAATTATAACATAGTTACTGCTCACTGTGATATGAGACTTGGAGAAATTTTCTGTCTCTAAGAGAAAAATTGCCAGAGACTTCATTTCATGAATATTTCATTAAAAAGGAAAGTATAACTTGAGTCTGACCCAATCTGCAGAATGCCATCTCTCATTTTCCATCTGTGTGTGTTTTTAGAAAACTGAGCAGTCAAAAATGTCGAGTCATGTTGAGAGGGGGCGTGCAGACGGGATCGACCCCTCTCTGTGCTCATGTCATAGTCTCTGACTGTGGTGTCAGAGGAACACGGCAGGAAATGGCATTGTGGCTGCAGTGTGCCACTCATTTGCACATCAAACAGTGAAAATAATGGGAAATGATATTGATATGGGCACTTCCAGCTAGCCAAGATGGGGCTTCATTAATTATATCTTTCAGATGCCTAAAATGGTGGACGTGAGCGCTCTGGAGGGTGCGTGTATGTGGGAATCTCCTCCTGTAGCTGCGAAATAATGATTGATTGTAAACAGACTCTGAAACGCACATATATCTACTACTTCATAGTTTATGAATACTATGTCACGTAACTGACATGTTTATCTAAACTATACATGTAGTGCTATCAAGTAACCTACGGTTAGAGGAAAAGTTTTAATTCTGTCCTTCTGTTGACTACAAGGATTGTCAAGCAGTGACATCTTAGTATTATTGATATAAAAGTATATTTTTTATTAATATTTTGAATTAGATTTTAATTGTTTTAGATTTCTTTTTCATTTTAATTTGTACTTTTTATTTTATCATGCGATTATGTCATTTTTTAAATACCATTAAGTTTTAATTTATTTTTAATTTATTTTATGTTTATTTCCAGGGCAACATTTTTAATCTAATATTTATACTTTTAATATATGCCCTTTTTATAATAGCCCTGCTGTCAAGGCCAAAAAAGCACCATAAAAATGGTCAAAACGACTTGCACTGCAAGTCTGTGAATTTATGTGAGGAACAGCTCAAAATCTTAGTTTTAATTTGCTGTAATCGATTAAAATATTAAAAATTGATATTTAGCAATATATAATAAAGCTATTTAGAATGCCACCTATGCATATTCTCATTAATTTTTTTTTTAAAGAAATGGCAAATTGTCCCCTGACTTCCTTGCTAGGGTCGCCCGTGAATTTCCACCTAGTTTGATTATACAGAAGCATATTGGTTGCATTTAAAACAGCAGCGCAAACATTCTGCAAAATGTATTTTGTATTCCACAGCTTGTCATACAGGTTGGGAACGACATGAGAGTGAATAAATAACGACAGAATTTTCATTTTTGTGTGAACTGTCCCTTTAAATGCCTTGCTCAAAGACAAAATGTCATGAATTGCAAACAAATCTGCAACCTTTTGGTTAAACTTCAGGATTTTTAACATATGCTATACCACCTCATACAACATCCAAACTAAGTTTAGTCCACCCTTGCTCAGATTTAGGTTTCATCCCACCTTCAATAAGGAATTACAGTAGTATCACTTCACCACACTGCGGCAAACAAACTTAGAAGAATTCATGCATGAAAGTCAAATTATGAAGCCACCAACAAGATCGTGAGGCACTAGATTTCATCTTCCATCAGCATCCAGTATTCCCAGGACACCTGTCATCGGAGCCAAGTTGGGCCGACACCTGCTCGGTTTGTCTCAGCGGCTGTAGCTACGGGGCAGGTCAACACTTCTACAGCCGCTCCGAGCTTCCGTTAAAGCTGCACAGCGTGAGCATGTATTCGACGAGGAGCGCGTGCACTGAATTTTTCATGTATTTCAGTACAGCTGCAGGAGCACTCTCCACATCATTGTGTCTGATTCAGTCGCCTTCATTTTAAGGAGAGCGCATATTCTCTCCCTCTCTCTGTCTAGCGCTCTCTTTCCCTCTCTCATCAGGTTAAGTGCTCCGGAGCGCTGACAGAGGTAATTATTTTCAGTTGTCCTATTCGCATTGCATAATGAATCTGAATTACTGCATGCAGGTACGGATTGTCCCGCCACACACATTTGGCTGGGTGGACAAAAGGATGTTCTCCTCTTAGCTTTGAGTTTCCCTTTTTCCTTTTCCTGATGGTTTACACTTGCGTTTCTCAACATGTTTTCCTTTTCTTTTCAACTTAACTTCTATTATATGGGATATCAAATACAGTCTTTCTATCTACATTCTATGCAAGTTAGAAAAGGTAATTGGCGACATCTTGAGCGGTTACTGCTTTAAATGGCCTCTGAAGACTTTTGCATTGATTTCATGTTTGACAGACAGCTAGACACTCAGGTGTCCCTAGTTAAAGGGTTAGTTCACCCAAAAATGAAACTTCATTTGGAACAACCTGAGGGTGAGTACATGATGACAGAATTTTCATTTTTGGGTGAACTATCCCTTTAAAGAAAAAGAAAGATGAGACATGCAAAGAGCTGTATCAGAAAGAACTTAAAATAGAAGACAAGTAACTTGAAATAATAATAATATATTAACATCTGCAAGATAGATAATACAATATTTTAAAAGCAACATTTTGTCCATGTATTTTTTTTATCATTTTATACTATACTGTATATAATAAATAGTATCTTATTATAATATTTAATAATATATGAACTTTAAATATATTTAATAAATATTACTTATGTGTATTTATTTATATAAATAGCTGTATATAAGCAGCATAATGTACAATCAGCCATCATTATTGTGTCATTCACACGAATAGCTAATCCCAAAACGGACACATATTGTTTTCTGCCCTTAAAAAAGCCAATACAAATATATAAGTGTATCAATCAATCAAATCAAAATAATGTCAATCTTGACACCACTAAATTTTGTTACAGTTATTAAACTTAAATACACTTTTAATCTGCAAAGCAAACTCAAACTCTTGTAAGTACCGCCTGTAATCTCCTCAAGAACCCTTGATGTACACATATGCCTGGTTGGGAATCACTGCTCTATATAGAAAGACAGACCAAGTATATAAAAGAATGAAAAGGATACACACACAAAAAAAAGAGACTATGAAGGAATGTGAGGACAAGATAAAACAGACCTGCAACCAAAGAGCGATATTTACATGAGAGCGAGAGGAGAGGCTGTGTCTCCAGGCTCTTGGCGCTGTCCTAAATGCTGTGTAAAGTAAAGGTCAGACTAATGGGTCCCCTGAGTGGAGCTGCCATTACGGTTGGAACATCTCCATCGTGGGCCCTACTCTAGTGCTCTTTGTGTCGGAGTGGCTGTCAGTGATCTAGCTGTGTGTAATCTTCCTCATCAGAAGCCTATTCATTCTCACTCCCTGTCTGTCCCCACACTGTGCATAAGTGTGTGTGTGTGTGTGTGTGTGTGTGTGTGTGTGTGTGTGTGACTCTGAAGCTTGCTGCCGCTGGCTTTAGAGACTGTTTAAAGATGACGTCATTCTGTAAAACTTTTTCCAGAGCACCTCTTGTTCCAAAGCATGTTATTCTACAAATAAGGCTGTATTAATCTGGAGGAAGTATTTATGGCTGAGGAACTACACCAGTATAATATATATTAAGGTACAGACCTCAAATTATTATCTTTTAGCAATTAAGTTGAGGTTTACTAACCAATCAACTGTATGCCACATTTTAGTAAAACACTGTAACTTGCTCCACTGAAACTTCAGACTGTTACATCAAAGCCATGTGGTTTCTTGTACGTACAATATATATATATATATATATATATATATATATATATATATATATATATATATATATATATATATATATATATATATATATATATATATATATTAATAAAATAATCATAAATAATAAAATATCACTTAAATTAGTACTTTAGACATGAGAAAAGGCATTGGCTTCGACGTAACAGTCTGAAGTTCCAGAGTATTTTTACTGTGACGTGTATCTCAAATTCTACACTCTTTGCCTAGAACCATCAATCCATAAACAAAATAAATATTTTATAATTCACTTTTGTAGCTCTGTTTTAGGCACTTCAGACAGTAGAGCAGTCGGTTTCAATACAGAGCAGATAGAATGAGTCAAGAAGTCAGTCTGCATTGATATAAGCAAGAAATCATTGAGGATGTTGTGAAAATTATGGTTGTTGGCATGTTTTAAGATGAATCCTGATGGCAGTTTCGCCTCACCTCTTCGCTGTACTTGCTAATGTAGGAGTAAATCTCGTTGAGGGCACTGAGCATGTTAAACTCATTGGAGTGAAGTCGTGCCTGTTCTGCCAAATACGCATTCATGTCCTGATCGGAGATGGCTGGCAGCCTGCTGATGTCAGCGTAGTACCTGTGGAGACAGCCAGGGGGCGATAGTCCATATCAAATCAATGTTGAGTGGGAGCTTGTTTGTACTATTGAATTAACATTATATGAAGACAATGAGAATAATGGGGTTTAGTTTGTTACAAAAGTAATATGAAAAAGATAAACACTGGAACTTGAATTTTTTACCTTTCTACCCAGTTCTTGTAGTTGGGGATATCTTTAGCATAAAGCAGCTTATTAGAGGGTGAGTCTTTGCCCAATCTGTGTTCAGATGTAGAACACGAGTCCATGAAGGTTTGAGCCACCACAGACAGACACGCATCCGTGATGCTGCTCTTATGGATGTCAAAAACAAACTGGGGATTCTTGATCACATTCACCCAGAAGCGCAGAGGAAGGCTGTGAAGATAAACAAACAAAAATAGAAAGAGAATGTTACATTGCTTTGCATTGCAGATACTGGGAAAAAACAACTTTCGTTTTTAGTTCTGAAGGTTAGATTGTGTGTATGAGGGTTTTCCTCTCACCAGTTGCTTTTCCAGGTGTGGCGAACATCAGTGTCATGGATGCTGTGCTTGTCCGCTTGTTCATCCAGGAAGTCGAACATGTATTTGATAGCTAAAGGAAGCGCGCTGCCTCTGTGCACTGTACTGAAAAGAGTCTCGAACAGGTCGTCCACAAATTTCTGCAGCGTACCCTAAAATACAAAAGCATGTGACCATTGAACATTAAATATAAGAAACCCAAGAGTGACTTATGAACATTAAAGGAACCATATTGTACACTTTTGTAGAAATATACTTGTTTTGAACTTGAAGTCCACCTATAATGTCAGCATCAAAACCAGTTGTAATTTAGTTCTTCATGACCATTTTCATTGTGAACATCAGAGTACGTAGCCAATAATCGAGTATCAGAATAGTGATTAAACTGACTTGACACTACCTGTGCATTAAGCGGTTTAATTGCACACCTTCCAGCCAATCAGAATCAAGTATTCAGGCAGACCATGGTTGATTTTGGCTGGTTGCTGGGTGTAAATTAAAAAAAAAAATCACCACAAAATGTGAGGTTACCTTAGTAGCCAGCAGGCGGGTGAGGTAGATCTCAGATACCATCTTGCTGCCGCGGTCACCCTCCTTTTGGTCTCCGTGCTCATGGTTCTTCACCAGGTGCCAGACTTTGACTCCGCTCTCTAGGTCCGGGGTGATCATAGGAGCACGAGAACGCAGGCTGTCCGGACTTCCGGTGTACCGGAATGTTGAGTCTACGGTAATAGAGAGAGAGAGAGAGATAGAAAGAGGATTATGATCTTCTTACACCACCATTCTTCCAAATTGTCATTCTTTGGAATGAATAGAAAGAGCGCGGCCCTCTCACATTTCATGTACTGTCTAACCCTGTGTATCTCTTTCCTCCTC
The DNA here is from genome assembly GCA_026230005.1 of Gila orcuttii. Lineage (NCBI taxonomy): Eukaryota > Metazoa > Chordata > Actinopteri > Cypriniformes > Leuciscidae > Gila > Gila orcuttii. The sequence goes on along the minus strand of JAPDVR010000021.1, from coordinate 13,375,508 downwards.
ACTTTCTCTCTGTAGAAGATTCATCTCTGTATTCATTCAAGACCGAGAGAGATGAGTCGACGCTCTCTGGCCTCCTCTTCAAAGGCTTCATAATTGTCTGGTCCTGATTCATTGTGCTGCACACACACTTTAAACGTCTGCATCGCAGGACCTAATCAATGCATCTAAAGATTTCTAATGAGTTAAGCTCCCCGCTCATCCATCTCATCTCCTTTTTTCTTCCATCCTCGCGTGTTAAATAATCAGTCTCTTACTCACTTCTCCAATTAGATGTGTGGCTTTTTTTTTTTGCAGTGGTTGAGTGCTCTCTTGGGAGGTTGGATCGGCTTCTTACAATGGTGGTATATTCTTTTGTCCTTTCAAAGTCTCTTTCTCTCTCTCTCTCTGTCCTCATCACCTGGCTTCAAAGGGCATGTGAAACAGCGAAAAAAGGCAAATAGCCTCGGCTATTTCGAGACAGAAGTGGAATTTTGAGCAGGCCGGCGTCACAAGGGAGAATTCAGGAGAAATGGTGGTGTTAGCAGCAGGGGTGAACAGGAAGAAGAGGATTGCGGGTTCAATCCACCTAAAGCTACTGCAAACTTACAGTCCTTTTGGCTATTGCCACAGTATTGACATTGAGAGATTACTACTAGACTATGTGAGTGTATACACTACTGAAAATTGGACTATCTCGACTTCAACAGCACTTTTAGTGTAGTCTGATTCACAAACAAATGATTCTTCTGATTTGGTTCTTTGGTCAAAAAGTGTGGAACCCCATTTCACCATCATGCTTAGGTAAATCATAATTATGACATAAAAAGTTGTAATTATGCAAAATGTAAACATTTTAAGCTACTAAGACATAATTATGAGATACTAGCCATAAGTATGATATCAAAATGAGATGAGAAAGTGATAATTTTGACAAAAGTCAAAATGTTGTCATAATTGTGACATTTTGTCAATTTTGACTTTTTGATTTTATAATTATATTTTATAAGTCATAATTTCAACTTTTTGTGTAACATTTATTTCTTTATCTTATAATTATGTTTAACCAAATTACTCTGATAATGTGTAAATATACATAGTCACAAAATATATTTTTTTTTATGATAATATAATATAATGGCATTTTTATAATAATAATACTTTTTTTTTTTTTTACAAAAATATTATGGTATTTAATGACCAGTCAGTGATTAATTCAAACTTGTTAGACTGATTAAAAGTTAGAGGGATTAGTGAATTATGGGATGGATGTTTATATGATAAAATAAGTACAGGTCCTTCTCAAAAAATTTGCATATTGTGATAAAGTTCATTATTTTCCATAATGTAATAACAATTAAACTTTCATATATTTTAGATTCATTGCTCACCAACTGAAATATTTCAGGTCTTTTATTGTTTTAATACGGATGATTTTGGCATACAGCTCATGAAAACGTCTCAGGTTACGTATGTAACCCTGGTTCCCTGAGAGGGAACGAGACGCTGCGTTGAGACGCGGTGGGAACGCTCTGCGTGATTGCGTCGTGAAGCACGTGTATAATCAGTCCAATGGAAGAGCTAGACGTCATAGGCGGGTGACGTCATAGACCAGGAAGCTATAAAGCACCCCTGAAAACAGACCGCGACAGCTTCTGATAAGCCTGAAGCAAGTCGATCAGGGCATGCAGGAAGTATGGCAGGAGAACGCAGCGTCTCGTTCCCTCTCAGGGAACCAGGGTTACATACGTAACCTGAGACGTTCCCTTTCAAGGGAACTCGAGCTGCGTTGAGACGCGGTGGGAACCCCATACCCACTACGCCATAAAGACAAATGCCCGTTCTGTGTGAAGTCTTGCGCACACTAAGAAGCAAGCAACCTAGCCCCAGGAGTGGAGAGGTCTAAGTCATAAAATCTGACAAATGTATGTGGTGAGGACCAGCCTGCCGCATTACAAATATCCTGAAGGGAAACTCCCGAAATTAAAGCCTTAGAGGCAGCCATACTTCTGTAGAATGGGCCTGAACAGCCATAGGGTGAAGGCTGTCCGGCCGCTTCATAAGCAAGTGAGATAGCCTCAACTACCCACTTGCTCATCATCTGTTTAGATGCAGGGCAACCTATCTTAGGTGACCCGAAGCAGACAAATAATTGTTCTGATATAAGCCACTGAGCAGCTCTGTGGACATATGCATCCAAAGCCCGGACAGGGCATAACAGATTAAGTTTTTCCTGATCTGGGGTATTAATGGTGGAGGACAGAAGGCCTGCAGCACAAATGACCCGCACATTCAGTAGGGACCTAGAGATACAACCTGACCTGGGGTGAAGAAATACTATCACCATACCAGGTGCAAATCCAAGTACGTGCAGGCCTCAGCCTCATGTACCACGGAGAAGACGAAATTAAGGATCTCTCCTCAGAGATAACCCAGCAAAGAAACATTCATTACAGAAATCAAGTACTGTACCAACGGGCAGAAACAAGATTCAGAAGGCGTTCTCTGCACCAGTCAGAGAACGGTTTCCATATCAATGCATATTTAGTCTTCTCGTGGAGGGAGCACTAGACTGGAGTATGGTCTCCAAGACCTCGGTCGAGAGACCTGAGTCTATGAGCTGGGCCCCCTCAGAGGCCGAGCCCACAGTATCCAGAGCTCCCAGGAGCAAAGATATCGGGAAATGCGTACAGTTGTAGCGTGAACCACACCTAATACATCACATCCAGTCCAAGCGGAGCTGGATGCATGAGGGAGAACCACAAAGGGCAATGCATTGTACAAGCGATACGAAAGGTCGACTTGAGTTTGACCTAAGTTCTCCCTAAGAAGCTCCACCACCTCGGGGTGAAGTTTCCATTCCCCGGGCCACAGCCCCTGCCTCAACAGGATATCTGCTCTGATATACGAGACCATCAGTGTGTTGTCCGGACCCTTCACCGAGCAACCACTCATGATTGCCCCCGACTTGTGAGGGAAGCATCCGTCGATAGCATTATGCGTCGACAAGAAGCCCCCAACACTGGGCCTGGGCGAGGAACCAAGGTTCTTCCACATGACCGAGGCACGAAGGCATAGCCGCGTGACCTTGATCATGCGAAAACGGATTTCCCCTCGGAGAAAACCCCTTGGTCCTGAGGCACCACTGCAGGGGTCTCATGTACAGAAGGCCAAAGGTAACTACGTTGGACGCAACTGCCATGAGCCCCAACCAAAGGCCTTTCACCGAACGGCCACTCATGACCGCCCCCCATCCTGTGAGGGAAGCATCCGTCGATAGCGTGACGCGTCGACAAGAAGCCCCCAGCACTGGGCCCTGGGCGAGGAACCAAGGTTTCTTCCACATGACCGAGGCACGAAGGCATAGCCGCGTGACCTTGACCATGCGAAAACGGATTTCCCCTCGGAGAAAACCCCTTGGTCCCGAGCCACCACTGCAGGGGTCTCATGTACAGAAGGCCAAAAGTAACTACGTTGGACGCAACTACCATGAGCCCCAACAGTCTCAGAGACTGTTTGCAGTGAGTGACTGACCTAGTTTTAAATTCCTTTACGGCTGTGAGAATCGCAGAAATACGTGCAGGAGACAGACGTGCTTGCATTGTTGTTGAATCCCATAATACACCTAGAAAAGTGGTCCTCTGAGCTGGGAGGAGTACACTCTTTTGGTGTTGAGCCGCAACCCCAACCTCCTTATGTGGGACAGAACGACATCTCGATGTTGAACTGCCAAAAGCTCGGACTGAGCTAAAATCAACCAATCGTCGATATAATTTAATACACGAATGCCCTGGAATCTCAGAGGAGCCAGAGCTGCATCCACGCATATTGTAAAAGGTGCGGGGTGATAACCTAGGCCGAATGGAAGAACCCGATACTGGTATGCTTCGCCCCTGAAAGCAAACCTCAGGAACCTCCTGTGATGAGGATGGATAGATAAGTAAGCGTCCTTTAAGTCTATTGTGACAAACCAGTCCTCGGACTGAGTCTGTGACACAATCATATTTAGCGTAAGCATACTTTGAACTTAAGATTCTGAGACCTGCTGTTTAATTGACGCAGGTCTAGAGTAGGACGCAACCCCTCATCCTCTTTCGGAACAATGAAGTAATGGCAGTAAAACCCTGACTGTCTGCCGGGAGGAGAAACCCCTTCTACAGCTCCTTTTGCAGAAGTGTCAGTACTTCCTGCTCCATAACCAAAGCCTGCTCGGGGTCCACCACAGTGGGGAGGACCCCTAGAAATCTGTGCGGACAAGAACTGAATTCTGAACCCCTTTTCTATAGTGTGCAGGACCCACCGAGAAATATGTGGCAGTAGTTTCCACGCTGCCAGAAATTCTACTAGGGGAACCAGTCTCTCAAGACTGGCCTCTGGATTTGGTTGAACAGTCACTACGGTGCCCTGAAGCGGCGAACCGGCAGGGAACAACCGAACTGACCATTCTACGACCCTCCTCGGAGGATCGTATGGGGACGCTGACAACTCGGTGCCCTGAACGGCGAACCGGCAGGGAACAACCGAACTGGCAGCGCTGCGACCCTCCTCAGAGAGTCGCACCCCAGAGGGCGCCGAGGAGAAACGGTTTCTCAAAACGGTCCCTGCCCCGGAGGAGCCCTCAGAAGCCTGATAGCCTCGTTTTTTTTTTTTTTTTTTACGACAGGACTTCCTGTCTAAACTTTATTAGAGATGACGACAGTCCTCAGATCTTGCCTACCTCTAAATAACTTAGTTCCTACGACCCTCCTCGGAGGATCATTGGAAAAAGCAGGCACCTCGGCACCCTGAAACGGCGAACCGGCAGGGAAACCGAACTGACTGCTCTACGACCCCCCTCGGAGGATCGTTTGGGGACACTGACACCTTGGTGCCCTGAACGGCGAACCGGCAGGAAAACCGAACTGGCAGCGCTGCGACCCTCCTCAGAGAGTCGCACCCCAGAGGGCGCCGAGGAGAAACGATTTCTCAAAACCATCCCTACCCCCGGAGGGGACCACCCTTTAGAAGCCTGATAGCCTCGGCTTTGTCAGGGCTTCCTATTTGTCCAAGCTTTTTTTTAGAGATAAAAACGTCCTCAGATCTTGCATATCTCTAACTGGCTAGACTGCTACCGCCACCCAAGTCCCCCGATTGTGGAGGAGCCCAAATGGCGATGCTCGTTTGCACTCAGTGCTGCGAGGAGCTTAGTAGACCGAGACTGCTCCGCCCAGCAGTCTCAGGAACATTAGATTGGTGAGGAAGAAACCTCTGGAACGCCGCTGAATGGTTTATTTCTTTGTTTTTTCTTTATTTTTAAATCAGAAATACGTATGTATATATATATATAAATATATAAATATATCACTCCGTGGCCACCAGCAGGAAAACAACCGAACTGGCCGTGCTGCGACCCTCCTCAGAGAGTCGCCCCCCAGAGGACGCAGAGGAGAAACGATTTCTCGAAACCGTCCCTCCCAGTATAGTTTATCTCTTTCTTTGTTTTTGCACGACGCAATTCTCGAATAGCGTCAGTGCTGACAACCTCACATTCATCCATGTCTTTATAATTTACCCACCAGCGCTGGGTAACGTCGGGGTTAAAAATAATGACGCCGACTCGGGAGAGAGAAAGCTAGTAAGCGTCTCTTTAACCCGAGGCACTGTCATACCATGATACTTAATACCCATAGCCTTACTATAGTTAGACGTTTGGGCATTAAACACATAAAATAGAAACCGGCTTATTCCACGATCTCGACACCTCAGTGTGGTGTGGAGATAGGGAAAAAACGGCAGTCCCCGACGAGGAGGCTGAGATACAGAGTTTTTCTGTTTTTAGATATATTTCATCTAATAAACTCTTTTACTCTCATATTGTTCAGCTGGCCAGAAAATATTTAACTAGCAACAGCACTAGATAAACCTCCTTTTAAAGCTCCTCTTTATTCAACAGAGTTATGAGCTGACTTATTTATTCATTTATTGAAAACTCAAACATCTGCCTTTTTCTAATATCTTTATTTGTTTTGTTCTCTTTTTCTAAACAAAACACTAACGATACCAATTCCTCGGAACTGGAAATCGCCAGCACTGGATCTGGCAGGTGAAAGCTGAGATAGGGCGGGGCCCGTCCCAACTCTCGCTGTCAGATCCGTTTGCGAACCCCAAAATGCGAGTCGCCGCCTTGCATCGGCCACAGCGGGACCCGCACGGGGAGCGCGAACCGAAACGTCCTCCTCGAAGAACGCCCGGCGGGAGCGGAGCGTCCTCACGGACAGCTTCTCGCAATGCTCACAGTCAGCCCCCTCGAGAACTGACTGTGGCATGCTCCACTCCCAAATAGTAACAAAAAGCTGATGTGTGTGTCCCCACCCGTGATATAACGTGGGCAGGGAACAACACAAAGCTGCTTGCTCTCTTTTGCCATAATATATATATATATTTCAACTTGACAGACAACAATAAATATGACAAGGACAGAATACACAGATCGCTTGCTGAAGGCGCAGAAGCTGTCGCGGTCTGTTTTCAGGGGTGCTTTATAGCTTCCTGGTCTATGACGTCACCCGCCTATGACGTCTAGCTCTTCCATTGGACTGATTATACACGTGCTTCACGACGCAATCACGCAGAGCGTTCCCACCACGTCTCAACGCAGCTCGAGTTCCCTTGAAAGGGAACCCCAAATTCCTATCTCAAAAAATTAGCATATCATGAAAAGGTTCTCTAAACGAGCTATTAACCTAATCATCTGAATCAACTAATTAACTCTAAACACCTGCAAAAGATTCCTGAGGCTTTTAAAAACTCCCAGCCTGTTTCATTACTCAAAACCGCAATCATGGGTAAGACTGCCGACCTGACTGCTGTCCAGAAGGCCATCATTGACAGCCTCAAGCAAGAGGGTAAGACACAGAAAGAAATTGCGGCGTGGCATGGAGGCAATCAGCCTGTGGCACTGCTGAGGTGTTATGGAGGCCCAGGATGCTTTGATAGCAGCCTTAAGCTCATCCAGAGTGTTGGGTCTTGCGTCTCTCAACTTTCTCTTCACAATATCCCACAGATTCTCTATGGGGTTCAGGTCAGGATAGTTGGCAGGCCAATTGAGCACAGTAATACCATGGTCAGTAAACCATTTACCAGTGGTTTTGGCACTGTGAGCAGGTGCCAGGTCGTGCTGAAAAATGAAATCTTCATCTCCATAAAGCTTTTCAGCAGATGGAAGCATGAAGTGCTCCAAAATCTCCTGATAGCTAGCTGCATTGACCCTGCCCTTGATAAAACACAGTGGACCAACACCAGCAGCTGACATGGCATCCCAGACCATCACTGACTGTGGGTACTCCAGTGCTGCTTCTCTGTAGCCCAGGTCAGGCGCTTCTGCCGCTGTTTCTGGTTCAAAAGTGGCTTGACCTGGGGAATGCGGCACCTGTAGCCCATTTCCTGCACACGCCTGTGCACGGTGGCTCTGGATGTTTCTACTCCACTGCTTCCGCAGGTCCCCCAAGGTCTGGAATTGGTCCTTCTCCACAATCTTCCTCAGGGTCCGGTCACCTCTTCTCGTTGTGCAGCGTTTTTTGCCACACTTTTTCCTTCCCACAAACTTCCCACTGAGGTGCAGCACTCTTCCCACTGAGGTGCAGGTGCAGTACAGCACTCTGGGAACAGCCTATTTGTTCAGAAATTTCTTTCTGTGTCTTACCCTCTTGCTTGAGGGTGTCAATGATGGCCTTCTGGACAGCAGTCAGGTCGGCAGTCTTACCCATGATTGCGGTTTTGAGTAATGAAACAGGCTGGGAGTTTTTAAAAGCCTCAGGAATCTTTTGCAGGTGTTTAGAGTTAGTTAGTTGATTCAGATGATTAGGTTAATAGCTCGTTTAGAGAACATTTTCATGATATGCTAATTTTTTGAGATAGGAATTTTGGGTTTTCATGAGCAGGATGCCAAAATCATCAGTATTAAAACAATAAAAGACCTGAAATATTTCAGTTGGTGTGCAATGAATCTAAAATATATGAAAGTTTAATTTTTATCATTACATTATGGAAAATAATGAACTTTATCACAATATGCTAATTTTTTGAGAAGAACCTGTATATGTATATACATACATATACATATACATACACCCACATATCATGCAGTAAAAATCAATTACGGGAAGGGTGCTTATCACATTCTAACATAAACTGTTGTGTGCAAATGTTGCACGTTTTTGATGTTTGCTGCTCTCTTCCGCCAGTTAGAGGTGTGTGAGCAGTATGTTGTTTTGGGCCGGGGTTGCTGGCATGCTAAATTGAGCCGAGCTGCTAAGTGTTGAGCATTAAATTGATATGAATCAATCAGCAGGTGCCTGTGCACAGCTGTGCCCGCTGTGCCATGGTGTGATTGATGGGCACCAGGGCTCTGTCAGATGAGATAGCTGCTTTTTATGCACCACACACAAGAGCAGGTTGTAAAAACAGCCAAAAACTGTGCTGTGTTGTGCCATCTCATTCCCACTTGATGAGTTTCCTAAAATATACAACAAGCTTTTTGCAATAAAATAGATCAAAGTGCCAAACGTAACCCTAAAAACTCGTAACTACCTAATTCAGGGGTAGGATACAAAAAGATTGAGGTTTTTTGGTTAACGGAGAGCATGGCTGAGAAATAAAGATAGCTTTATAGAATATTTCTCAGGTTGCTTGTTGGGTCTTCGGACGTTTGAAGTGTTCCCTGAACTTTAAATGTCATTATGTTTACAAGTGATAAGAGAAGATAATTACACTCTTTCATTAAACTGCACAGATGCGAGAAACATCCTCAAGCTTTGATTAACAGAATCGTGTAATGCGCTGATACGGGCCGTGTTTCATGTGGATCTAGTGAATTGAAGCCAGGTGAGATGTTTGTGTGCACAGTTTGGCAGGGTTGCTAGGTGACAATGCACAAGGGGCTCCATTTCATCGCTGGCCCTGGTATTTGGCTGCGTGTCATTTGAGTTTTTTCGCCCGTGTGAAGTATCATCGGCAGTGCATAATTAGCAATCAGAGAGTGGCCTGCAGCTCAGTGTGATGGAAAATGAGAACGGGCCAGATGGGGAGCCCTGTGGCACTCCCTCAAAGCAACACTATGGGGAAGGAGCTAATGTGTCCATTACGGGCGGCATCCAAACTCAGCGGAGAAATCAGCATTACTGAGCTTCATGTTAACTGCTAACACCTCTCTCTCTCTGACTTCCTCTTACCCTCCCTGGCATGCTCTCTCGCTCTCACTCTCATTCTCTGGTGCCCCGAAGGCTCCCTTGGGCATCCTGCAGGCTGCAAAGCAAAATGACTGCGCATGGCTCGTGCGCACAATAATCAGAGGCTTCATTTAAAGCCAGTCTTCAACCATGTATTTACCTCTATATTGTGAAACCGTGAGCAAACTTCAAACTTCTAATTAGCTTAACTGATAATTACAGGCCTTTTCTCAATCACAGTGAATTGTGCAGCAGCAGCAGCATCATCATCATCATGAGACAAACATACTCACCATATCTACTGATAGAAGTCCGAGAGATGCTAGTTGTGGGAGGAATGTTGTAGGAGGACGTCTGCTTGGGCACCAAAGCAACCACACAGCGGTCTGATACCTGTACGAGAAACACAACGTCCATGTCAAGCCTCTTTCCTTTTCCCTTAATTCTTATTTCACAGTGTTTGGTTTCACAGCCTTTTATTATCAAGTAATGTTCAAGATAGTGGAGCACAACTAATGCCGTTTTATTCTGCTTTTGAGGAGTTGATATTACTTCTGCAAGAATATATTTAATTCCGAAAAGATTCTCAGTAAATATTTATTGCTTTTCAAAAACGGTGTGAAATTGTTCAGTTTCTCTCCAGTGCTGGAATAAAGCGACGTTAAAGCGCTTCAAAAAGATCTGTTCTACTTATAAATATATAAGGGGTGTTCATGCAGTGTTCTCTGATCAAATGCGCATTATAGCCTTGCTAAGGTAAAAGCAGAGTTTCGCCTCTTGTGCTTTGCTCAGAAAAAGGACTAGATTGATTAGACAAGAAACTGTCAAAAATGGCTGAAAAGCTATTTTTTTTTACTTAAATATTACTAGCATTTGAATTACATTCAAATTTAAAAGGCATCATTTCAGCTAGCAGAAAAAAGCGTAATATAAAAATAATAATAAAAAAACAAAAATAACCTACACCATAAGTAACATGGCTTCAGAGGGATTCATTCACACAGAGGGAGAGAGAGACAGAGAGATAAACTAAAATTTAGAATGGTGGGTAATGATAAAAATAGAAACACAAAGACAGGTCAAAAGGAAGAGTTTGACAGGCTAGGGAATGTAGCGACTGAGTCAGTTGGAGACGGGAAAGTAGAAAGTATGAGGAAAGATAAGGTCCGGGACTTTTATATATTGGGGTGAAACTCTCCATTTCTCTCTGTCTGCTCTGTGAGTGCTCGAGTTCCATCTGATCTTCTGTATTAATCTGAACTGTCAAGAGCTGCAGAGGAAATGAGGTCTACCCTCACAAAGACAACTGACTCAACCTCAATTCAGCACAAGAAAGCAACTTCCTAAAAGCAAGCTGGCAAAATCCTGGCCGAATCTCATACTATCAGCTTTTGAAGTGCTTATCTTGGTCTCCCAGTATAAAATAATATTTTATTTGGTATATTTTTCTCACAAATTTGACTTATCTCACAATTCTGAGAACTCGCAATTGCATGACATTTACAGCTCAGATGATTGGCGTTATAAAGTCAGAATTGTGTGATATAAAGTCGCAATTGCGAGTTATAAAGTCAGAATTGTGAGATTCAAAAATTGCAATTATCTTTTAAATTGTTTTATTCTGTGGCGGACACAAGCTTCCATTGGATTGCATTCGTTTAACAAAAGCTACTGAAAATAGGTCAACAACCTCCTCTGTAAACCAAAGAAGGTCTTTCAGATACTAGTGAATTAGGTCAAGTGCCACAGTTTAAGATCCCCGTCAACATAAAACATCAAATTTCGAGTCCATTTAATTTCAGAAAACCTCTCTGTGCACCATAATGGAGACTTTAAGGACCTCCTGAGCTCCTCTGAAGGCTGAGGGTAGTTAGTCTTCACTTACCTCCCTACACTCTCACAGCTGATGATGGTGTTACTTTAGCCCCCATAAGCTCCAGCCCTATTAGTGCAGGTTTTTCCTCGGCCAACCCTTACAGCAGAGCGGGCTAATAGCCTGACTGGAGAGACACTTGAAAGAGTCCAGGACTGTGGACGAATCACCTCAGAGAGGTGGCCGAGTAGATTGACACTCACAGAGGTCTTTTTCATGGCTCAATTTCTCCTTCCAGAGTTTCTGTTTTCCTGACCAGGAGTCGTGGAACTGGTATGACTAGTAAGCATCAAATATTAGTCATTGTATATAAAAAAGAAATGGTAACACTTTAAAATAAGGTTCATTAGTTAATGCATTAACTAACATTAACTAACCATGAGCAATACATTTGTTACTGTATTTGTTCATCTTTGTTAACGTTAGTTAATAGAAATAGAGCTATTCATTGTTTGTTCATGTTAGTTCACAGAGCATGAACTAATGTTAACAAGATTTTAATAAAGTATTAGTAAATGTTGAAATTAACATGAACAAAGATTAATAAATGCTGTATAAGTGTAGTTCATTATTAGTTCATGTTAACTAATGTAGTTAACTAATGTTAACTAACGAACCTTATTGTAAAGTGTTACCAAAGAAATTATAAACACTATTTCGGGCATTTGGATTTGTAACATTTTTGGCTCCACACCACCTAGCCTCGTGCACAATCTACTCTTCTTCTCTCACAGCGGGTATGTGGTGGCCGTACGGAGCCTGAATGATGGAGGGGAGAAGTATTCGCCCTTGAGGGATAATCCTCAGCCAGGCAGGCGGGCTGCCGGTGGGTGTGAGAGTGATAAGGAGTGAGCTTTCCTCATGATAACGTTTGCATCAAGCAGACAGCTGACCCCTTTCCCTCATGTATCTCTGATCCCCCTGCCTGCGCTCTATCTGATGGCGATCGGCAAGCTAACGCGCCTTTAACTCAGATGCTGCATCCAGGCGGTGGGGAAGGATGCGGTGATGTGTCTGCCATTCTGACTCTTCTTTGAAATACGGCAGGCTCGGTCACGCTAGCACAAAGAGCATGAAACGCCTTTGCCACATGATAAACACAGCAGAATGATGGGCGTTTAATAGGTGAAATGGATGAAAGCATCATAATACACATGATGAATGCATTGAGGGACATATAGGCATAGTATAAAGGAAAATCCAAGGGAATTAAACTCTAACAGTTAATATACGCTATAATGTACATCTTCATTGTATATCTAAAATAAAAGTGACGAGCGGTTATATAAACAGGGTCGTATGTCAGACTGTAAGTCCTTGAAGCTTTGTCAGCACTCGAAAAGACAGCTTAACCCCCGGCAGTGATCTACGCCAACCGCCTTATACAATGATATACAACAGAGAAGTTGATCTATTTTCTTTAAGAGCCAACAAAGCTTACTTACACTTATGAGCATCACGGGCTTGTGCTAAACGCACACACACAGAGCTGGCTTCAGTGACAGTGCAAAAAAATCTAATGCAATCCAGATTTTTAACATACAAATTTTAACATTTTAACATAAGGCAACAGTTATTCCTGAATCATTTCTGAAAGTCAATGAATCATTCAGTATATAGATTTCAAAGCACCAATTCATTCACAAACAAAAGATGTGACTGTCTTTATAGGGGAGTCATTGAATTATTCACTCAATTGATTTGTAAGATTTTTTTTTGTTGAAAGAAATTAATACTTTTACTCAGCAAGGGTACATAACATTGATCAAAAGTGACAGTCAAGACATTTAAATTGTTACAAAAGATTTAAACTTCAAATAAATTATGTTTTTTTTTAAAACTATTTATCAAAGAATTCTGTATTTAAAAAAATATATTTCATTTATTACTGTTTTAACAGCATCAATAAATGCTGATCAAATAAAAGCAGCCTTGGTGCGCATAAGAGATTTGTTTAAAAAGATTTGTGTATTTTCTCTGTTTTCTATGCAAGACTAGTTGGAACCCAGCTAAAAACACCTTACACCAGGCTAAACTGTACTTCTGGTATTATCTACTCTTGTGTGTTTTGATGGTTTTAAAATAATTTTAGATACTTGTCAGCTGTGTCAGGTTTAGGTAGACCAGCTAATCTTCTGCTTAGCCAGGTTAAGAGAGCACCTTAAAAAAATTAAAGCACTCTACTGTATTATGCCCGTTTTTACTAGACGTAATACAAGTTTCAGGTGTCCCCAGAATGTGTGTGTATGTGAAGATTCAGCTCAAAATACTCCACAGATCATTTGTTATACCATGCTGTAAATGCTCCTTTTTGAGTGGAAGCAAAAACATGATGTTTTTGTGTGTATCTTTGAATGCAAATGAGCTGCTTCCCGCCCCCTGAATAGGGCTGTGTCTTTACAGCTCATGCTTCAGATAAACATGCCAGACTGTGTACAGCTCACTCAGGGGTGGAGCTAAGCTAATAGGGCAGATTCCATCACCAGTTGTGGGTGGGGCCTGTTTCACTGTGACATCACATGGATGCATTTCTGAATGACTCGTTTTGAGACATAACATTTCTGATTTATGGGGAAAATAACAGAGTAGATCGATTTTTTACCATAATAGAGCGGTTGTGTTCACACGCTGCGGACCCACAATTATGTTAAAAAACAATTTATCTGTCAAAGTGAATTTTGCACAATAGACCACCTTTAAGACCACTAATCCAGTTGAGACTATGTAAGCAGTTTTTTCAGATGGGTTCCTAAGAACAACTACACACAGTCAAACGTCTCATTGAAATTATTGCTCTACCACTGTGACATTCCTGTGAGATACAGGTGATAATAATGCACACATTAACAGAAGCCTCTGTTTATTTGAATTGTTAATGCAAGTGTCTCTCATGCTGCTCCAACAATTTAAATTGGAAATTTGAGGAGTACAGTGGCCCGTCAGGGACACGCTGCCAGTCTCCTGTAATGTCATTCAGCCTACGCAAGGCCAAGACGCTCACTGATTTCAAGTAAGAGTGGATGAGTGAGAAAAAGAAGAAAGAGAGCGAGAGAGTGGGAGAAGAAGCAGAGCCTAGAGAAATACATCCATGCAAGCATTCAGACTGATGGAAACTTTTTCATGGCTAGTGCTCTAATCAACCCTGTGCAATCAAAATGAGCAATCAGAAAAGAACATGGTGACCACAGGTTTATGAAGCCACAGCACGAAACTTTAGAAGGACACAGCTGCTGATTATACTGTCTGCTCTCTTAAAATATGCCCTTACTCTATTGAGGAACTCAACGAATGGCTGAGATTAGCATATCAGTAGTATTTCAGGAGAGAGGTGAGGGTCCTTGTGTGGAAAGCGTAGGAGTCCTGTATTTTAATGTGGTATTCTCTAAAGCTCCCTGCCTTCTGTTTTCTCCTCTCTTTCTCTAAACTCTCTATTTCACTGGTCCCTGTGGAAACAGTAAGAGTTTATATAGCAAATAGTTAGTATCCAGCTCCCTAAGCAAAACATCTTGTGATTTACTTACACATGGGCACACAAAATGACATAAATTGCATTACTCAGATGTTGCTCTTTCATAGAGACGTATTAAAAGGTCTACATTTGGTCACCATGTGGTGAAATGGGAGATTTGCATCATAGATATGCAGCCGACAAATCTGCAGCAACTACGTGATGCTGTTATGTCAACATTGACCAAAATATCTGAGGAATGTTTCCAGTACTTTGTTGAATTTATGTCACAAAGAAATAAGGCAGTTCCGAGGGTCATAGCGAGGTGTACCTAATAAAGCTAGTGATTATACTGTCTCCTCTCTTAAAATACTCCACTCTGAAATGCAATACTTTCTATTACTCTATATATGTATAAATTATAATATGAGATCTTTCTAAAATTTAAAAAACAAAAAAATTGTTTCACTATAGTAAGAATAAAATATGGTTACCATGGTAAACTTTTGTAAAGGCAGTGTGGAACACTCTAGAAATGACACTTCCTTTTTTTTCTGTGTTCTCTCTGCATGTCTACCTCATCATCCTCATATCTCACATTGTAACAGCACATATGAGCTTTTTCAGAAGTAATTTTGAGAATATGTGTGCACTTGCCCTGTGGCAAGGACTCTGGACACTCTCTCTCTCTCTCTCTCTTTCACACACTGTTATCAGGTACCTGCTCTGACGTGTGCTGTCTCTGTGGTGTCTGAAGTAAAGACAAGGTAAAGGCTGTAATTAATCCACTGAAGGTAAAGGACAACCTCTCTCTCTCTCTCTCTCTCTCTCTCTCTCTCTCTCTCACACACAAGCACTTTCACAGCCGCCACACTTAAAATTTTCAGTCGCAGAGCTCAATAATCGTCCTCTATTATACCGTCCTGTGTAGTGTGATTCAGAGAGAGATCAGCCGTCTGTCTCCCTGGAGCCAAACACTCACAGCGAGAAATTTTGGAGCACTGGGAGATAAAGGAAATGTTTGTTTGGTTCAGCTTAATTGTTTCATGTCTGAGGAGTTAAATGGATATACAGAGGATTACTTTTGTAGCGCATTGTCCTTGTTGATACGTTTTTCTTAAATATTCCTGATGCTTTCAAGCTGACATAATTTACCTCTATTATGATTAACCAATTTTGCATATGAAATGAGTAACAATGACCTCACCAAGTTGTTTAACACTGATAAATGTATAAACATAAGCAGCAATATGCTACTATGCTCACGGTTGTGACATCAACACCATGGTAATTGAATGACCTATTTATTTAGCAGTTTAGTTTCAATAAATTCAATCCAAAAATGGTTTTCTTAATCAAGTGTTTTTATCTCACTTTCCAGTTAAAACTATCCGAACATCCATAAAACCAAATAAATTGAACTGAGAAAAATTCACAAGATATTCAGACTCGTTTTCAGATATATATTTTCTTTGAAAACAGGCCTGAATATATCTTCTGAAATTGGCTGATGAAAAATATTTTTGCTCTATTTGCACTGGGGAGGGAGCTTTGTATCAAAAATGATGAGTATGTCTACATATTTATACATCGAATTGTTTTTTTTTCAATAGAGCAAAGAAAGTCCATGATACGTCCCCTTTATGGTCTACTCACATAGACAGAAGAGGGCACCATGAGATTATATACGAGCGTGTGTGTCCTCTTTTGTACCTGATAGTGCATGAGAGTGTTGAGTCTCTTCCAATCATTTTCAATCTTCGTGGTGATGTCTTCATCCTGCAGGACCACTCGGGCCATTCGTCCCTGACGCCACTCTGAAAAATCAAACATTTGCCATTAAAACAGACACAGTGAACCTCCCCCAGCTCAAAGCAGATTGATTTGATTCAAAGCATTGAATGTGTCTTTTCACATGGGTTAGAAATGTGTGTGTGCACACGCAGTAGGGTATAATTAAATGCTAAAGAGAGAGCTGATAGGATATAGACAGGCTCAGAGCGAGAGTGATCATTGATTTTCTCCTCTGTTGAATGGGGTTTATTAGTTTACGTGGTTGCCAAATGCACAGATGATGACACACACACACACACACACACACACACACACACACACACACACACACACACACACACACACACACACACACACACACACAGCCAGTTCTGTAGCTACAGAGACAGAACATCATCATGGAGGAGATTGCTCTGGCCAAGGTGCTGGAAGGATGATTTGCACCGCTGACAGGGGGCTTTTGTGTGGTGCGTGTATGTGAGATGGCCGTTTGTGTGCCAGAAATAAAATGTGGAGTCAGTCTGTCAGTGCCGTCTGTCAGCTTTTACCTGGGTCACACATGCACCTGCTTGTGTATGTGCACAAATATTGTACATTTCCATCACTGTTTATACATTACAGACAACATTGAATCAAAATTAGTTTACATTTCTGAAAAAATGTGAGGTCATTCTGTATTGAAATGTAAAAAAAAAAGCTCATTAATTCCTGCCTTCAAATCTGAATGGCCAAGATCAATGATATTCAGTCCAAAGTGCTAAGAATTTTTAGTGATCTTTCTGCAGGTACTATTGTTACATTAGTAATGGGTGATATGTGACTTTTATCTTATGAATGAGTCATTGAACCACTCAGGAACAAAACAAGTGATCGTATTTATTTATACTGCAAGTCAGTCCTTAAATTACTCAAACTATTTGTTCAAAAGCACTGATTCATTCAGGAGTTAAACAAGTGACTCTTTCCGCTGACTGATTCCTTAAAAACGCTGACACTATTAGAGATAGTGTGGACTAAGTGTGTGTCACAGTGTGTTATTCACTCAACCCATTTGTTCAAAAGCACCAATTTGTTAAGGAATGAATCAGGTGACAGTCTTTATGAGTGAATCATTGAATCATTCACTTAAAATATTAGTCATAAAGAGTCACTTATTTCATTCCTGAAGTAATCTGTTTTTTGAACAAAGTAATCATTCAGTCAACTTATTCCTTCAAAACACTAACAAATTAAGGAACAAAACAACTGACTGTTTTTATGTCAGTCTCTGAAACAACTTATTCATTCACTCAATAATTCATTCAAAAACACTGATTTTTTTCAGCTGTGGTTTGGAATTGTATTTTTGGTGCAACAAAAATAGACAAAGTAACTATTTTTGTTATTTAAAATAATATCTAAATGTTGGTTACTTTAAATTAAAATCTTAAATATGGAACTGTTGTATAAAAGCAAAATCAAACTCAATCCTGCTATGCTGTGCGCAAGGCAGTTTAACTCACCCAGGTCCATGTCCACAGCTTTGGGTCTCTGTGAATAAGGCATGTTCTTATACACGGCATCCAGAATTTTTTCTTTGACCTGAGTGATGGTGTCACAGTTCAGAACCTTGACCGGGATCTCTGGGCTGTTCTCGTTCTCTGGGTTGACACAGTTTAAGATCTGGAGGGAAAAAAAAAAAAAGAGGATGAGGATGATAAGATGTTGGGCAGTGGTCGGTGAAACCGTAGGTGCAGAGCGGGTCTCTGGGAAAGGCCATTTCCTGGCCCGAGAAATCTAATTTCACACCCTCTGCAGGACCCCAATCTCAGCCTTAGCAGGGTATGAGAGACTAATGAACACTACCGTCCCTAGGCCAGACTTCCTGCTTTCATACACACATACAGTAACAGCACTGACCTTCATAAGAGTTTATTAGATACTATGTTTATTAGTGTGATGCTGACCAGAGTCTTGTAGTCGATCTGTTGCCGGATGAGTTTGTCTTCGCTGAGGGAGTATCTGGCCTCTCCGGTGATGGCGTCTATAGGACCTTTTTCCATCTGCTGTTTTATAGCACAGTACAGCATGAAAAGAGGCTCGCCTGCACACTCCTGTAGACACAGACACCAAACACACATTATTATTATTACTTTATCACTACTGGAATCACACTGAGTTGTCTAAGGTCTGTACTATGTCTGTAATATATAGTATGTACACTACCGTTCAAAAGTTTGGTGTTTGTTTTTAAAAAAAGATTTAACAACACTTTTAATAAATTAAACACATTTAATTAACACTTGTATTGACCAAATATGCACTACATTAATCAAAAGTGACAGCAAATACATTTACAGTGTAACAAAAGATTTATATTACAAATAAATTCTGTATGTTTAAAAAAAATCCGGTTTTATTACAAAAAATGGAAATTCTGTCATCATTTACTCACCCTCATTTTGTTCTGAACCTGTTAGATTTTCGTTCATCTTCAGAACACAAGTGAAGACATTTTTAATGAAATCTGAGAGATTTCTGTCGCTCCATTGACAGCTACGCAACTACCACTTTGACACTTCAAAACATATAAACATTGATCATCAAACATAAACAGAAGCCCAACCGTACCTGCTTGATGCACAAGAACAAACCTTTTGCAGAAGCTCAAACGTGCTGTGTAACACACGAGAATTAGGCCTCATTGGTTCTTGCATGTCAAGCAAGCATGCTTGTACTTCCATTTACCACAACTGATGTGTGAGTTGATGAATGTTGATATGTGAATAAAAGCCTAAATTAAATCTGTTCATCATATAAAGCGATTGTGTCCCATTAGAAAAATTGGACTTAACCACTCACTTTATATGGATAAGTTTTACGATCTCTTTATGAACTTTTTTAAGCGTCAAAGTGGTAGTTGCGTAGACTGTCAATGGAGGGACAGAAATCTCTAAGATTTCATTAAAAATAAATGCATTTGTGTTCTGAAGATGAACAAAAGTCTTACGGGTTTGGAACGACATGAAGGCGAGTAAACAATTACAGAATTAAAAATTTTTGGGTGGTCTAACCCTTTAAGGCATTTTACAGAAAATTAAAAAAAAGCTAAACATAACTACATTATTACTGAAATTATATAATTTACAGAATTTAATATTTACATAATGAGGTCATGTGGCCAATCTAATAAGGCCTTGTCACAACAAAGTAGCAGACTACTGTTTTAAGTGTTTATTATTGCATAATATTTACAGTTAGTATGCAGTATGTATTGTATACTGCACAGTCACTTTTACTCGCAGATCACCTGATCTATTTTGGACCAAAAAAAAATTTTGAAGCATGTGAAGGACGATATGTAAAGCACGTTCCCAGGTTACTAAAATAAGCCTTACTACTGCCTAACTACTCACTGGATTTGCCCCATTCATGGAAAGATATAAAAAGATATTTTAGTTCAAGGCACTTAGCAGCAGCAAGTAAACAGGATATCCAGAAGCACAACTGAATGTAAACCTCTAAAGTCTGACCATAAAGTCTACACACATTAATGTCTTTGATATTTCTCAATGACTGTTTGTAGAGACTCCAATTATTTGAATGATCTCCAACAAACATACAAACTCTAGTTGATCGTGACATGACGGCTGCTTCCTGTCTAATTATGCGTCTCTGAGCCCGAATAAGCTGCAGAGTGAACCAGACCTCATGCTGGGAGTCAAAAGTCTGTCTACATGAGACTAGTACAGGATGTCAAAGAGGCTAGTTACCTTCAGGAACTTATGAAGCAGGAAAGCAAACCAGTTGGTTAGCATCTTCTCAGCTACAGACTCCGTCCTGAAACACACAAGTTGACACTTATCTCAAAGAATACCAGTGCATTTTCATTTTTCCTTTAATAACGGCTGAGTTTTGATAAGAGGAAAACAGAAAGTCAGAAAAACATTGCTAGCTTCCTTCCCTGTCAATCACTCCGACTCTTTTTGTCCATATATCAGTTTTTTTCTTCTTCTGACCACCCCCTGTCTCTTTCCTTATTTTTTTTTTGTTGCTTTTGAGGCAGGAGACAGACACAAACCCACAAACGACAAACACATGACTCAAACGGGGATCTCTAGAGTTGTGGGCAATAATTTGGGAAGAGACAAAAAGGAAGAGCCGAGGGTTTGTTGAATACAGAACAGGTGGAAAACTGAAGAGAGAGAGAGAGAGAGAGAGAGAGAGAGAGAGAGAGAGAGAGAGAGAGAGAGAGAGAGAGAGAGAGAGAGAGAGAGAGAGAGATAAGGCAGACAGAGAAAGAGAGAACAAACAGCACCCCGACGGGAGTGGTTAACGAGCATGAAAAATACATGAAAGGGTTATTCCCTCGTTCTGGCGGCTGAGCGCTTCTGTGGAATACCAATATCTCTCTTTGCCTGCAAAACATTTCTTCTTTCCCCCCAGAAAATACTTTCTGTCTCTATCCGGGTGTTTGTGGCAGTGAGTATTATGTTCACTTATGGGCATTACAAAAACTCATAAGCATCACCGGACGATGTAATGTCAGCTGCGTAATTGTGGCGCCGATGTCTGCGACGTTATGCGCTCGCACTCCGTTGGGCCGCCGTGGAGCACACCGGCAATTTACTCAACAGCAGCGCCAGAAAATGACTCTCTTAATGCATGTGGAAATAACTATGATTACACCGCTGAGACAGCCCGCAAACACAGAGTGTAGTGTGTTTGGGCGTACGCACGTGTGTATATTCTGTTCGAGGGGGGTCACGCTTCAGGGTCACACGTGAGAGCGAGCGCTGATCAGTGAGACAAGATGACCGTGATAAACTGTAATCGCTGCATATTCATGTGACCAGATGACTTTAGACCGTTTTTGAAAGAAGTCTCTTTTGCTCAGCTGCGTTTATTTGATCAAAAATAGCTAAAACAGTAATATTGTGAAATATTATTAATTGTTTATTTAATATGTTTTCTCATTTATTTCCTGTGATGGCAAAGCTAGATTTTCAGCATCATTACTTCAGTCTTCAGTGTCACATGATCCTTCAGAAATCATTCTACTCAGAAAGATACCTTTCGATGTTGAAAATAGTTGTAATAGTTGTTAATATTTTTGAAACCGTGATACATTTCTTTCAGGATACTTTGATGAACAAAGTTAAAAAAGAAACGGCATTTATTTGAAATATTTACATTTATTCATTTAGCTGACGCTTTTATCCAAAGCGACTTACAATTGCTATATTTCAGAGGTCGCACGCCTCTGGAGCAACTAGGGGTTAAGTGTCTTGCTCAGGGACACATTGGTGTCTCACAGTGGATTCGAACCCGGGTCTCTCACACCAAAGGCATGTGTCTTATCCACTGTGCCATCACCACCCCAAATAGGAATCTTTTGTAAAATTATAAATGTCTTTACTGTCACTTTTGATAAATTTAACACATCTTTGCTGAATAAGAATGAATTTCTTTCAAATTTACTTTGAAAATTTATGCTTGTGTATGATGTTACAAACAAGGGAGTGATTAGTGTACCAGAGACAGAATAAAGAGGAAAAAATAAACCCCGCCCTCCTATTAAAAGAGCCAATCAGCTTATTGGTCTTTTTTGCTCTAGAATGCACCTACGAATTTGCTGGACATTTTTATTGCTCATATATTGCTCTTTCACAACTCAAAAGACTTTCTTATTTAAGTACTAGCTTTGTCTTAGATGTTTTCCCTAAAATTCTTTAGAAGAAATAAAAGTGGAAATATATTAGACAATTGTTGATATACTATATGAGTGTAATGCTATAAAGTTCCTGAGGAATCTGATGAGAAACGCTTAAGTTCATATTTTTGATAGTTGATTTATGATTACAGACTTTGCTATCTTGAAAAATCTGAGCACAGTGTGAGCTTTTATTGAGATTTCTGAAACTGTAGCAGAAATACAAGAGTTTATGGGGTCTTTTTCTCTGAAAAGCAGAAGACGTAAGCAAGAGTCTCCATTTGCTCTCTATGTATGTCATTGCTTTCTGAGATATTAATGAGACACCACTTGCGATTCGTCTTCACCATGGGATATGATAAAACCCTGCTCAAAAAATCCAACTAAACTAGTTTAAAGACACATACTTGTGTTCAAAAATATCTACATGTATCGCAAAAGAAACTTAAACTTGAAACATTGCCTTTAAAAAAACAAATACCACAAACCCATGACAAAACAATAGCAGCACATGACCATGAAAAAACTTGTTTATCTGTATTTATCTAAATCATATGCACATAAACTAACCAACCACTTTAAAACAGTGCAGACGAAATGCAAACATGCATACTGCGTTTTCCCTAAAGATGGTCGCTGAGATAAACTGCTGGTTGGTGGGGACCAATTTTGTCATTCCGTTAGCTTAACAGACAGATTTGGAGATTTTACACATTCAAGTAGACAGAAGCTACTAAAACAGTCATGATGGCCACTGAGTGGATGGACTGCTTTTAAAAAAAAAACAACAAGTTATTAGTGCACTGAAGGGTTTCGAGTTTGTATATTCAGAAGTTAAGAGTCCATTATCATAAAGATGATGTGATTTGCATTATGCTGCATTTGTTTTTTTGTATTCACTCATCTAGGTTAATGCATTAGTGGATGATAAATGCTAATTTTACTGAAAGAACACATGGCTGTCGAATAACGAGGCCGGCAAATTATACTCATTTAATAATGGTGCATTTTTGTGAATAAGGTTTAGTGAATAAATCAATGGCAGTCTCACACACAGATGAAATGAGAGAGAATAGAGATGGGCACATAGGAGGAGTGATGCAAGATGGAGTGAAATGAAGGAAAGTCGTCATGTTTGAGACGAGAGCTCCTGTCTGTGTGATTCTTCTAAAGGACAGAGTGCATTTGTGAGTTTTATTCAGCAGCGTGTGGCGGTCTATACAAAACATGGTTGTGTTTATATATTCTCTTTTAAGCTTGTCAACTTTCCTTTGTATTCTACCTGTTTTTCTCTGGGTCTGTGAGCTGAGGGACTTTGGATGCAGGAGCAAGAGGAACCTGTGTGTATTTGTGCATTGATGGGTGCATTCATACAATATGTGACACTCATTCAGTGAGTGTGTGTGTGTGTGTGTGTCAGTATGCGGAGTTATGCGATCTGACACACACATACACTACAATGACAGTGCGTTGGATGCTGGTTGCATCAGGTCTTGCAAGAATGTTTCCTGTCTTTTTCCTGTCTCAGTCAATCATCGATCAATGATAGATGATGAGCGAGGGCAAAAAACCCTACAAATACAACCTATATAACCAGTTACTGAACTAAATTTACCCCCTTTCAAATTGCAGTATCCTTGAGAAACTAGTTTATTAGAGTCATTCGGTTTTGTGCTTCTCACAAACTAGTTTCACAAATGGCTGGAAATTGAGTTCTAACAAGCAAAATGAATGGGAAATTGGCCCGACATTTTCAAATACACACAGGAATTGGGCACTCTCCTGGTGCACCGACATATTTCATATAGCAGGGGCTCAGAGTCAATATCTGGCTTCAAATATATATTTCAGACCCACAGAAGTCAATCTCCAAAATCTCTTCATTGACAATTTGATGCTTTAAAGGAAATCTTTTGCTACCAAATCACTATTTTCTTTCACCAGGAAGCACAAACACACTGGCTGCCTCCGACTGCGAGAATGAATAAACTGTTAATAGTAGCTGTTTGAGCACATAAATGAGTTTTTGCATTCTCTAAAACGTCATCACACCAGACTTTTTTGTAATTCTGCCTCTGTCTGCTCATAAAATGTTTTACTTTTCCTCTTTCTTTAGCATTTTTAGATTTCTTTTTGCTTGCTTTCTTTTTTAACAGTAGCATTAATAAACATGAGGGTTTTATTAGCTATTAGTGTGTTTATGAGTTTATGAACCTTTGGTGCAAGAAACCTTGACAATCATACTGTACGTGCGTGCTTGTGTGTTTAGGCGTTTTCTTTGAATTGTGTGTGTGTGTGTGTGTGTGTGTGTGTGTGTGTGTGTGTGTGTGTCAAGGGGGGTAAAGAATGCTTCATTGAAGGGGCGACACAAAACACAATGTGTCTCACTAATAGTCCATTCCGAGTGGCTCTGGGTTCCTGCAAATCTCATTAGGTGAAAACATGTACACACACACACACAAACAGCAGCAAGAGAGAGCCGGAGGCGATGGAGCTGTTCCATTTTTAGCCACAGTCCTCTACAGATATTAACATGAAGGAGAGAAAGACAAAAAATAAAACTCAAAAGTTCAGTGAAGTAAGAGCTGTGGCCTAGTGTTTAGCACCGATCAACTGAGCCATGATGCTCATGTGGGTGACACAAAAATATACTACACTAACTCTGTAACACACCACAAACAGCTTCTGACCATTATATTAAAAACAAATAGGACACTTCAGACAAAGATCAAGGAAGAACTGAGGAATCATATTTAGAAAACAAAATGAGACAAAACAAAATAAAACAAGACAAAACAAAATTAGACAAGACAGAACAAACAAACAAACAAAACACAATGAGACAAAACAAAACAAAGCAAAAAAACAAGTTTCAGGAGATGCAGGATCGAATCCAGCTAGAACCTAATCCCACATATCTTCTCTTTATCCAATGCAATTTTCTGTCCTTTCTCTAATGTCTCTGTCAATGAAGAGTAGCAAAAAACCCAACGAAAATCTTTTTACACACTGCTCGACAGAGATTTGATTTATTGTGGCTTTGCCACTGAAATGATGAATCAGTCTGTGCTGAAAACAATCACATTCCCTGCTGATCCTAATGGAGACAGAAGCCCAGAACAAGCCTGAGTCTTGTAAGTGTCTCCATATCTTCCATAATCAAATAAAGATTAAAAAAAATAATAGACAAGCAAATATGAATGCCAACTATGCTTTAGGCTATTTGAAATGAAACGTACAGCCACTCTGATGACAGCAGAGACCAGACAGGCCCTTGTTATTTTTCACAGTCGGTTATCATTAAATGCAAGTGGGTCACTTTATGAAAATAAATTAGTCTCTCTGTTGATATTGTCTGATTCTTAAAAGATGTCTCATTTGCAAGCAACTGCCCTACAGGCATCTTTGACATTCATTATTTTCCTTAACACACATGAATGTCCTTTGTTCCTACATCAAGAAAATGTAGAAGGATCGCACACCATAAAAGTAGTTCACTCGTTATGATTGTCAGCTCGAAGTCGACTACTTGTGGATATTTGTTCTTTATTAAACCAGCAAAAGGGAGTGGGAGCTGTTGCCTAGCGGTTTGTGTTGTATGGTACGTTGAGCCTTGGTGCCCATGTGGATGGAAAAAGCTTGTTACTTAATACATTTAAGGCAACGGGTTTACTCAATTTTTTTAAGTAAGTGAACTGAACACTTTTTTACGATTTGTGACCTTTGATCTTTACCCATAATTCCATACATTGTGTGTGTGTGTGTGTGTGTGCGTGTATATATATATATATATATATATATACACATACCACACACACACTGTAAATATATAAGTATATGGAATTATGGGTAAAGATCAAAGGTCACAAATCGTAAAAAGTGTTCAGTTCACTTACTTAAAAAAAATGTAGTAAACCCGTTGCCTTAAATGTATTAAGTAAATAAACTTACTGCTTAATTGAAAAAAAAATTGAGAATTCCACATTACTTAATTTTTTTGATTAAGCATGAAGTTTATTTACCTAATAATTTTAAGGCAACGGGTTTCCTCAATTTTTGGAAAAAAGTCAACTGATCACTTTTTACATTGCATGGTCATCACACCCTGATTGGCATAATTCTTCACTAAATTTAAATGTACAACATGAAATAAGACCGTTTGCTCTTCAGAGGCCTCCTGGAACACCAGCGAATGCATCGCTCACTGAGGTGGAACAAGCTCCAGATGTATTCCATTATCCGAGAAATGTTAAGATGAGGAACAGACACAGAAAGAGGTTACAAGAAGGGCAGGGTTTGTCCACACGGATCAATTGAAATCAAAATGCTTGAGATGGAGAGAAAATGAGAACAAGAGAGAGAGAGAGAGAGAGAGAGAGAGAGAGAGAGAGAGAGAGAGAGAGAGAGAAATGACTTTTATTAAAGGAACAGAGAAGAAACTTAGTGAGACGGAGCCCAATCGATGTGGAGGGAGTGGAGGCCAGCAGTAGTCGCAGAAACAGCAGTGTTCGTTTAACCGTAACACCGACAGGAGACTGCGTGACCGAAAGCGATAGTGGAAAAGGAAGGAAACAGTATATAAATGAAAACACAACAGAAAGAGACGGATTTGTGGGGTTTCTAAAACAGGCGTCTTGTTTTCCAGATGGTTCGTGTAAAAGTGAAGACAAGAAGCTGCGAACGAGACCAAATGGATCATGATGAATCAATAATCTCCTAAATTCTAATAGAAAAAAGAAAAAGTGTCATCTAAAACCACGGGCCCCTGATCCCCATGGCCCAGCCTGCCAGCGCGGCGGGATTAGTGTTTTGTGTTCCTAACGACAGCAGATAATGAGAGAGATGCCGTCTGTCACGTTAAATAACGGCGTAATCCACATTCCCCCTGCATCTATTTACTGTGACTATTAATGAGCTGAGTCACGTAACAAAACACCAAAAATCATTCAATACGAGCGAGAGAGCGCGAACGAGGAACGGCTGCGGTGTTTGTTTGGCCTGTCTGCTTTGAATATTCAAAGTGTGATGTATAGCTGATATAACGCCGCAGTCAACAGGAACAAATCACCTCCAGCTACTCTAAAACACACTCGGCCTCCATCAAGTGGAGCGTAATGAAATCAGCCGCGGACTGTGCTGTGTTAGTCCTCGGGCAACTCTTTGTTTAATCATTATTAGTCTAAATCTTCTAGTTGATACGCTGCTTGGGAAAGACTTTGGAAAACCTATACAAATTTAGAGGGAAAGCATAAAGGACAGCCGAGAGCACGAGAGAGGAAAAAACAAGTGGATTTGAGCTGCTCATGAATGTTTTATGAGTACCTGGCACACAAATGAAAAGTGACACTGACAGTTGGGCCGTACTGAGAGACTGGAGGGAAGCAGACTAATAGATCATGAGTCAATATAGCTATAATGCGAGACTAAGATACCAGCGCAACACTAAGATCAGTTAGTAATTTACTTATTTACAGGTTCTGAATATGTTGACATGATTTAATGTTAAAAAAAAGTCTTATAATTTATATTGTTTTAGTTTTGGTTTCTTTAAAACCCACCTTCCAGAAAGCACAGTCTGCTCTGATTGGTCAGATGGCCTCAGTCTGTTGTGATTGGTCTACCGAAATGTAACGACTCTTACCATAACAGGTGAGTCCCCAAGGCTTCCTGAGCCGCTGTAAAAACTACTGTAACTATGGTTTCACTTTTGCTGTATCAGTTCGTAATGACGAACAAGAACAAGCTGATCAACCCGAACCAACTCAGTAAGCACGACTTGTGCAGGACATTTTTTATTTATGTGATGTTATAACTGTATAATTTTTCCATCAACACACCGACCTGCATTAAACTGCATGATTCAGAAACCAGTTGCTAGAAAAATTGTGAGAACACAAGAAAAGGTTGTGTTTTTACTGCTGAGAAATAGCGTTAAACATTTTTTTTTAAATAGTGTTAAAAAAGTCCAAATCAAAAACTACAAAGTAATTGAAAAGCAAACAAAAAATACAAACCTCCTGAGTAGTAGTTTGGGGTGGTTCTTGCTCTCCAGGTTCTTGTCGATGAGGTCGGAGAGCAGGTGTTTGAGCACATCTGTGGCGTATTCCAGACGACCCTGGAGAGCCGTCATTATGAGCGACGCCACATTGCCGCGGTCGCGCATGGAGAAGGAGCGCTGCATTTCCAGCGTACGGATGAATGTCAACAAAAACACCTTGTTGTTTATCAGCTGGCCAAACAGCTTCAGAGCTTTTTCAACACATAACTGCCCATTACCAGAGACCTGAAACACACAACAACATATTTGTCAATGAACTAGACTGTCAATAAACTAAATTCCTTAAATGCATAATTTATATAAAAAGATCACATGTAAACTACACCATGTCCTGATCAGAAATGACATTTTGATGGTGGATTGGTTTCTATCTGGAATTGAGCTGGTTAGCCCCGCCCAAAGTGAAATCTCACCTTTCCAAAATCCTGCCCCATATTTATTAAACATCCAGTAAGATTGGCTATGATTGTGTCACATGGCACCGAAGTGTGCACCCATGTTGCACCTGGTTAAATCTTGGACAGTTTGTTAGAGAAAAGTGTTCATTAAATAAAGTAAACCGCAGCCCACCTCCAGCTCTCTGAGCACAGGATGGTCCTCGATGCCAGGGAATAGCACTCTCATGGCATAGGTGCGGTAATCCAGATAGGGAATACCAGCCCGGTCCAGATCACTCGTCAACTCATTGATATCGGTCTGCAGTTCTGCAAAAGCTGAAAACAAAAAGGGAAGGAGAAAAAAAAGAGACACACTTTTCAATACACAGTAATTCACAGTTCAATGTCCAGGTCATTTTTAGCCACACAATCTATAGAAACAAAATTTTATTTTGCTTAATGAAAATTAAGCCTATTTTTGGGATTGTGACATTATTGTCATTATTAACATTCTTATTAAATTATTTTTACTGTAATACAAAAAAATAAATGTAAAGTATGTCATGGTAGTATTTGTTATCCTATGCTTTAATTTAATATTATAAGACCTTCATTAAAATGTATGAACACTATATTTATTTATTTTTATTTATTTAAAAAAATGACTATTATAGGAAAATCACCACTAACATTAATTGGTTTATAAATGAATACATATTATTATTAATAATAAAATATTATTATAATTTATTAATGAGGAAATTGAGGTAACTCTTTACAATAAGGTTCTTTAGTTAACATTAGTTGATGTATTAACTAACATGAACTAACAATGAGCAATATATTTACAGTACAGCATTTAGTTAATAAAAATACAGCTGTTCAGTCTTTGTTCATGTTAGTTGACAGTGCATGAACTAATGTTAACAAAATTAATACAACCTTTGTTTTTAATAACTTAAATGTTGAAATTAATATTAACTAAGATTAATAAATGCTGGAGAAGTATTGTTCATTCTTAGTTTATGTTAACCAAGGTAGTTAACTAATGAACCTTATTGTAAAGTGTTAACGAAATTGTTTTTAATTCGTAACCAAAAAAAAAAAAGTCCTAAAATATGACTAATTTTCTTAATGCAAAATATAATTTATTATTTCTTCCTTAAAAATGTTGGGTGATTTATGAACATTCCTTGAGTTTTGGTTTTGAAGCCACAAGCCACATAAAAGGTCCAACAGCTTGCCAAAACCTGAACATCTGTTCTAATCAACATCTCTGAAGACTTTGTTTTGTCCAGTTTGAGGTTTTTATGAAGTTCCTGAAGGTTGTTGCAGGCAGACGAAGAGAGCAAACCAAAATAACCTCTCAGCTTCTCTCTATTTATGGTGTTCTCACTCACACAAACACACACACACAGAGTAAATTGCAGGCTGCTGAAGTGCTTGTCCCCTGCTGGTGGAGACTAGAGGTGGGATGTCTTTAATTGGGTCCATTCTGACAGAGCCCGGGGCAGCACTCTTCCCTGAGGGAGTTATCTATCTCTCTTTCTCTCTTCCCCACACGTTTCCTTATTTCTCCTTTCTGGAACGTTCTTTCTGATTCACTATCTGTCTCCTCTCACCTGTCCTCCCTCTCTTCATCTTGGTCCGGCGTTCTCTCTCTATGCCTTTCTCTCCTTTTAAACTCGCGTTCGTGGAGTGCAGGGCTCAATCTGCCCCTTTAATACTTCTGCATCTTATATTCCTTGCGACTCTAGAGTCAGTCAACTCAAACTACATCCTCTCAGCCCCACTAACCATGGGTCAGGGACACTCTATTTAAAATTTGTCGGCTGAAGACCTAAGTTTGGTTTTAAGACATAAAACTTACTAAGCAAAAGTTCTCTCACCAACACTGATTTCTAACACACACTCTGGGCACACTCGGCTATTAGAGAAGAAACGAAAGCTGCAGCTTTCCGTATGTTTTTCCGTCAGTTTTTCTGTCATCTCCTTTAACGTTCATACTGTATGTAAATTGTTCGAGCTTATTTCATGCATGAGATCGAAATATCTGAAAAAGCCCATACATTTACCCAGCCCTTTGAAGAAATCAGGACAGAAGTGGTAGAAAGTGGACAAAAGAGAAGGATTAAAACACCAGGTGTAAACGTCTACTTGTGATCCGATTGACCAAAACACATCTTAATACCAGGTGTAAACAGGCCGTAAAAACATAAACAAGTGTCACAAACTAATTGAAAAATTCAAATTATTACATGGCGCGCTAAATTATGTTTTATCCAGGACATGACAGTCCTGTTTTGGGGTCATAATGAAACAAGATCGGTTTCTCCCAAATAAACACAAATAATCAATGAAGCGACATAAACAAAAGTTTTGTCTTTCTCACCTTCTTTGCACTCCAGCGCGACCCTGGACTCCAGGTTGTCCATTTGCATCTGGAGTCGCTTGAGTGTGAGGTCGTTCTCGCGGGATTTACGCTTGTAGGCAATAAGCACGAGGATGACGATGATGAGAAGCAGTCCGCCACCGGCAGCGATGCTGACAATGGCAGGAAGAGTCAGGAGGCTGTCAGAAAGAATGTTTACTGAACCGGGGGACACATGCAGACCACCGACCTGCACCTGAGAGAACAAACACACGTATATACACATGAGAATCAGCTAAGAATAAACAAACACAGATACACATATAAAGATGCGCACGCAGAGACACAGAGTGTACAAATTTACCTTACCCACTCAACCCACAAAAAATAGAGAAAAAACATACACATTGCTTTGAGTAAGTTTGGGCAGCACTAACAGTAATTGGTTTTCTGTTTCTAGGGAACCTGGTGAAAGCAACAAGACTGTGGCATTGCTGAAGGTCTGGCCTGCGTCTCCACCAGCGCTACAACAATAGTAAATAATGAGCATGAGGGCATTTAACACCCACCTCAACAGCACAGGTCTCAAATCTAGTAAACGCGTACTAAAGGGTCTTTCAAGCATGTTAAACACATCAGGAATTGTTCACAGAAATACAAATATATTTATTTATTTCAATCTGATCATAACTGCGGACTGTTTTCTTTAACAAAAAAGGATCAGAAATTTGACATCATGGAAAGAGAGATGGAAAAACTACTTACTATCTTCAAATATTTGGGTTGGATTTCAAATGTTTTTGAAAGAAGTCTCTTATGCTCACCAAAGCTGCATTTATTTGATCAAAAATAAAGTTAAAACTGTAATAGTGTGAAATATTCTTATGATTCAAAATGACGATTTTCTATTCTGATATAGTATATTTTACAATGTAATTTATTCCTGTGATGGCCGAGCTGAATTTTCAGCATCATTACTCCAGTCTTCAGTATCACATGACCCTTCAGAAATCATTCTAATATACTGATTTGGTGCTCAAGAAACACTTATTATTATCAATGTTGAAAACACTTGTGTTGCTTTATGTGGAAACTGATGCATTTTTATCCTGGATTATTTGTTGAATAGAAAGTGCAAAAGGACAGCATTTATTTGAAATAGAAATCTTTTGTAACATTATAAATGTATTTACTGTCGCTTTTAACAATTTGAATGCTTCTTCACTGAATAAAAGTACTAATTTCTTACAAAAAAAAAAAAAAACCTGACTCCAAACCTTTGAATGATAGCGCAATTCATTACATGGGAAAGGTACTGAGACACGTTTCCATAAAACAGAAATCAGATTTCAGGTTTCGATCTGGATTGAAAAATATTTCAGAAAAAAAACTAAGAAGATTTGAGCTGAATGTGTCCAACATACAGATGCATATTTACCATGATTTTGTACTGGCCGGTGAGATTAGGTGGCTCGCACAGCAGTTGAGACTCAGATACGGTGACAGAACAGGGAGTCTCTCCTATCAGAACGGTGTAGTTAAGCTTCACTCCAGAGGCCAAGGGAACCAGATTCTTACCCTGGTACACACACACAGCACATGTAAAAGGTTAATTATGGTGAAAAGCTTACACTACTGAATATTTAAGTGTATATACACACATACTTTCAGTATACATTGCATACGCTTGTACCTCTGAGGTCAAAGAGTCAAGCGTGTGGTGGATGGATGTACCTTTAAAATGATAGGTGAGCCAGGTTTCTGTTCCAGTATGCCATTGGTGCTGAGAGGCTCAAAGTAAGGGTTGGGGTAGTACATGAAGTTAGTGTTGTTGTACACTAGAAGAGCCTGCACATTATTGAAGATGAAACCAAACTCGTCTGCGTGCTTGACTGAGTCCAAACCCGGCCTGTACTCGGCTGTCAGCGAGGGAGCGAAACAGCTCATAGTCGTGGTGTTCAGAATCTTACAGACCTGGAAATGAGAGAGAGAGACAGAGAGAAATATGCATTATTTTCATCGCCAGTTTTTGAGAGTAATTGTTATTCATTGTTTCATCTCACTTCAGTTCTTTCCCATTAAGATCCCTTTGATACCATCTGTTTTCAAGTGTTTTACTGAACTGAAAAGACCGCAGATGCACTTCCTTTTGTTAGACAACAACGGAGCTGGAGAACAAAGGAAAGACTACCTTTTAAATTCAAAAATCAGAAACAAACTCAGAGAGAAAACATTAAAAGTGTAAATTACACTCTTTTGATCAAATCTCGCCACATCATGTGAGCGTTTGTACTTCATGAAAGAAATGAGCTGGCGGTATCTACATGTCCAGGTCGCTTGAAAAACAAAGTTCTCATATTTTTGCTTAAAGAAAAAGCAGCATGTTTTAGAACCATTTGGATTTGTTGCATTGTGGAATTATTATTTTACAATTTTTCCATTATTATTAAAACTGCAAAGTACATCATAGTGCTTTTTGTTTTTATTATTAAAACTGCAAAATACATCATAGTGATTTTTGTTTTTAATTAACATTAATTTATGCTATTATTTAAAAAAAACAAGTTAAAAAAAAATACTGTAAAACAATAATTAGAATCTGAGAATCTAAAAATGAGTACAAGTAATAATAACAACAAAGTAATGAAATGTATCAATGTATCGCTAACCGCGAGGCCTCAGATTCAATGTAATTTCATTGTTGAGCTGAAATGATGCAAACTGTAGCACTCTCGTACCTCAAGTATGCAACGACCATGATCTGTACTGCATAAACATCAGCAGTCACACTTGACGGACGCACTCACAGACACCGAGCCGTTCCCTCGGAGTAACAGAGAGCAGCAATGACGCTCCAACAACAAAATTGATTGCTGTGAAACTCTGACTGTGCCGGGAGGTTTTCATCTCATTTCTTTCTTCTCTCCGACTCTCAGGGGAGAAACTTAATTAGAGCTAAATATCTTCAAAGCACGGCAGGACCGGCGAGCACCACACCTCCTCCTCGCATCTCGCCTCCTCTCAGCCAGAGCCCCAATCCATACTAACTCATTTTGACCACACAAACTTGATTTTCGTGAGATTGAGGGTGCATCTCATTCCATAGCTTTTGGTTCCTCATTCCTTTGCTCTTCCTCTTCACTCTGCCCACGAGGAGTGTATAATGATATAGTGTATAGTGATATTTGTCAATTCTGAGATTGAAATGGTTTTCTTGTCAGTGATTATTGCTCTCTAGGCCAGTGCCATTACAGGTAAAAACTATTACGAAAAAAGGCTGAATTCTCAGAATTAATTGACAGTCTGAGTAAAACAAAAAAAAAAGCCGCAAAATACAGCCTCTGGTTTTGGACATGAGGATTTGTGGACGGTTTGTCCCTCTGAAAGTGTATTTACATTGAAAATCTTTCTGAAACTCGGAACCAGGGTTCGAACCTGCAACCTTCTGGTTCTGGTTTTCCTCAAATATAGCAAAATATCAAGCATCTATAAGGACTGACTTACTATGCTTATTTAAAGTCAAGAAAACATGCTTCCAAAATTACAACTTTCATGGCAGCTGACTGAACAGCGTGTAGATTTGAACAACATTTGACGTCGCCTCCGTGTGCACTGGTCTCTTTCTGTAGGCACTTCACATTACGCACCGTGTTTTCATGATAACAGAAGCTCTCTTGCAGCTCAGAGGGGCTGGATCTGGTTAAAAATAAATGGGATTCAATAACTCTAAAGTCACACTGTCATCAAAACCCGTAATCCCATTACACACTCCACAGCCCCACACGTGAGGTAACCGAGAGGGAGCGCTGGAAATGCAGATCTAGTCAAACTGTTGAAAAACTGATTCTTACTGAGCTAAAGAGCAAGAGGCGAGAGTCACTGAATGTAGATAAATGACAAGACACTTCTTCTAATATAAACATTATAAAAGATTTTTTGATTAAATAAAAAAATAATGTTATATTAAATGTGTTATATGTACAAAATTAACAAACATATTTTAAAAAAAAAACAATTGCTACATTTATATTGGGAATATATTCATAAGTTTGTGGTCAGTAAGATCTTAAAATAAATTAATACTTTTATTCAGTAAGGATGCATTATATTGATCAAAAGTGGCAGTAAAATATTTCAATTTCAAAGAAATGTTATTCCTTTGAACTTTCTATTCATCAAAGAATCCTGAAAATAATGTATCAGGGTTTCCACAAAAATATTAAGCAGCGCTGTTTTCAACATTGATCATAATAAGAAATGTTTCTTGAGCAGCAAATCTGCATATAAGAATGATTTCTGAAGGATCATGTGACACTGAAGACTAGAGTAATGATGCTGAAAATTCAGCTTTGCCATCACATGAATAAAAAATGAAAATAGAAGAGAGTTATTTTAAATGCTAATATTATTTCATACTATTTTTTAATCAAATAAATGCAGCCTTGGTGAGTGTACGAGACTTCTTTCAAAATATTAAAAATCTTACCGACCCAAAACATTATATACACATAATATATATATATATATATATATATATATATATGGGATGATATGGTTGAAGGTTGCAGGTTTGAGCTCCACAAGATCCATGAACTATCATCATTGTGCCCTTTAGCAAGACACTTAAACCAGATTGCTTCAGGGATATTGTCACTGTAGTAAGTGTTCTGTTACTCAGGATTAAAGTGAGCGCTAAATTATTACTTACTCCAGTGATGACAGCAGAGGACTGTTCCAGCAGTTCTCCAGTTCATGGACCACTCCTACTAAACACGGAACCTGCAACCTTTGTGTTATTGAATTGAAAAGCCATTCTGAAGGTTGCTGCCCAGCTAAGCAGGACAAGATAAGGGTCTAATGCAATTGAACCGTGTGTGTGTGTGTGTGTTTCTCTGTCCTTCCGTGGCAGTGCCATATCAGAGACAGATGCTGTGGGCACCACCAGCCTGGCACAGCCTGGAAGAGCCTTTCACAGCCTCTGGAAGCCATCTGTTTCAAACTGGCTTGACACACACTGGCTGTTGTCACATTTTGTCTTGCTGTACCAGTTTGTTTCTTCACTTCCGCCCACATCAAGCTACCAGTTTTCCAAAACTGGGGGGGGATTTAGCTTTCCACATGGATGGATTTAATTAGCAGGTTTTAATTGTATTTTAAATAACACCTGCTGTAAGCAGAAGGAAATGCAGATATTGAGTGGGTCAAAAGCAAATGTGTTTTTAGCTGTACTTCAGGGCCTGCACCAGACTAATAACATTCCAGTTCCTCTTCTGTCCTTCTATGACCAGGCTGCAGTAGCTGCAGGTATTTGGCTGTGGAAATAATTGGGATCCTTTTCTGTCTCACTGAAATAATTGGTTTCAGGTTCTTCTAAGAACTGACACATGACTCAGCACAAAGCACAGTTCTACCTAAACGAATGAATCCAAACATCTCTCTCCACTCATCTCTCTGTCTCTGGGACAAAGAGTTGCATAGAGATGGTGCTCCCAGACTAAAATCTGTCTCGAGTTACTCGGGTCAGTGAAAACGGGTACTAATGCCTTAAAGGGATAGTTCAGCCAAAAATGAAAAATCTGTCATCATTTACTCATCCTGATGTTGTTTCGAACATGTCTGAGTTTCTTTTCCTCCGTGGAACACGAAAAAGATATCGTCAACTGTTTTTGTCCATACAATGAAAGTCAGTGGAGTCCAAAAACAACTTCCATTACATTTCACAATTTTTATGTTGCACATACATGTTTTAAATGGTTGCTAAATAGAATATTATATATATATATATATATATATATATATATATATATATATATATATATATATATATATATATATGTATATATAATACTTTAAACATTAACCTTTCTTGCTCGATTGGAACACAAAAAGTGATGTACCGTATTAACAGCAAGATATCTTCTGAACCAGACACAGCGAACTGACAGGAGAATAAAAAGTTTTATGGTAATGACTGCCCACCATTTCTGAATTATGCCCTTTGTTGTTTTAAGTACATGCGCATGTAACTATAAAAAAAATGAGATAGATGGAAATTAGGGTAAATCTAGAACAACTATAAGGATCTGCACGATTGTAGACAAACGCCCGTGGCTCTGTTAAATGCTAAGATGCTTTTATCATCCATAGTTCATGTTCTTCATGTTGTTTTTTTTGCGAGCGCGCTCTTATCCGAGGTATCTGGGGAGGTCTTTGACACTGATTGGTGGGAGCGTCTGATCGCTTAGTTTTAGAAGAAAAAAACCGAAGTGCCGTTGTGATCGGCTCAGATAGTGGCGTGCAACGCTTTAGGAAGCCGTCTCCAGACTTCATTACCGAAACTCTTCGCTGCTGCATGTGTCAAGCGATTTTTTTTTTCTTCTTCTACTTCTCCTCGAGAGAAGACAAAGGTAGAAAAACTAATCTTTTAGCTATAATCAGGAAAATGATTAATGTCTCAATTGCGGGTTGGTGACAGGTACAGCAGGATGCACAAAGGCAATTGTCTGCTTCTGAGAACCCCACCAGGTAACGGGAGGGGAGGAGAGGAGGAAGAGAAGCAATTTGGGGAGGAGGCAGATGACAGTTTGAAAGCTGCCTTGACGGGCGCTCGGCTTTGATTGCCAGACTCCGCGGCTGTTTTGTTCCCCATCTCCCTCTCCAAAAATACAGAGGAAAAAGGGGGATGAAGAAATACATAATCGTAAGCTCAACGGTTAATAAAAATGCAGGGAATCAAAGCCAGGTTGGGTCTTTGGTGATGATGCCTGAAAGAAGGAAGCCAACCTTTCTCTGTCTACCTCTCTTTTTCTTGCTCTGTTGTAAAGAGTAAGAAAGAAAAAGACAGCACTAGCACCTGACACATCAGACAGCGCCCACACAACATATTTCAGGAGTCCCTTTAAGAAATCTAAGAGCTCTGGGCTCTGTGAAGCGTGGAGGAACGCAAGCTTCTGTCACTCCTCATTGCGCAGTCAGTGTCTCTTTTACTAAAAGTGACTTTCAGGAGAACTACCCGCACACGGGTACATCTGTACAGCTGGGGACTGAAGTGCAGTTATGCTGTTGGAAGGATGGCTATAGCAGTTTTGCTTTCACCTCAGTGAAGTAAGAGATAATGTGTGATTAGTGCTGTTGTGAACACTTCCACACTTGAAAAGACGCGTTTTACATTATCATTACATTTCTCAAAGACATGCAAATGGTAAAAAGAAGACCAACATTGTGTCCTATCATACATCTTTTTTTGCCACCAAAAAACTTTAATTTCAATTATAAGCATTTTCCATATATATATATATATAAAGTAAATAGAAAGTGTACAAACATAATTGTTGATCTATCATACAGTACTGTATACTTAATTGTATTATCATACTTTAATTTTTTTTTTTTTTTTAAGATATACAAGAAGATATGAGATGCCACTGGCTATCCCATCCTCATGTCTGACCAGGCTGAAAAATCCTATTATGTTAATTAAACTTGGACCCCCTGCAGTGGAGAGCAAATTGAATTTGTACCAACTCCTTAGCCCTTGGGCCTTATTATTTTTGGGATATCTTTTTGCTGACCAAGCCAATGGGTTTGCAGTTTATCTTTCTTTGAAACCCATTAACCAATACAACCCTTTTAAACAGGCAACTATCCACCAATACTGCATCGGATGGTGTTATGCACGACTCTACAAATAATGGCCAACAAAATCCAGTTCGACAAAGGTGGTATGAGCAGAGTAAAATGCTCAAATTAAATGCCTCATCCGGACCACTTTGCACAGACTGAATAATTCAGCAGGGTACTTAGTCGAAATTACAGATACACAGCTTGAAAAAGAGGTCACGCAGAGGCTTGTGGGTAGGAGATATATGAGATTTCTGAAGCTATGGCAGTGAGTCACGACAGATCTCGCCTCCGTGGGTCAACAGAAAAGACAGAAATTAGTCTAATGCATCACAAAAAAGGCAGCGTGCAGATTGTGTGATCCTCTCTCCACTGAAAGTCACCGATAATTAACTCAAACCTGCAGACAAAGCATCCCACTTCCCAAGGTTACGCCTCTCGGAGGTCGAACTGATACGATTCGGTTTCATCGTGTCGGCCCTAGTGAGATATCACCTCACAAGAGAGAGCCATTCTCCCACAAGCTCCTGAGCTCAGGTAACTAAGGTCATTTAAAAAGTGAGGGTGGATAATTGACGAACCACCGATAACGCAAACGAAGCTACTCACATTTACGGATTCCCGCCCGCCATACTTGATCCGAATCCTTGGCTCTTGTATGACATCCAAGTTCGTCCCGGTCACCACCAGAGGAGTGTGTCCACTGAAAAACATACAAGTCGTCGTGTTCGTGAATGGGGTGAAAACTTTGACGTTCCATTTGAATCAAAACTTGTTTCTTTGTAATGTGGTGCTTAGAAGATAATAAGCTTTTGAGAAGGTTCTGATTAAAGATGCTTTTAACTGGCTTCTGCAGATTTAATCAAACATACTAGACGTGTCTTTGAAAACACTAAAAGAACAGAAGCAGCGGTGATCCTGCTTAGCATTCTGGGAATGTCCACAGCTTGATAAAGCACAACAAAAGAACAGAGCATCTGGGAGTGAAATGGGTGAGGAGCTATTGCTTTAGGTGTTTCAGTTGTTTACTCTTGAGCACTTTATTAGCCAGGAGCCGCTCGTACGCTGTTCTGTTCAGTGTGGGCAACGCACTAGTACAACAGCTACAGCATTGTGAATCTACTGATGCCACAGCATGGGACACTCCATTCAATATCTCAATTGTTTCTCCTATACAGCAATAGGATCAAATGAGAGAGACAGCAACAGTCAGAGATCTAAGTATGAGCTCAAACATTTCTCATCAAATTCTACCGCCGGACCAAAAGATCGGAGCTATGCTAAATGCATTCATAACTCTGTTAAAGGCATAGTTCACCAGAAATTAAAATGATGTCATTATTTACACACATTTGTTGTTCCAAACCTGTAAGACTTACTTTACTGTATTCTGTGGAACACAGGGGATATTTTGTAAAAAAAAACAAAAAACAAAAAAAACCCATCTTTTTTTGTACATACAATGGAAGTCATTGGGCTCCAATTTGGTTTGGTGCCCAACGTTCTTCAAAATATCTTCTGTGTAAATATCTATTGTGTAGCACAGAAGAAGATAAAGTCATACATGTTTAGAACGACATGAGGGTGAGCAAAGGAGGACAGTTTTGGTTTATAGAGCAATACAATGTTCCTATTTGTAGGCATGATTCTATATGCTTATGTATTTGTGAGTTGGGTCTTGTGAGACAGAGGCATTTTTTTCTGCATTTCTAACTCCAGCTTGTAGTGAACCTGTATCTCAGCATCACTTATGTAGTTATTCTCAGCATATTCTATTTCTGTCTCATTTGTGCAACTGTACATAATCATGTGCAGCACTTTGGTATGAATATATTGAGGCTCTGTATAATCAGTCCAGTTGTGTACAGTGAATACTCAAAAATCACTTAAAGGGATAGTTCACCCAAAAAATAAAAATTCTTTCATATTTCGAGAAATGCCTCAGTGTTTCTTTTGTCCATACAATGGAAGTTAGTGGGGTCATGTTTGGTTCCCAACATTATTCAAAATATATTATATGTTCCGCGGATTAAAGAAAGTCATAGGTTTGGAAAGACATGACGGTGAGTAAATGATGACAGTATATTCATATTTGGATGAACTTTAAGATATAGTCATAATAACCACACACTTTGCCTGAACAACATTATAGCATGTTGTAAAAGCAAATCTGAGCTTTTCACTCTCTCTTTCACCTTATTTATATGTCTTAGAAAAGTATGTATATGTATATATAATGTATATATTATATATACACTTATAGTGGGGTATGAGATCACATTAAAAATCTGGGATTCAAAATGTAATTTAATTCTTGAAATAAACAAAGTTTTAGAACTTTGAGCATTTTAAACACAAAGAAAAGTTATTGAAAAACTTGTATCTAAAAATTAAATCAAATCAAATCAAATAAGATCATGTGACAAACTCCTGACAACCTGTGTGTTGCTGTCATTACAGCAAGACATTTAGAAACGTTTGTACATTTTTGAGTTTAACTTTTCACTCAATTGTTATGCTAATAATATAGTTCCCATGTAATTTAATTTAAATAAGAAAATATCAACTGACTTTTGGACCCCACTGTATTATATGCTGTTTTTTAAAATTATAGTCAGACATAAGATGTACTCTGCAAAGACAGACTGTGCAAAGATTTCGGGACTTCAGCAGCAGCAGCATATTTTTAGATCTCAGACGTGACTTAAAGCTTTACTTTCATAAAACTATCTTCATGATCACCCTGTCATGCTGTAAATACTATGAAAAAGATGAAAGGATCTATCTGGATGCAAGTCAGCCATTTATTCATTTTCCCAAATAACAAAGCAACACAAGGCCTTGAACAAACCTGTAGAACTGCATTCAGTAAATCAGATCAATTTCTTTCAGGAGTGTGTCTGACATCCATTCAAATGGTCTTAGAATCATCAGCCTCAAAAAGTCAAAATTGTTTGCTAACAGTGTTTGAAGGCCACACTATCTGATTTGAATAATCCAATACTAAAACAATGCATCATATATGTACTGTTACCTGGCAATGCTCCATTCCGGTTCAACGCGTTGAACGGTGGGGTCGTCTATATACTCAAAAGTCAGGCTCCCTCGGACCTGGGCGCGATCCACACTCACGCTGATCTGAACCGGCCCTACTCCCGTCAGAGAAGGGGCGGAGTAACACACAATCTCCGTCATAGATCTTCTGTGGGCAAAGAAAATACAAACCAATCAGATTCTGACAAAAGACTAAGAACAACACAAAGTCTTTACTTAATAACAGATGGCTAGACTTATTGTTCAGACACACTATATATGAATGGCTAGTGGGCGGCTCACTGCTCTTTTTCAATTGCAGTCTTTTCTTATAGCTCTCACTGAAGTGCTACCTATGGAAAGTGAGCATTAGCCATTCTCTGCAGCGTATTAGAGAACGCTCAGCTATTACTTATGGCACCCTCGCACACGCTTGTACGCGAGCAGGAACGCGTCATCTTTCCACAGGAACACAGAGGAAAATAGAAATCTGCAATTAGCCTCTATCGCATTAAAGTAGTCACTCGTGCATCTTTAAGCACTACAATCAGCCTCATCTTTAAATTGAGATTAAATTGTAAGAGGAAAAGGAGGAGATATAGGAAGAAGTCTGGCGGGGGGTACGATATTTACATACAGAAGTATGCTAGCAAAATTAGAGCAAGAGGAAGAGGAAAGGCAGATGAAAAAGAGGAAATCTAGAGGAACTTTAAGCATTTAATTGAAGGAAGTTTAAGCAGGAAGTCATCCGAAATGCTCTCTGATGGATGTAAAAAGTTTATAGAAAGTTAGGATCAGCAACTTTCTTCTGACATCAGTGTCCATGTTCACACTACTATATATACAGTTTTGGTCAAAGGTTTGGAAAAATAATAATTATTATTTTTTTTAAAGAAGTCTCTTATGCTCACCAAGGCTGCATTTATTTGATCAAAAATACAGAAAATAAACCTCCAGTAATATTATGAAATATTATTACAAATTAAAATAATGGTTTTCTATTTTAATATACTTTAAAATACAATTTATTTCTATGATGCAAAGCAGAATTTCCATCAGTCATTACAGTATTCAGTCACATGATCCTTCAGAAATCATTCTATAAGTTAGTTAATTTTTTAATCGATTGACAGCACTAATATATGCATATTATTTATATAATATATGTTTTACTATATAATATAATTTTTTTATACTAGGCATAACAGGATACAAAAAAATAAAAATAAAAATCATACTCATAAAACTCGCAGGTCTGGTTCCCAAAAAGCACAGTGACGCTGCTGCCTGCCCCCAGGTTTTCCCCCATTATGGTCACTTTAGTTCCCCCAGACTCTGGACCCCGACTGGGGGACAAACCCGTGACTGATGGCATCTGCAGACAGAAAGAGAAGACAGGTAGGAAACAAGGAAACAAGCTAGAGATAAAGTAGGCTTTACTTCAATATAAAACTACATTGTGTAATTGTTTACAATTTGTTATTAATTTATTTTGGTAACTCTTTATTCACGACTTATTTACAGTGGGCACCTTAAGGGCACCTTAACATAAAGTGTAACCTTTCATTTTATTTACACATGCAAAAGTTTGGGGTGGCTAAGATTTTTTTATTTATTTATGTTTTTGTCTCTTATGCTCACCATGTTTGCATCTATTTGATAAAAAATACAGTAAACACTGTAATATTGTGAAATATTATTTCAATTTAATATCATTACAATAAATAAATAAATACATAAAATGTACCGCCCATAAGTATTTTTTACCTGCCATGAAACTGGCAGTAATGACACCAAAATTCTCCACACAATTTTCTCCATTGCTAATTTCGATACCACAGCTAAAACTACTAGCCTAATATAAATTTAAAACAGTATTGAAGACTGCACACTTCACTGTATAAATGAAATATCCTTATTAATTAATCCTAATTAAAGTTACAAACTCAGTTAAAGAAGTGAGTGATTTTTTCCTCATCCTTTGTTGTGTGATTAACATTAAAAACACAGACAGCAGCAGAAATATTAGGCTGCTGTCACTTTAGGAGTGAATGCACAGATCTAATTTAGCTTACTGATACTGTACACATGCGTTTACTTTCCAAACTGTTAACGTTCACTTAAGATATTACCGACTATGTTTACAAGGATAATCGCAATTTTTTGACCATTTTTTTGTGAATTTGTCCGCTCAAGTGCAAGATGTGAAATATGGCTCAGTATAGTATTTGTGCGGTCTCTGACGCGCGCTTTGGATGCGTGCGCACGCAAAACTTTTCACACAGCGCGTGAGTAACGAAATGAGCTCCCTTACAAGTCTTCTTGTCAAGGCTTAAACTTTAGTAAAGATGAAGCGCTGACCCGTCAACTGTCCCGAGCGTCGTTCACATTTGTACACGTTCATGCATTGCTAAAATTCCCAAAAATGTTACTGGCCAACTTGCGAGTGACACGTTTCATATACTCGTCAATGCCGTTTTTTACTCACATGCATGCATACATACATACATACATAAATCTATTTATTCCGTTAGTGGAAAAGCCTAGTTCCCTTTCATTGTCACTCCGAGTTACGTCGGATGACGACGAATGGGGTTTCGCTTAGAAAGCCTATCAACTTCGAGTATTACAAAACGAGCAAATGGCAAAGAAATGCCATGGGTCTGCGGAATTTGCATGACGTAACTCCGCCCCACCTCGTGGGTATAAAAGGAGGAAGTCCGCAACAGCAGTTTATGTTTTCGCTTCGGAGCCAAGTGTATTCTTCTCTCCACAAGCCAACTCTGAATTATCAGCTTCACGAACGAGTGCCTCGAGTGTTGGTGTGACGGCGATCTCCGGCGAGTGCGTGCTTCCTGCTTATCTCTGCAGTGGTTCATCAGAGAGTGCGTGCTTCCCCGGGCGCTTCAACACTTGAGTTTTCTCTCTAAAAGAGCGCACGCGGCACGTCTTTTTAAAGACGGCTCGCCCGTGCATTTAAAAAAAAAAAAAAAAAAACGAATGGTTGCGGCAGCTTGGTATCGGACTCTGATGGGCACGAGCGTTGTCTAGTATGTTTGGGCTTGATCATACTAGAGCAGCGCTCGTGGATGACTCATGTTCTCTCTGTGGGAACATGATCATCGCGTCATATAGGTCGAGACTCGGTGAACTCGCAAGAGTGAGAGTCCCCTCATCCACCCCCCGATCTTCGGCTGGTGGCCAGGGTGACCTGAGGGTG
Source organism: Gila orcuttii (assembly GCA_026230005.1). Lineage (NCBI taxonomy): Eukaryota > Metazoa > Chordata > Actinopteri > Cypriniformes > Leuciscidae > Gila > Gila orcuttii. Next base: position 13,330,840 of record JAPDVR010000021.1, on the reverse strand, counting down.
TTGGTCTGGAACAAGGCGCCGACTCCGTGTCCGTGACCCCAGCCTCCCCTCAACGGCGGTGCCCGCTAGTGAATAGGTGATTCCCACGAGTCTACCCTCTGGTGGCCCGTGTGTTTCATTTAAAGCTACAGAGGATGATACTATGTTTGTAGCAGCTTCACAAGGTGGGTTTGATTCTCTGCGAAGTGACGACTCGTCACAGCTGCCACCCTCTGGTGTGCATACGGCTGTGCCTGAGTCTGATCCAGAGATGACGGCCATGCTTTCCTGGGACGATTGGTTTTTGGGTAAGGCCGCCGACCCTCGTCCACGGCAAACCCCAATACCTTCCCTCCCGGACGTGGATGATGAGATCTCGAAGTCCCAGAAGACCCCCTGGTTTTCTCGGGACTGCTCGCTGATCTCATCCGCCTTTCCCCCCTCGATGGGGCCGCTGTCACGGGTACACTGGGGATCCCCCGGCTGAACGCTCTGTTGCGATGCTATGTGTCCTCAGAGTGCTTCTTCTCGGCGCAATCCTAAGCACCCGCCCGTGGTCTATAGTTTTCGTCTACATTTGTGGCGAGATCCTATAGCACCACGGGACTGGCAGCCGCCTCTCTGCAGGCCTTGGCCATTCTGCTGGTCCTCGACCCAGATGCTCATGGACTTGCACGAGGGCGGGACTGACCCAGGGCTCTTCACTAAGTCGCGCGCCGCCACTGACCTTGCTCTCCGAGCGACGAAAGTGGCCGTACGCTCCCTGGGTCAGGTGATGCCTACCATTCTGTGGCTGAACCTGTCTGATGTGCTGAATGTCGCGCGGCCCCGTCTGTCCGACGTTCCCATATCCCAGGTCGGCCTCTTCGGCGGTGCGGTTGAGAACTTCGCCCAACAGCTCTCAACCGCCCATGTGCAGACTGACGTGATTCTGTCCCGATGGCCCTCCGTCCGCTCAGATCCCTCGGTCTCACAGGCCACAGCCCTCTCCAGCCCCGCCCCCCGCTACGTGCCGGGTTAAGCGGCGCTCCTGAGACGGGCTCCACAGAGATGGGACTCAGTTCTTCCAGGAGTTGGTAGCAGGACCACTCCTTTCCCCGGTGGAGGGCCGGGGAAAAATCCTTATTCTCCTAAGAACTGACTCTCCCGTCTCTGGGAAGACAGAGTTCTCGGACGACACAGAGCGCCGCCCACAAGCCGTGCTCTCCTCGTCCCCCTCTGTCCCAGAGGTGCTTGACACGGCGTGCCGTCCACGGACCGCTTTGCCCCTGTCCCCCTCTGTCGCCAGACCCCTGGCAGAGCAGGCCCCCGCGGGACGACCAGCATGGTCCTCCCCTGGCCCCCTCTGCCAGGGCGCGGGTGCTAACCGTGCCCCCACACCGGGCCGCTATGCCGTCCACGTCTGGGCCAGTTACTCCGCTTCGCTGCCCCCCCGGGGGGACGCCTGTGGCCCGCATGACCCCGCTGGTTCAGTTCCTGGGAGCCTGGCTAGAGCTCCCCGTCTGTCCCGCTGGGTCACGCGCGCCATCAGGCTCGGCTATGCGATTCAGTTCGCACGGTCTCCTCCCCGCTTCCGGGGAGTCCGCTCCATTGTGGTCGGTGGCAATGCCCCCATCATGAGAGCTGAGATTCTCACCCTGCTGGCGAAGGGTGCGATCGAGACTGTCCCTCCAACCGAGATGAGGTCCGGCTTCTACAGCCCCTACTTCATTGTCCCCAAGAAAACCGGTGGGTTACGGCCAATCCTGGACTTGCGCATGCTGAACCGCTCCCTTCACAGGCTGCCGTTCAAGATGCTCTCCGCCAAACGCGTTCTCAAATGCGTGCGGCCCCAGGATTGGTTTGCAGCGATCGACCTGAAGGACGCCTACTTTCATGTCTCCATTCTTCCTCGACACAGACCGTTCCTACGGTTTGCTTTCGAGGGGCAGGCATACCAGTACGCGGTTCTCCCTTTCGGGCTAGCCCTGTCTCCTCGCACCTTCACGAAGGTCGTCGAGGCTGCCCTTGTTCCCCTTCGGGAACACGGGGTTCGCATCCTGAGTTATATCGACGACTGGCTGATCCTAGCTCACTCTCGAGATCAGGTTTGCGAACACAGGGACCTAGTGCTCCGGCACCTAGCTCGTCTGGGCCTTCGGGTCAACTGGGGAAGAGCAAACTTTGCCCCGTGCAGAGGATCTCTTTTCTCGGTATGGACATCGACTCGGTCGCCATGTCCGCGCAGCTTACGAACGAGCGTGCGCGCAGTCACTGCTGACTTGCCTGAGACATCTCAGGAGCAAGAATGCGGTTCCACTGAAACATTTTCAGAGGCTCCTGGGGCATATGGCATCTGCAGCCGCGGTCACGCCGCTCGGGTTGCTTCATATGAGACCGCTTCAGCTTTGGCTTCGCGACCGAGTCCCGAGGTGGGCATGGCATCAAGGCACGCTCCGGGTACCAGTTACTCCGACCTGCCGTCAGTTCCTCACCCCGTGGTCGAACCTCAGTTTCTCAGGGCGGGTGTCCCCCTGGAACGAGCTTCCCGGCATGTTGTGGTCTCCACGGATGCCTCCACCACGGGCTGGGGCGCCATGTGCAATGGACATGCTGCTGCGGGCTCCTGGACAGGACCCCAGCGGCTATGGCATGTCAATTGCCTCGAGTTGTTGGCAGTACGCCTTGCCCTGCACCGCTTCCGGGCGTTGCTCAAGGGTCAACACGTACTAGTCCGCTCAGACAATACCGCTACTGTAGCGTACATCAACCATCAAGGTGGTCTACGCTCCCGCCGTATGTCACAACTCGCCCGCCACCTCCTTCTATGGAGTCAGAAGCATCTGAGGTCGCTTCGAGCCATTTTCATTCCCGGAGCCCTGAACTGTGCAGCCGACGAGCTCACGGCTTCAGCCCCTCCCTGGAGAATGGCGACTCCATCCCCAGTCGGTTCAGCTGATTTGGGTCCAGTTCGGGGACGCACAGATAGATCTGTTTGCCTCTCACGACTCGACCCATTGCGCCCTGTATTTTTCCCTGACCGAGGGCACGCTCGGCACGGATGCACTGGCGCACAGCTGGCCGCCGGGCCGCAAATATGCGTTTCCCCCAGTGAGCCTTCTTGCGCAGACCTTGCGCAAGGTCAGGGAGGACGAGGAGCAGGTCATTTTGGTCGCGCCGTATTGGCCCGGCCGGACCTGGTTCCCCGAACGTGCACTCCTCGCGACAGCACCTCCCTGGCCCATTCCTCTGAGGAAGGACCTTCTTTCTCAGGGACGGGGCACCCTGTGGCACCCTCGCCCCGATCTCTGGAGCCTCCACGTGTGGCTCCTGGACGGCTCGAGGTAGGTTTGAGTACCCTTCCACCAGCGGTGGCGGCTACCATCACTTCTGCTAGAGCGTCGTCCACGAGACACGTCTACGCGTTGAAGTGGAACCTCTTCGTCGACTGGTGCTCTTCTCACCGAGAAGACCCCCAGAGATGCTCGATCAGCGTTGTGCTTTCCTTCCTTCAGCAAGGGTTGGAGCGAAGGCTGTCTCCCTCCACCCTTAAGGTCTATGTTGCCGCCATTGCCGCACACCATGACCTAGTCGAAGGGTAAGTCGGTAGGGAAGCACGACCTGGTCATCAGGTTCCTGAGAGGAGCGAGGAGACTAAATCCTCCTCGTCCTCCTCTCGTTCCCTCTTGGGACCTCTCAGTGGTTCTAACTGCCCTGAAGAGTGCTCCCTTTGAGCCCCTGCAATCAGTTGAGCTTAAGTTCCTGTCAATGACGACAGCGCTCCTGGTTGCACTGGCCTCCATCAAGAGGGTAGGGGACCTGCACGCATTCTCCGTCGACGAAGCGTGCCTGGAATTCGGACCGGCTTTCTCTCACGTGATCCTGAGACCCCGGCCCGGATATGTGCCCAAGGTTCCTACCACTCCCTTTCGGGACCAGGTGGTGAACCTGCAAGCGCTGCCCCCGGAGGAGGCAGACCCAGCCTTGGCACTGCTCTGTCCAGTACGCGCTCTTCGCGCCTATGTAGACAGGACGCAGTGTTTCAGGACCTCAGACCAGCTCTTTGTCTGTTATGGTGGGAAGCTGAGGGGAAAGGCTCTCTCCAAGCAAAGGTTGTCTCACTGGATAGTGGACGCCATTGCCTTGGCTTACCAGCAGCAAGGTCGACCGTGCCCCCTTGGTCTGACGGCCCACTCCACCCGGAGTGTGGCATCCTCTTGGGCTCTAGCGCATGGCGCCTCGCTAACAGACATCCGCAGAGCTGCAGGCTGGGCGACACCTAATACATTCACCAGATTCTATAATCTCCGAGTGGAGCCAGTGTCCTCTCATGTACTCGCTTCAATTAGCTAGTACCGGACCCGCTCAGGTGTCTTCGCTTGCTCGCCATTCCACTCCACGGACTGGATACGTGCGATATTCTCCTCAGGTGAGCTTCCCCGAAAGCCCTGAGTTCCTCCAGCACTCCTGACGTCGGCGCCAGTGTCTCTTGCCTGCGCGTCGGCTAGGTGCCTCCCGTGTGCATGGTCCCTCCCCTGAGCGACCCCCACATGTGTATTTCCACTGTAAGCCTCTCTGAGCATGTGTCTTTCCCTTGGCAAGCCACCTTGCCACCCCTGGGGTTGAAATATTCCACCTGCGGCTGGACACCCCAGTGTTCTCCATATGTTTCCTTCGGGTCATATGTGTATTTCTAAGTCCCCCCCCCCCCTCTGGGTTGGCATTAATTGCATACATATCCCTAGCTTGGGATATGCTTCCCAGTGTACCTTGGTATTCCTGTGTTAAATTGAGTCCTTCGTCCTTCTATGTCAGGGACCTCGATTTACGCAGGGCACTGGAAGACAGCCGAGAAGGTGGCGTGATTAGACTGGTAACCCCATTCGTCGTCATCCGACGTAACTCGGAGTGACAACGAAAGGGAACGTCTCGGTTACGTATGTAACCCTCGTTCCCTGAGTAGGGAACGGAGACGTTACGTCTGCCTGCCACTTTCCGCTGTACCGCGGGGATCGCCTGAGCTCAGTCTTGGCTCCTCAGCGAAGAAACATAAACTGCTGTTGCGGACTTCCTCCTTTTATACCCACGAGGTGGGGCGGAGTTACGTCATGCAAATTCCGCAGACCCATGGCATTTCTTTGCCATTTGCTCGTTCTGTAATACTCGAAGTTGATAGGCTTTCTAAGCGAAACCCCATTCGTCGTCATCCGACGTAACGTCTCCGTTCCCTACTCAGGGAACGAGGGTTACATACGTAACCGAGACGTTTTCTGTATCAGCTGAACACGAGCATGTTTTGAATCTGAAACTGCCTAGATGTGGGTGGCAGTTACACAAAAGACAGCTACTTTTGTAAATAACAACTGTCCTTCATGAGTCTCATTCGCCTCATTCGCTCCTGAGCTCACAAATAAAGAGCGAACGCTACAAAGAAATGCCATTTCCAGTCTTGTCTGAGTGATGCGAGCTCATGAAAAGCATGTCTGAGGATAAATAAAAGGCTTTTAAAATGTTGTACATAAACTCTCTAGTTCCCAGTTCTCTGCCTTTATTGTGCACAGGGACTGAACATAGCAGATGGAGAAACACAGAAACAGACAGCTCTGTGTCTTAAGAAAGCACATGAAATGGCTGGTGGCCGACTTCACACGTGCACGGACTAAGAAATGAATTAACACCAATTTCGGTCTCGCCTCTCATTGTTCTACAACCGGTCGGCCGCTCAGGGACTCCATGTTGTCCGACAACATTTGTCGGAACGGTTGAGATAACACGCTGCTTTTATATTTGACTGCGATATGAAAGGCGTGCAAGAAAATCACACGCACACTCACACAAACAGGCATAAACACATACAGGAAGTGGCAAAAGCGCATATTGTAATATAAACAGCTCCCCTAATTAGCAGAGGCCGTTAATTGTGGTGGTATGGATAATTGTTTGCCTTGGTGTGCGTGTGAATGCTGCCGTTGATTATCTATTAACCCCAGGCCGGCGGTTGGGTGTTTGAGACAGGTGCGCAGGAGTTCCCACAGGTGCTCCACTGTGACGAGACAACATGGCAACCATCCTTCCTTTGATTCGCTTAATGGCTTTTATTGTCTCCATGTTCAATGTGCGCTCCCCGTGGTGCTTCGTGTTCATAATCACTCAATATTTTAATAACCGAAAACAAGTTCTATTATGCCGACGAGAGCTGCGCTTCTTAACTGAGGAAGCAGGGCTGCGGTTTTACCAATAATAATGACACACACAGCAGCAATCTGTAAATTAGCAAGTTTTTACTGATTATCTCGAGTCTTTTGTGCTTGATGAGTGCATTAGTTCAATAAACACGCTTTTCTTTTTAATGTCTTGGCAAATACATGTGTAAATGATGTTATTATCCACTAATCCACAACATAATTTCAGAATCTACTGAAAATGCACAAAAATACTACTTTAAAAAGGACTGAATCGCACAATAAGCTGATAAAAATGCCATGCAATGACTCTAAATTTGCATGGAGAGACAGTTCCAACACATTAATGGAGTGATTTTCTAGATAACTGCCTGGACAGATAGAAATATATAAATATAACATGCAAATATACTGCTTTTGTGCCAAAAACGTAGCGAACTAATAGACTTTTCGGACATGTTCTATTATAGTACATGATGGTATTCTTCAAAGGAGTTTTCAAACTGGTGGTTGCGAGAGGGTGCATACAATTTAGGAACTTAGAAAACAAAGTAATAATGTGTAGTGCAATATTGTTTAACACATTTACTGAGTATTTGGCAATATTACCACTTCATTTTTTTGCAATTAAATCTATTGCAATGCTTTGTAAGGAAGAATATTAAGTATTATAAGAGCAAAATAAATGTAAGATCAGAAACCAGCATATTTACTTCAAATGGAGGACTAATGAGAGATATAGATTTTTGTAAGGCCTCATGAATATGTGCCGAAGAAAGTCTTTATTCCAAAAGCGTAGCTATTTGAACGGCTGAAGTGCAGTATGTTGAGCTCTGAGTCACTTCCTCGGATTTGACATTTTCGCTGAATCGCTTCTGAGAACAAAGCAACCTCAGCAAGGTTCACCTGTCCAGAAGCATAACATCATGTGACCCGTGAGTTCTCTTCAATGGACCAACTAAAGCTCAGTTTAATAAAACCAAAACAATGGCCGGTTTCACCACTACCTCACTGCATTATTTAGATGTAGCAGAGCTCAAGGTCTTACCACAAAGGAATAGAGCTGAGAAGAGCGGGTCTGGAGCTCCGGTTTACACTCCCCTACGCACAAATGGACTGGGCCGGGCTTACTGTCCGCAGGAGCTGCATCCATCTCACATACAATCCTGAGAAAGAAGAAATATACAACGTTACATTACATTTTAATCTTGACTTGAATGAAAGTCACCTAAATGGATGGATATCACCCCCACATAGCTTCTGTACAAACAAATCCAGGTCCATCCAGTCCCTATGATTACAAAGCTTTAAAGCTTCTGGACTTCTCCAGTCATCTCCAGTCCTGCTGAGTGATCACTATGTGACTCTCTCCCTCTCTCTCCATTGATTTCCTCTTGATCTCAATGTAATTTTTGCTTTGATTGCTTTAGCGCACACATTCCATTAGCCGCATTGACAAGACCGGCCTATGGGAGTGCCAATGCGAAGAACACACCACGCTTTTGTAGCATTAAAACCACAAGTTCCTGTACTGTAGGTTCTGCACTGCATTTGGGTGTTTCTGCAACTACAGGCACTTTTGGGAAATAAACTCTTAAAAACACCCTTTTCATAGTGAATTATTTAATTTATCATCCAACATAGTTACATACATCACAGGAGAATTCTGACATTGTTTAACTTTTTTTTTTATCTGAAAATGTCACAGTTCTACCACATCTTAAATTATATTGTGTTTCATGGCACTCTGTGATAGAAATGATGGACCCGGAGAGAGTTTCTTAGGCTTGCAACTGTTAGACTAATTACATAGCTAGGATTTTATGTATATTAATAAACACGCAATTAAACATTTTCACACTTTTTGCATAATTGGACAAAACTACAGCTTGGAAATGACAAAAAATATTCTACTCACAAGTGATATTTATATTTTTCTTTGTTTTCTACACACATCACAAGTATCTTATTTCATCTCAAACTCTTCATTGACACTGTTGTCATCTTGGAATCCAAGTACACCAACTATTGGAGCAAAATCCTTTGGTATGTTGGAAATGACAAATAATGGAGCAGCATTTTTTAAACTTTTTTTAATAATATTTTTTTTTTTAATAATAAATATTAAAGGGATAGTTCACCCAAAAATATTTGGGTGAACTATCCCTTTAATATTTATATATATATATATATATATATATATATATATATATATATATATATATATATATATATATATATATATATATATATATTTTTTTTTTTTTTTTTTTTTTTTTTTTTTTTTTACATGTTTTAAAAAATTTAAACATGTTTAAGAGGTTATTTCCAAATTTTGTTCCAAACCTGTATGAGTTTCTTTCTGTTGAACACAAAAGAAGATATTTTGAAGAATGTTGGTAACCAGACATTGGCCTCCATTATATTTTTTCCTAAAGTCAATGGCTACTGTCAACTGTTTGATTACCAACATTCTTTAAAATACCTGACAACCCCTGACATATAGAAGTGCCTGAAGTTGAAGAAACACCTACAGTATATAGGGCCTCTAAAACACAAGCCAGTGACACACAGCACAAATCAATACAGCGTTATAATACACTCTGATCAGGGAGCAGGTCGATGTTGCTACATCATACGTGCTGATAAGGTATCAGCTTTACGGACGGGTTGCAGGATCAAATGACAAAATAAAAACACACAGCCCAAATGACTGGTCCTCAAATGAAGTAAATATGAAACTGACATGAGAATTCAAATCTGAGTTGAAAGTGCAGGGGTGCTGCAATCGATGTTTGGCTGATATCGAGTGTTCGCATCATCAGGGATGACTGTGGGAAGGCATGCAGCGCAGACTGCGTGATTGTGGGTGTGATGTGGCATCCTGCGGTGAGTCTGACAGGCTCGGCAGACAGCGTTCACAGCTGTTCACAGCACACATTATGCCCTCTCAATCACAATGAGCGGAGGACTTGCACTTCTAAGGCAATTAAAGTTTGGAAGCAAGTTTGGGTGCTCAATCATCGCTGCTGCGTGGAGCAAGTTCAGCTGTTGAGCTTCGGAAATTAGCTGATAGATGCTGTAACTAAACCATATTGTGGATGAAAAAGCACCTTTGATAGCTATTCAAAAGAAGTCAATACACGTACGCATGAGATAAAGCCATTATAGTAATTTGAGGCTCAGATGATATCCTGATCTCCCTACTATGTCCTATCCTCTTTTAATGCACTATATCAAATGGCAAAAGATCTTAATGTTTACAACTTTAGTACAAAATGACCAGAGAGAACTGTTGAAACAGATACGCGGCTTCTTGTTTCCGTCTGCGGGTTTGAAGGGGTCCAGTGGCGCATTCTCCATTTCCTCATGACACCCCTTCGCCGCGCCATACAAATGAATCCACTCCCACTCGGCTTGGCTTCGTCCCGCTCGGATTAAACTGCTGTCAGAAGAGAGAAGGGCTGACAAATCTCCCTCCTACAGCCGGCAGCACGCCGTGCATTTCAATTACCACACGTTCCCCTCTCGCTCTGCCTGTCCCCGCCTCAGCGGCAGAGAGAGGCGCTGTGGACACACACCTGAACGCAGACACTGTGCGCTATTTATATCCCCTTACAACATGACGGCATACACGTTTGAAAGCCAAACGTTCAGAATTCCTGTCTACACTAAGGTCAGGGTGAGTTTTAATGCAACGTCGAACTGCATATTGTAAGCCGCTCATCCCAAATAAGGGGAGGGGCAACACTAGTAGCGTACACAATGTTTTCCTCATGTTGTGCTGGGGAAGAGATAAACACCTGTGTTGCATTGGCAAATCAGGGATCAAATCTATAAAGGTATGGTGTTTTTTCTTGTTTATGGTGGGTTTTTTTTTTTTTTTTTTTGTTCTGCTGAGGCTGCCGTGCCGGGACATGGGCTGGATATTGTTATATGACGCGTGCAAATAGGTTGGGATGGATCTTTTAAAGTGTGGTTTTCACGAAGTTTGGTAGCCGCCGATGATTTCCAGAAACGCTGTATCCCACATCTGATAGCGGGTAAGGAAGCCAGCAGTACACTTTTTATTTTCATTGTTGTGTGGATTGTTTCTATATCTGCTGGTGAATTTCTTTGTTTGCTTGAGAGACCTCATTTAATGTGTGTGACTATTTGTTTGTTTGTGAGTGAATGAGTGTGAGTACGGGATATGAGGGCAGGTTATTGATATCTTCCACTATTTTGTCAAGTATGGAACCTTTAAGCTACCCTTATTGTTAAGGGGTTGTTACAATATCATCACAATCTGTTAAACTGCATAGTACTGCCTATTTCAATATACAGGATAAAGATGGCTGGATACAGTGTGCTAGTAACCCAGTGCTCACACTTACGCGTCAGTTCTGAGATGTACCGTTGATTATTTTTGAGGACAGAGAGAAAAACAGATCAGGAGAAATGTAAGTTTAAAGAGACAGTTTATCCAAAAATGACCAGTCACCATTTACTCACCCTCAGGTTGATGGGCCCCATTGACTTCCAAAGTATGGAAAAAATACTATAAAAAAAGTCAATAGGGCCCATCAACTGTTTGGTGACCAACATTCTTCAGATATGCAGAGACAACCATAACTAAATCATTTGTAGGTTGAGTTCTTCAAAGTGTAAACACAGTGGCGCATTTAAAACATCTCTGTTTGTTTAAGAATTCTGACCAGCCTTACACAGCAACTATCTCAACCAATGTTGTGAAATTGGGGCTGTCTGTTTGTCTGACCAATCAAAGATGAGGACAGTGTTTAGGGAAACCTGTTCAAAACCCCTTTTTCAATGCTGTGATGCTAGTGGGTAGATATTACACATTTCACCATTTAACCCAATGTTTTTTTTTTTATCAAATGGTTGACAAAAAAAGCTGAGTACAGACATTTTCTGCATGTCCTAGCAAAAACTACTGAAACTACAAATCATCACATTTTAGCACTTCTAGCCCATTTCCCCCCCAGGAGGTATGACATTAGTGACAAAATCCTGGCTTAACCATCTGGGGACCAGAAACGCGCCGGCGCGTTTTGCTTGTTTTTTTTCACATAGCAGAAAAATAGACTTAAAGTACTACCATCATTTCTGTTCATATAGAGTTAAGAAATATGAGAAAATAATCTGTTAAATGTCTACTTTTTTATGTGCCCACATACAATCGAAATAAAATATTGTGCTTTTGTAAAATAAAGAAAATAAACAGGGTGTGCGTTCTGTCTCTCAGTCACCGTGAACTTTTTTTCTGGAGCACGTCTCTAATCTTCAACAAAACTCAGCAAATACTATTCACCCAGCCATAAGCAATATATCTTTTAAATCATTTGAGTTTGTACTTTTAAATGATCGGATTCAAAACTAAAATAAATATTCTCCGTTTATGTCATCTATATAAAAAGAGAGACGTGTCAGCCGGTCTTATTATCTTCCTCTCAGCTCATTATTCTGGTAATGTGACACGCCCACGGAGAGCACGCGCTATTCAAACGCAAATATGTGAAGCAACACATTGAGACGCGTTAACGCCCATAAACTCTGAAAACACTATATTTTTTAGTCAGATTAATCTACTGTCGTCTTGCGCGGCTATATGAGGAACAATCCTGGGACATTTACCTACCTCAGAACAAGTGCTGGTTTATTTTCACCACGAGGAGGAGCAACAGATTCAGCTGAGAAGTAAGTGTTTTATGCTTGTGCTTTGTTCTAATCGCGATATAGAATAACGTTAGTGTCTGTAAACGGAAAAATAGCATACCGTTTAAATGTGAATCATGTTTCTGTGTGTGTGTGTGTGTGTGTGTGTGTGTGTGTGTGTGTGTGTGTGTGTGTGTGTGTGTGTGTGTGTGTGTGTGTGTGTGTGTGAATGAATGAATGAACACACAGATACGCACTGTTACAGACGAAATAAAAGACAACATTTCGTTGACTAGTCTAAAATAGACATCAAATAAGCTTTTGTTAGGAGTTTCTGCTCATATGTTAAATATATAGTATGTTTTGTCAATAAACTAATCAACTAAGATGTTATAGTGTTTGTTCCAATGCAAGCTATATCAAAATAATGAATCCTCAACTTTGAAATATGTATGATCAAACTAAGTCATTTATGGAAAAAGACAATTTTCTTTTCAAGACGTTTCCAACTCTAACTTTGAACTGAAATAAAACTATGTCTATATGGTGAAGGGTGTGTGATAGAAGTGTCCAGACGTATGCACCCTGTATTTTAAGATTTTTTATTCCTCTTTTTAGTCAACTTTAGCATGAGTGTGTTCACTTATTCTAAGCAGTGTGTGTGTGTGTGTGTGTGTGTGTGTGTGTGTGTGTGTGTGTGTGTGTGTGTGTGTGTGTGTTGTAAATAAATCCAAACAATCTAAAAGCCATTCTTTTTTAAATCTCCTCATTCTTTGTGCAAGGCTCCTCATAATGATATGGCCTGATAGCACACCTAATAGGGCCATTATGGGAGGGTCTTTGTCTTTCTCAGGTGTGAAACGCCATACATATTAATGAGAGATCACGCCCCTTCGCATAAAGCTTTCTCAAACAAAACACGTCATACACATTCTAAAAGACTTTATTGACTTCTGAATGAGTAGTCAGGATGATTCTCACATAGTTTTGGAGCAAATATTCTAGACTATGTGATACAATTTTCAAACGTCTTGTGAAGAAATAATCAATATGTGTTTTGTGGCCTTATTTCAGAAACTTTTATTTTTAGTTTTTTCAATAACCATGCATACATAATATTCTCTCAAAAATACAAACATGTACATACATGTTGCTCACATATTATGGTAGCCACGTTTGTGCTATATAGAGTGAATTTACACCTTTGCCATTAACATGTTTATAAATAACTGAAAAAAGCACAAATGTCAATGCGTGTCAAAACATCCCAAGGGCCCCAAAAACCCCTTGGTCCCCAGAGGGTTAAGGATATTTACAGATAGGGTTAATGACTATCACAAGGGAAAACAACACAAACAGATGCTGAAGAATGGGACCTACTACAGGCAGAGACCAAGCCAGGTCTGTTTGGACTCGAATTACGGCTTGTTTCTGCTTCACAAGAAAATAGAAATGTTTCAGATAGAAATGTTTTCCTGTTGTTGTTAAAATGTTTCTGTCACATAAGACAAACTCAATAGAGCATAAAAGCAACGGTCATGACCAACCATTCCTTTCATACTTGGCCCTGATTGGTCGCTTAATGCTTGTGACATCAAAGCCATGTTCACTGTATCCTGTGTGTGTGTGTTTAATGGACTCATCCCACTGTGCTTTAAAGTAAACTGGATGAAAACCCAAGGAGTTTTTTTCCTTCATGAAACAGCTTCTCAGTATGTGTAATGTAGGACATTATCTTTTCCGACTCCTGCTATTTTGAGAAAGATTACAGATAAGCTAAACCAGTTTTTCCCCATTCTAATCTTTCACAGCATGAATTCATTGCAGTTTTACAGCTCCATAGTGACTCACTGTTCAGCGATGATGTAGCCGTTCTCCTGCGGGGTGCATTGGACTCCTGCTACCTGCACGTTGTCGACCATGTCTGGGAAGGACAGGCCCAGGTTCACACCACGGATGGTCACTCTGGTGCCCCCTTCTGGTGGTCCTGCCACTGGGTTTACCTGAAACAAGAGAGGTAGTAATTGAATCAATCAGTGAATGAATCAGTACATTTTTTTTTTACTTGAATGTTTTGCAATCAATTTACAATATATTATACACTACCATTCAAAAATGTAGGATCGTTAAGTTTTTTAATGTTTTTGAAAATGCTCACCGAGCCTGCATTTATTGGATCAAAAGTACAGTAAAAACAGTAATATGGTTAAAACAACTGTTTTCTATTTATTATATTTTAAAGTGTAATTTATTTCTGTGATGGCAAAGCTGAATTACACCAGTCTTCAGTGTCACATGATCCTTCACGAATCATTCTAATTAGCTTATTTGGTACACACAAAAAACTTTCTTTTTATTATCAATGTTAAAAACAGTTTAAAAGAACAGAAATTGACATCCTTTTGTAACATTATAGATGAATTTACTGTCATTTTTATCAATTTAATGCATTTATTTTTAACTTTTGTTAAAAATGTTACATTTGAAAAGTCTGACGACATATATATATATATATACAGTATATTTAAACACAGAGACATATATATATATATATATATATATTTAAACAGAGACATAAGAAAGTTAATATGGAACAAGCCTAAACTAGTTAAAGGTCTCCAAATGAACCATTTAAAAGGATTCTTTTTAATGATGATAATTGGTTCCTTTCATTGTGTTTCACTTTAATAGCACCGAATTAGATATCAGTAAAACTCATTGTGGCAAATTCCTAACCTATTAATGTTGCATAGTACATTAAAAATTTCCAGTCAAGACTGCAGCAGATCTGCATGCTGTTGCCACAGGCAATAAATCTAACACAAGGCCATTTTAGCCCTCAGAGCAGCCCACCCTCTCATAAAATACAATATGGCCACTCAGCGTGACCTTGGCTCTGGGTGCCAAAAAGCCTTCTGTGCTGTTAAAGCCCAAGAGAAGCTCAGTCCTGGACCCTCTCCAGATCCAAATATCACTGAGCGACAGACAGACCAGAAAGCCACACGCACAGTATAGCCACTACATACACAATCAATAAACCATTTTGTGTGCAGTCATGTGGAAGTAAAACTAACATGATCAAAGTAAGAGCATCTTCTAAGCGTGCCTGTTTACTGATCTGAGACCAGTGCGGTGCGGGAAGTGGACTAGATCCTGCAGTCGCTCTAGGGAGCAGTTTAGCTGGGAGTTTAGTGGACATTAATTGGTTAGGATGTAAATAAGTGTGTCACTAGTGAATCTTAGGGTGAAAGTATATATGAATCTTTTATTGCTTCTTAGGAACACAGGACTGGAACAGACGGAAACATCCGTATACAAGGGCGGAATGAAAGAAAGAATGGAATGCTAAATATATTCATATCGGTCCGAGTCAGCATCAGACTGACTATCTAAGACAAACTAACTACAGAAAACTAACTATCTAAACTGTTGAAATAATGCATGAAATAGCATAACACATACTTTAAAAAAAAGTCATTTGTACAGTATTTATGCACTGCAAAGTATGACCATTTTCTTTATGCATGAAATATACAATGCAGCAACGTTTGTACTCCATTCTAGTTTGATTTTTTAATGTTTCAAATATAATGAAAACTAAAAATGAAGGTTGATGTCACTTCTAATGTAGGCTATACTGCACATTTGGACAAACAGAAAAAATGCAAATAAATAAATAAAAATAAAATAAAATTAATGTGTGTAATAAGGTGGCCATTTTGTATTTATATTTATTATAAAAGTATAATTTCATAATATTTTATAAAATTAATGAAATCATAGTAATATAATTTTATTAGGCCACTTTATTAGGTACACCTGTTTAACTGCTTTTTAACAAATATATAATCAGCCAATCACATGGCAGCAACTCAATGCATTTAGGCATGACCTGCTGAAGTTCAAACTGAGCATCAGAATGGGGAAGAAAGGTGATTTAAGTGACATTGACCGTAGTATGGTTGTTGGTGCCAGATGGACTGGTCTGAGTACTTCAGAAACTGCTGACCTACTGGGATTTTTATACACATCCTTCTCTAGAGTTTACAGAGAATGGTCAAAAAAAAAAAACAGAAGAGAAAATATCCAGAGAGCAGCAGTTCTGTGGGTGAAAATGCCTGGTTGATGAGGAGAACGGCCAGACTGGTTTGAGCTGATAGAAAGGCAGCAGTTATTCAAATACCCTTTTATAACCGAGGTCTGCAGAAGAGCATCTCTGAACGCACAACATGTCCAACCTTGAAGCAGCAGCAGAAGACACACCAGTGCCACTCCTGTCAGATAAGAACAGCAAACTGAGGCTACAATTTGCACTGGCTCACCAAAATTGGGCAATAGAAGATTGGAAAAGCGTTGCCTGGTCTGATGAGTCTCAATTTCTGCCGCAACATTCAGTTGGTAGACATGGTAAACAACATGAAATTATGGATCCATCCTGCATTGTATCAAAGGTTCAGGCTTCTGCTGTTGGTGTAATGGTGTGGGGGATATTTTCTTGGCACACTTAGTACCAACTGAGCATCATTTAAACTCTGCAGTCAACTTGAGTATTGTTGCTGACCACGTCCATCGCTTTATGACCACAGTGTACCCATCTTCTGATGGCTAGGATCCTGCTTCCAGCAGGATAACACTATCCCACAAAGCTCAAATCATCTCAAACTGGTTTCTTGAACATGACAATGAGTTCACTATACTCAAATGGCCTAAATCCAATAGAGCACCCTTGGGATGTGGTGAAATGGGAGATTCACATCATGGATGCGCAGATGACAAATCTGCAGCAACTGTGTGATTCTATCGTGTATTTATGGACCAAAACCTCTGAGGAATGTTTCCAGCACCTTTGTTAAATCTATGCCACAAAGAATTAAGGCAGTTCTGAAGGCAAAAGGGGGTCCAATTCGGTACTACCAAAGTGTACCTAATAAAGTGGCCGGTGAGTGTGATATACATGTATATATACTGTATATACACACTTTTATTTGTATTACTATTATTTAAAACAAGCATGCAGTATATAAGCAGTATAACATTCGCGTATTCTTTACGGATTATATAGATATATCCTTACAGAATACACTTTCATCTGTAGATTAAATCTCACAATAGTCTAGGCGTCAGATTCCAGCTTCACTCCGAGCGTGGTGCTGTTCTGACTGGCCATTACAGACATCAAATGGGCTTTATTCATAGAGCATAAATATCTCTCGCATTGACTCAATACTTCAAAGTCTCGTCCGCCCACTCTGAGGTGAAAGCACTGCCTTGTTTGACCCAGCAGACGAGCTCCTTCGCCTGGTTCCAGAGCTACAATTTGTGTCCAACTGCAATTTCACCCCCATTACAAGAGTGACTGTATGAATTCCAGCCTCAGAATGAGAATGTGGACCTTTTGAGAAGATCTTCAGAGTTCTCACGAGTTGTTTGGCTTTGAGTTATACGGACACATGCACACAGATACACTCCCAGCCACGGGCCAGTGTCATGTCTTGAGAGTGTCTCGAGGACAAACAGGGAGTCTCTTCATTCTTAATGCATGCTTTTTAAAGCAGAAGCCCTGCCTGGATGCCCCTTACCCAACATGTCGTGATCTCCTCGCAGGTAAATGTTGTGTGCTGCAGATGGTTTAGAATGGGTCTTTCGCTAAGTAATGAAGAAATGCTAATGCTTAACACCAGCACGTTCAAGTCTAACCGGGGATGAATTTCCTGTCCTCGGAGGGTTTTCACGCGCTCAATTGCTGCGTATAATTAGGAAGCTGTAATGAAAGTGTGCAGCAGGAGGACGAAAGGTGTGATTTGTTACCGGGATTGGAGTCTTTTCAGCTGAATCAGGCACGTCCCCAACTCACACTGAGATGCAATTTATGGGTTTGATAAAACTCAGCTTATGACTTGTTTCTTGCTGCATAAACTGCACACTAAACACTTTATTTGCTCTTAAATGTCCCGTGGTTGGCTGCGTTAAAGACTGAAAGTTCTGAACTTCGGCCAAGCAAGCGAGTGTTTAAGCAAGGCAAGAAAGAAACAAGGGACTTGAAAGTTGTGCATCCAGTTTAAAATTTGAGTTTGTGGTTGAGTGATTCGAGCTGAATGCTCTTGTGTAAATAGACATGTGACTTTGTGGAAAAGGATGTGTCGTACTAGACGAGCGCTGTAGCTCTGATGGGAGAGAAGGTTCTATCAGGCTCAATATAATTTATTCATGACAATTTTGTGAACGGTCTCTCTCGCTGTCAGTGTCGGGGTGTGTGTACCAGTGTGTTTGTGTATTTAGGCCATTATTTCCTGAGGCTTTGGACCATGTTTTGAAACAAATTCATGGCTGGTTTCAACTGCATTTCTAAGTGCCCAGAGACTGACCAGGAGATCTTTGAATACAAGTTTGTCTGTACAAAAACAAACAAATAAATTGTATAAAATTTTAAATAAACAATATATATATATATATAAACTAAAATTAAAATAATTGTAATTGTATCTAATTTAAAATCTACAATGATCTACAATGATCCAATCATAGACTCTCAAGCATTTGCCTATTTAAATCCAAACAGCGACTCTTTTTTGGGGCCGGGCAGTGTATTTTGTATAGTATGCTTTATATTTACTTATTTAGATATAAAAATCTTATTATAATCAATAATTTGAGAACAAAACATCAATACTGAAATAAAACTGCATTTAAAGTCCATAGTTCAAAAAGTTTTTCATGGCTGATCCAAGATCAGTTCTGTGAAGCACGAACTGACACCAGTCTTTCCGTGACTGAGCTACTAAGCAGAGGCTCAGAGACCATCTGAAGCAAAGAGCGACGTCAAGACCAGCTTCAAGTGCCTGACTTTCCTCCACATTCATTTGATGCTGAACCCTCAGCTTTCACTGAGGACTTTAAGCCTCATTAATATTAATACGTCTTTAGAGGAGGGATAGAGTGCTGCTTAATAGAAGTGTTAATCATTTATGACTGTCATTTTTGTGTAGGCAGATCTCGCTAATGTCTATATATTTGCACAAATCAGCTTACAAATGTCTACATTCAGACAAAAACAGGAAAAATGACAACTAAATTAAGAACAAAAGACGATCGCGGAAACGACTGATCTAGAGGACATTTTTACATTTATGTGTTAGTGAGACAGAGAGGAGAAAATGGAAATGAACAACTTGGAGAGAACAGATTAAAAATGGATGAATTAAAAATATTCATACTAATGTGCTTTGAAGGAACTGCTCCACTGCATTGTAATGTGGTCTTGGCAAATGCATATGTTTAAAACAAAAAATGCAGTGCTCTTTTTTCCATTTGGGGTTTTGAACCTTTAATCAGGGATACTGTATAAAAGTGAGTGCTGTATTATAAGCCTGGTCTGTAAGAACACGCACATAGTACCATATTAATGTCTTTACATACTTTGTTATGATGGTTACATTGCAAAGCCATTAAAATAATCAATATTTATGTAGACAGTCATAATTGTGGTACTAGTGCATTTTAATCATACTAGTAAATTATGAAGGAACAGCGATTAAACATTTAGCTGAACTTTAGTTTCTTAACTTTAGCTTTGGTTGAAGTAAACTAAATATAATACTTTTAATACATATTCTTACATTTTTCTCAATAATTGAAGACCTATAAAATAAAATAAAATAAAAAAATAAAAAAAAATAAAAAGCAGTGCTATTTAGCAAAAATACAAAAATTTCCAAGCTATCATTAATTAAATTACATGTCTTTTACTTAAAAGTATAACTTAAATTGTGCAACAAACCAAATACACACTGACATGCCAGAATAAAATACATATTCATGAACAGAAACACAGGCTAAAGAAAAAGATGTGTATGCTTCACTACACTAATAATGCTATTTTATTAACACTTTCCATCAACAAAAACATAGGCAATCCATCACATAGCTCTTAACCCTAATTTGCCCATTCATCCTAAATGAAAACAGACAATGGGAAGTCATAACCCTTACTTTTTAATTGGTTTGTGTGCACATGGGGCAACAGCTTGTGATATGCAGACTGCAAACAGCCACATGAATCAATGAGTTCCATGAATCAGGTACTTTAAACACAGGGCACTGGTGCGTTACCTAAACTAATTAAACACCATGTCTTCCCTCAGTCTCCAAGCAGACAGACAGACAGACACACACACACACACACACACACACACACACACTATGCCATCAACATTCTAACATCGTGTTAATTACAAGAAAACGTGAGATATTGGCAGCTAGAGTGAGTATGACTGACGATGAGGGTGACAGAGAAGCTGAGAGAGAGAGAGAGAGAGAGAGAGAGAGAGAGAGAGAGAGAGAGAGAGAGAGAGAGAGAGAGAGAGAGAGAGAGAGAGAGAGAGAGATTACTCACGATACACACAGCTCACCTTTCTCTGAGAGTCTATGAATAGCAGCATCAATAAAGAGCTCAGTCAGACTACAGAGTAGAAATATGAGCTGACCGAGAATCTTCCACACAACTCTGTTTCTCTCTCTCTCTCTGTGTGTGTGTGTGTGTGTGTGGATTTGTCCGAGCTATGAATCATGCTGAAAACATATTTAAGATGTATACTTTCAGCTGAAAAGCATCCCCATTTTAAAAATAGGTATAAATAAAATGTATATATTGACTACCATTCAAAAATTTGGGGTCTGCAAAATTTAATGTTTTGAATGCTGTGCTCACCAAATGTGATGACTGTAGTTGATGTGATAGATGGTTATACCTCCCATTTCACAGTATTAAGCTTAAAAAAACATAAATAAAGATCTGTGTGGATCATATAAGTTAAGAAAAATATATGTAATGCAAAAAAGAATTATGCTGTTCTTGTAACACTTACGTAATACTTATATTTCTGCCATATGGGACTCAGATCAGATCATGTACTGTATGACAGAAAAACAGATTGTTCTTGACTTAAGTAAGTGTATATTTGACCCACCTCAGTGATTCGAGGGTTGGTGCACTTCACGTTTGTGCTGGCGAGGTGTAGCCAGCGGCTGGTGTAGGGGTTGGACATGGGACAGTGCTGGCGAAGGGTACAGCGGCCCTCCATACTGCACCAGCCACACTGGAACTTCCTCTCAGCCTTCAAACACACGCCACAGCTGTCCCTCTGAGCGCCACACTTATACAGATTCACTGTGGGATACAAGTGGAAATTAGATTTTGAATGAATGCTGCACCATTCTACAATACACAACAATATGAGATTTAATTTGGTATGAAAGAAACGGTTCTTTTTAAAAAAGTTTTTATGAAGTTTTCAGGAGGGTTAGGTTGACCTCTCTGACAATTTAAGAGAGCTATCGATTATACACATTTCAAGCTCAGCATAACCATGATGCTTAGGAAGTATTGATGAGCATGAGAAAAGTAGCCTCAGACTCTTATTTTTCTATAAACATGAAATGAATAATAATCAGTATGATCAATAACCTCAAACTCTATTTAAGGCGGAACTATTCTGGCAGAATCAGACAGGTTACAGCATACTTACATGGTGTTTTGGCTTAAAAACGCATTATTTTCATGGGTTATTTATGCATTACCTTTGATGTTCTCAGGATTGTCAATGATGAAATTTCCATTCCACACCACTGAGAAATCCACCGGCAGTTCGCTAATTCTCATCCCTTCATACAGATACTGCAGAGACGGAGAGATGGAAAGAGGTTACAACATTTTCCTGACGGTGCGAACGCTGAGATAATTTTTAATTTTTTATTTTAAGATTTATTTGACAGGGACAAATGCATAAAACGTCTCAGGTTACGACTGTAACCCTAGTTCCCTGAGAAGGGAACGAGACGATGCGTCGATGACGCTTTGGGAACGCCTTCGCGTGATTACCTCTGAAGCACGTATGTCAACTAGTCCAATGGAATGAATGAATGAACGCCACGGGCGGGTGACGTCATGACCAGGAAAGGATATAAGCACATCCGGTGCGTTACTCGTGTTAGCTTCTAGTGCCGAAACAAAGTCGATCGCAGGGATGCAGGAAGTATGGCAGGGCGACGTATCGTCTTGTTCCCCTCTCAGGGAACTAGGGTTACAGTCGTAACCTGAGATGTTCCCTTTTGAGGGAACTCGCGATGCGTCGATGACGCTTTGGGAACGAGAATACCCAATATGCCGTACTTACAAAATGCCAGATGATAAAACTGTCGGCAAACTAAGTAAAAAGCACCTGGGGCAGCATCCAGGTCCAAGCTGTAAAACCTCACGAATGTGAGCGGTGAGGACCAGCCCGCCGCATCACAAACGTCTTGGAGAGAACTCCAGATAATAAAGCTTAGAAGCCATACTCCTGATGGAATGAGCCCTGACCACCAAATGGTTGGCCAGAGGACTCACAAGCAAGAAGAACAGTCTCGACTATCTATTTGCCCAATAGGTTGGATTTTCTCGACAGAGAAGTCCGATGAACATAAGTGTCCAGTGCTCGCACTGGGCACAAAAGGTTCAGCTTTTCCTGGTCCGATAAACGGGGGAGGACAGAAACCTGCAGCACAATAGGCCTCGGAATAATGGTAGGCACCTTAGGAACATATCCATGTTTGGGGTAAGATTGCCTTGGCCATCCCCGGTGCACTCAAGGCAGGTGGGGACCGAAAGGGCCTGAAGGTCTCGACTCATAGAGGGACGAAATAGCTAGCAGAAAATAGTCTTAAAAGAAATAACTTCTCTGAGACCAAATCTAAGGGCTCAAAGGGGGCCCCAGATAGGCCTTCTAGAACTATTGCAAGATCCCAAGCCGGCACCCTAGTGCAAGTTGCAGGCCTCAGCCTCAAAGTGCCACGAAGGAAACGAGTGATCAGGGGGTCTCGACCCAAAAATGTACCACCCACCAGGGCGTGGAAAGCCGCAATGGCCGCCACGTATACCTTAAGTGTGGAAGGACATAGACCTGATACAAAGCGTTCTTGCAGAAACTCAAATACTGTGGTTACTGAACAGTTAACCGGATTCCACTGACACTGGTAACGCCAAGAAGTGAAAAACTCTCGAAATAGTGAATATAGTTTCCTCGTAGCGGGAGCTCTGGAGCTTAGAACGGTCTCAACAACCTCGGTTGAGAGACCACTCTCTATGAGTTGGGCCCCTCAGAGGCAAAACCCACAGTTTCCAAATCCCCTGCCGGGGGTGCAATATTGCATCCCCTGCCTGAGACGGAAGGTGTCTCCTGATCGGAATCTCCAAGGGAGGGCCGTCGAGGAGAAGATTTAGGTCCGCAAACCAAATTCGCTTGGCCAGGGTGGTGCTACTAGCAATAGGCTTATACCATCCTGGCGGATTCACTCCAGAACTCCTGGGAGCAGAGCAACAGGGGGAAATGCATACAGACGTAGCCTCGGCCACGTCTGCACCATAGCGTCCAGCCCCGAGGGGGCTGGTTGAGTGAGAGAGAACCAGAGTGGACAGTGCGTCGTATGCTGAGACGTGAACAGGTCCACTTCTGCCTGGCCATAAACCTCCCATATTTGCTCCACCGCCTCAGGGTGGAGTCCCCTGGCCTCAGCCCCTGCCTCGACAGGGTGTCTGCTCCAATATTCTGGCCCCCTGGAATATACACTGCCCTCAGATAGCGTATTTTCTTGAGGGACCAAAATAAGAGGCCACCAATGTGTTGTCTATGAGATTAGAACCAGAGTTTCCTCCATATAACCAAGGCACGGGGATACTGCCGCGTGATCTTGATCGTATGGAGTGGGTTTCACCTCGGGGAGAACCCTCTGGTCCTGAGCCACCACTGTAAAGATCTCACGTACAGCAGGTCAAAGGGAATCACATTGGACGCTGCTGCCCTGAGGCCTAACAGTCACTGTTCCAGAGCAACACATGATGGCCCCTCAGGTCTGGGAGGAGATGTCTCAATGCATTGACGACGACCATCATCTCTAGGCAAATCATGTGCCAAGAGAGATGATGACTCCTCCACAAGCCCTGAGCTGAGCGGCCTTCCAATACCGCTCCCCAGCTGGTGAGGGAAGCATCTGTCAAGATAGCAACTCGATGGCAAAGAGCTCCCAACACCGGAACCTGGGACAAGAACCAGTGTTTCGTCCATATAACCAAGGCGCGGGGATAATGCCACGTGATCTTGATTATACAGAATGGGTTTGCCCTCGGGGAGAACCCTCTCGTCCTGAGCCACCACTGCAAAGGTCTCACGTACAGCAGGCCAAAGGGTATCACAATGGACGCTGCTGCCCTGAGGCCTAACAGTCTCTCGAACTGTTTCACAGTGTGTGCCTGGCCTAGCTTTAGCTCTTTTGTGGCAGTAAGGATAGCAGCTACACGAGCGGGCGACAGAACGCCTCGCATCGTGACTGAGTCCCAGACCACTCCAAGTAAAGTGGTCCTCTGTACTGGAGAAGCACACTCTTCTTGGCATTGAGCTTCAACCCCAACCTTCGCATATAAGCGAGGACGACATCTCGATGCCGAACCGCTAACTGTTCTGATACCGCTAGAATCAGCCAATCGTCTATGCAATTCAGAATGCGTATGCACTGCAGCCTGGCGGGCCAGAGCTGCATCTACGCGCTTCGTGAATGTGCGGGGTGATAGAGCTAGAGCGAAAGGAAGTGCCTGATACTGGTGTTCTTTGCCCCTGAAAGAAACCCTCAGGAACCTCCTGTGCTGAGGGAGGAAGGAGATATGGAAGTATGCGTCTTTCAGATCTATCGTGACAAACCAGTCCTCGGATCTGATTTGAGTCACGATCTGTTTGAGTGTCAGCATCTTGGACTTGAGTTCCAGCACCGAACACTTCAACAGACGAAGATCTAGTATGTGATGCAGTTCTCCATCCTTTTTTGGAACAATGAGATAACGACTGTAAAGACCGACGCAATGTCGGGTGAGTACACCTGCTCTATAGCTTTGTTTGCTAACAGGGCCTTTACCTCTTGCTCCATTACCAGAACCTGCTCGGGATGCACTAACGTGAGCAACACCCCGTTGTAACCTGGAGGACGAGAACCAAATCTGCCTCTTACTACTAACTGCAGGGCCCATAGAGATGTATTCGGCAGTAGCTTCCGCGCTGCCAGAAAATCTACCTAAGGGAACCAGCCCCTCGAGGCTGGCCTCTGGGGTAATTGAGTCAGATTAGGGGGCCTGAAGCATACTGGCAGGAACCACCCGAACTGACTGATTTCGAACCCCCCTCAGAGGGCGCGAGTCCGACGCAATGTCGTGTTGACACTGTGCCGGAAGCTCGCTGGAGACTGCTGCGCCCTAAAGCACCAAGGGTGGCGGGGTTGGCAGAACGGTCCCCTGAGGGCACCGAGATGGAAAGGGCACCATATAATGAGGTGTACACCGTTCCACCCCGGTTGGGGCTGCCCTCACCGGTCTGACGCCAGTGGCGCCAAGACCTTTTCTTTTGAGCCAAAGCCTTCTCAGCGTAAAGAACGGTCCTCGGATCCGGCTTCTGCTTTGAAGGCTTTGGCTGCTGTGTTGCTTATGAGAAACAAGACGGCTGGAGCTGCTCACGCCCAGCAGCCCCAGGGGGTTGGACATAGCGAGAGAGAGATTCTCTTGTATCTTTCTCCATGATTTCCATCAAATTGAGCCAGAGGTGTCTCACAGTGACCACAAGGGCTGCCATAGACCGCCCAAAAGTTCAGGTGGTCTCCTTATTATCCCTGAGAGATAAATCTGTGGCCCGACGAAGTTCTCAAACCCCATCGGGCCAAACTCCCTCACTTCTGTCCAAATACCCCAGCAGGTCAGCCTGATATGCTTGTAGCACTACTATAGTGTGCAAGCAGCCTCCTGCTAGACCCACTGCCGTAAATGCTTTTCCCACTAGATTAAAAAAATATATATATTTTTTAATGGTTTAGTGAGAGAAGCCGACGCCTTCAGGGACGATACTAAACCGGGAGACAGATAGCTAGAAAGCGTCTGTTCTTCCTGGGGTATTGCCCCATAGCCATACTTTCTTAACCCCCTAATATATCTGAATATACATGGACTTGGGGGCAAAAGACAAGAAAAGTAAGGCTTTTTCCCTGATCTAGACAGCTCGCTGTGCAGATCGGGAAAAAATGGAAGGCCCCGTGATGGAGGTGAAAAAATAGAGGGAAGGAAACTCGTTCTTTATTTTTAGGACGAGCTCCCCCTTATTTCTGCTGGCCATTAAATATTTAATTTATCTACAGCCTTGGTTAACACCTCCACCAGCTTTATTTTATATATACATTTATTATATATATATAAACTATTATACATGTGTGTATATATATATATATATATATTTCTCATACGCTGGGAAAAGAGATGGCAAATCCACTTCCCCCTTGATTGTGCTTTGTTTACTTTCAATGCCCAACACATCTACCTCCTCGGGGGTAGAGCACTGAAGCATTGAACTCTCTCCCCGGGCGGAAGAGACCGCAGCGAGGGCTTCCGAGACCGGAGAGAAAGCATGGATCCCTCGTGGAAAGGGAGGAGATAAGATCCGCGGACCCGTCTCCAACCCCGTAAAGAGATCCTATTTGCGATCCACAGGAATGCATTCTCCGCGTTGCCTCGGCAGACGCGGGTCCTGCACCCTGAGAATCGCGAGCCTGGCAACTTCCCTCGAAAAGTGACAGGCGGGAGCGAAGCGAAAGCTTCTCACAATGTTGGCAATCAGCCAAGGCTGATACCGCATGCTCCACTCCCAACACATCACACAAAGCTCGTGTGTGTCCCTACTCGTTAAATAACGCGAGCAGGAAGAACACAGAGTTTGTGCAATTGTTTCCATAGTGTGTATATATATTAATCAGACAGACAACAATAAATATTCACAGACAGTTTTGACACAGAGCGCCTTGCTGAGGCACAAAAGCTAACGCGAGTAACGCACCGGATGTGCTTACATCCTTTCCTGGTCATGACGTCACCCACCCGTGGCGTTCATTCATTCATTCCATTGGACTAGTTGACATACGTGCTTCAGAGGTAATCACGCGAAGGCGTTCCCAAAGCGTCATCGACGCATCGCGAGTTCCCTCGAAAGGGAACATTGCTTTATAATAAATACAAAGTAGATGCCACGCATACAGGTTTCTAGCCATGACTAATTTGCAACCCAACCCCTAGATAATGTAAAGTTTTTGATTTTTTAATCAGATTTTGTCTTTCCTGTGTCAATTATTGATTACAACATGCAGCCAAAAAGTGAACAAAAAATTGGCAGATCGTGCAAGAGAGTGAAGCAAATAACATGAGAGAGAAAGAGAAAAAGAGAGATGGTTTGACTGTATTAGTGCTCTTATTGAGTTACTCCAGACTTGCATCATCAGTCTGAGGAATAAGGAAGACTTTCAACACTCCTATTTTCTACAGCTTGGACACTGAGCTCCAACTGCCTTCATCTCTACTTATAGAGTGTGTGTGTTCATTTGAAAGAGAATGACAAAAAGTGTGAGAAAGGAGGAGGTAAAAGGGTAAAATATACCTCGGCCACGTCCAATTCATGATCATGTTCATTATAACATCACAAAGCAGGTAACCAGTGCTTAACTAGCTATAAACTGTGCTTTTCTGGATCTCAATCTAGCTTTATTTATAGCTTGGATGATATTAGTACATTTCCTCATCTTTGTCTCATTGTGATTTTTCTTTCCCATGAGTACACATGCACACCAAACACATACCGAGCTGTTCTGGCACTGTACGCTGGAGCTGTTGAATCTGAGTGCTGTGACTCTGTGACTGACTCCTTGAATGTGTAACACACACTCGTAGCCGCGCTGACCCGACTGGGGTTGGGGAAGGTTCCGGGCTTTCAGGGTGATGGGCTTCACCTCCCCTGCCGGGATCAGGATCTCCTCAGAGCGGACCAGTTGAGGACAGTCCTAAAGGAGTGAAGGGAATGAGAGGTGAACGGGTTGTCAAGACAAACTCTTAAAATCCTAACCTAAGTGTACTCAGTGGAGAACAGATTAAGTGAAAGAGCCCTATAAAAACGTACAGTGCACATAGAAATTGTTACAATGTACACAACCCACACATGCTCCCCATGCTCACACACACAGCCAAGTCTCAGGTGCTCTTTAAAAGCTCTTTGACATGTTACTCTCTAAGCTGTGTGAAGAGATGCCATCCACTAGTATCTCAGCCAGTAAGAGGTGTCCCTAGAGTCTCTCTAACACACACACACACACACACACACACACACACACACACACACACACACACACACACACACACACACACACACACACACACACAGACAGGGTAATGGGGACTTCTACTGTTTCGTAATAAAGCTAAGCAAAATTATTGTGAAACCAGAAACTGCAAACATTTTGAGAACAATATTAAAAACCAGATAACTTTGAACGAACATTGTATTAACATTACGAGAAGAAGAACATTTGGTAATAACTTGGAGAGAACATTAGTTCTGAGAACATTCCCTGTTAGCTGGGTAACTTCTAGGACAGTAATATTCTCCCTAAAGTATAAGGTTAAAACACACACAAAGATGCACGAATACATATGTACACAAACATACACTTACACACATGCAAGCCTGCACACACAAAAATGCAAATGAATGTGTACACACACACATACACACACACCATGATTGATCATGCACCTTAAGGAGGTTTTGCCTGCGTGAGTGTGTGTTTATTTTGTGCATATGGCTGTGTGTGAATAAGTGGGAAGCCTGTGTGTGCTTTGAGAGAGAATATTCTGGATATCGACCGCTAATTGCTCGCTGTGAGAGGGTGAGCAAGTGTGTTTACCACCTGACAGGGTGTAATGTAACACATTGATCAGCTGAACACCTGCAAATGCACGCGCACACACATGCACACGCACAGACAGAGTCTCTAGCGAGGCGACCGTCAACTTCAGACACACTTTTCAGCAGCTCTTTTGTGATCCTGTAGATTTGCTACCGAGAGACTCTGACCTCATACACACAGTGTGTGTTAGTGAGCGTACCTCCGAGGCGTTGACACGTCCCTCCTGGAAGGAGCAGCTGGAGGGATCGTGGGTGCAGAGGTTTCTGTACTTGCACCAGTGGCAGCGGAAGGAACTCGTTACACAGGAAAGACACCTAAACAGATGGAGAGAGAGAGAGAGAGAGAGAGAGAGAGAGAGAGAGAGAGAGAGAGAGAGAGAGAGAGAGAGAGAGAGAGAGAGAGAGAGAGAGAGAGAGAGAGAGAGAGAGAGAGAGAGAGAGAGAGAGAGAGAGAGAGAAAAGTATTATTACAACTCACTGATATCTCTGATTTATGATCCAAAGCCATTTTTTGAGGACACTGTGGAAGTAGTCAGCATAAAAATGTAGCTCTGGGTTTTATATTAGCAATGGGGAGCGGGTTGTGCCTTTGAGACCAGAACTGCTGTGTCCTTGACCTTTGCGGCTTAATGCTGAATAAATTAAAAGTGTGCTGCGGAAATTTGCATGTGCCGTTGGACAGCGCAGTGCCACTGAATCTCACATGTCCCACTGAATCTCACAGATGTAATGCAGCTCTGCAAAGGTTAGACTTCAGACGTACAATTATCACTCCGGTATGGAGACATACAGACTTTATTAAGACATAGTCGTGCCGTGACATATGATTTGCATTAGGACTGTATTGTCTGAGAGTGAGACAGTGGACTGCCTGACTGAATGTAGATTGAGGTATCTCAAAGAAAAAGAGACAAAAATCTAATTCTAATTGCAATACTGTAGTTGTTATCCTAAGCATTGTAATAGTTAGTAATTGTGACAAAGTTTTTCTAAAATAGAAAATGAAACCTTGTTTAGAGGTTAAATGGACATTCAGAAGAGTACAAGAAAATACCCGTTTACACAAAGTACAATGCGCCTAAACAAATGAACTAGTTTTCTCTTTGAGGACATCTATATAATATAGTGTTAACTGTAGCAAAAAAGGCCAATTAATTTAAGGCCAAAATTGAGATAAACCAGGGTTGAGATCCCAGCATAACTTCACCTCCTGTATGGCATCGCTATTTAGTTGTATAATCAGTATTACAATATGCAGCAGACAAACCAATGCGAGAATACAGTCATACATTTCAAGCATGTGTGTCTATGCATGTATCTGTGTGCATCCCTGCAGCAGTTATATATTTATATGCAGATGAGCAAAGCTTACGAGAAAGAGAATCTACAGTACCAGCACGTTCCAATAAAACACTTACATCACTCCCTTTAATTCAGAAGCAAAGCCCTTCTAGGGCGAGCGGGCCTTGTTCTATTTGCAATGGAACATGTAATTTATTTGATGTTGAGGAATCTTGGAGACGCTTCTAGAGTTATAAATCTCTACATCATTTTGGCATCCAAGAGTTTGTGTTTTCTGCGTGCCAATTAAATTATGCAGAAGAGTTTAAAGGCCATGTTGCAGGTTAACCACCACTGTTGATTAATGGGTACATAAATCACTCAAGATATGTGTATAATTTTTAAAATGTCTCAAAAATGGTCTTAAAGACCATTTTTTTACATTTCTGGTATATTTTTTTTTTTTTACGCAACTCTGTGATGACGTCACGTTGGGGAGAAGCGGAGGAAAGGGGCCTCAGCCTAGTATTAGAACTAACTGACTGGGATGAGGAAGAGTTGGCAAGAAGAACTAACATGTATTATGGCCCGCAGCCGTAAATTTTTTAACCTGCTAGACGTGAGAGGGCAAATGAAGAATTGCCAAGAACTGATGGCCGTCAAAGCCAATTGAATGCATGGTCCGAGGAGAATGAGTGGAGAGTTGGTGAAGTGTCCCGGTGAGTTGCTATCATTTAGCAACGCAGAAATGAACACTGGAGCTAGTCTACAAGCTATGGCAAGCCGTTTTAACGTACGAGCAGCAGTGCACAATAACGACACATATATTTTTTTTACGGTCATTGAATAGCACCGAGTGAAAAATCAACGTTTTCTTTATATCTAGTGGCAGTATATGATCATGACGTTAGTTCAGATAAGTACCGTAACCTTTGTCATAGTGTCGTAGTACTGGTAATGTTTGTCTTTGTCATCTAGAAATAGAAAGCATCATGCTAGCTATTAGGGGTGGAATTATACATGTATTCGTAGTGTGTGTGAGTGTGAGAGAGAGAGAGGCGCGGGCGCGATCGAACAGTGGAAACATAAAAACATCGTCATTTTGTTCATACAGGATATCGTTCAAACTGCCAAGTGTTTACTTATATTTGTGTACAATCACAATAAAACACAACATTGTGCTTCTGTCACACTCAAAACTCTTGTCAAACTGTAACCTACAACTGTATATATTTCTATCTGGCTGCTAACGTTAGCTATATCTGCTAACATTATGCTGTCTGCCTATCTCTCTCTATACTTGACTATCTATACATCTAGTCTGTCTATATATCTAGTCTATATATATATATCTCGTCTATCTATCTCTCTATATCTATGTATTTATCTATACTCTGCGCTATCTGAATACTCTTGTCTACTACTCGTCGCTCTCAACAAGGCGGGCAGCGGGCTTTGGTAAATTCTCTCCCCAAGGTGACGTAATGCAATGTATTGTGGGGGAAAGGAGAATCGTTGCAAACCGCTGTAAGATAGTACCTACTTTTTTCGTTTTGTGATACCCAACAACATAAAATACAATGGATAACAGTTTAAATGTTTATTACCAACAAGCAAATTGCACAAATTCGTTGAAAAATTAAACCTGCAACATGGCCTTTAATCTACAATACTCATCAGAGCCGGCTCTTCATTGGGTCATTGGGCTCAAACAGTGTAATTTTAAATCACCTGATTGGGTGGTGAGATTTTAATAGAAATCAAGAGCTAAAACCGATGTACCACGCTGTACTTAATTCACTGTGTTGGGAATTCATGATGAATTAAGAGCATTTTACAACATTTGAAGTGAAAGGAAGAGAGGGAGGAAATTTACAAAGGCTGAACGCATCAAAATCTGAGCCAGGTTGAACACACAAGGAGGGGTCTTTCTGTCTCAGACTACCCATAATCCCCTGTGCATTGGCAGAGAGGGCCAACGGCGCTCCGTGTGAGGTCTACGTGTTCAGAGGGATTGGATACAGGGAGTTTGTTTGATTAGTTCCAAATCTGTGGCCGTGAGAGAGCAAGGAAGTGAGGGGAACGGGGAGGGGGCGAGACTTTCGCAGCCAGCCAATCAGCGCCCTCGGAAGCTACCTCTTCCTGTGCCTTTTAGAAAGCTTCCAGCAAACTGGGGGGCTCTGTGATCTCCTGCATCGAGCAGCATCTGTTCTCTGCAGAAGGCACGCTTATGAGATGTGGTTTAGAATACACACAAGAGGCTACGAGTAAACGCTAAAACACACATAAACATGCACGCGAGTGAAGTTCGGGAGCGTGGCGTGTACAAAGACACAAAGTGCGCTCAGACACAAGCGGTTGTTTATCAGCCGGCCTCCTGGAGAGACGAGATGCAGTCCAACTCTCTCCTCTCTGATCAGCCATCATAGCAGATGAAGTGGAATTGAACTGTGACAGACAGCGATGCCCCCAGCCGGAGCGCCAAACCCACAGCACACTTAGATTCAGCAATTCAGACATCTCAGCCTTGACACTTGAGAAATGTCAAGCAATCAGCCGGCATTTGCCATAATGGATGCTTTTTATAGCTGCACAATCCTCGCCAGTCGCGGGAAAGTGCAGCCTGGGAGGGATGCGATGCTAGTGGCCTGCAAAAAACGATTCGGAGAGTTCGGACACACTGCGAGAATCTGGTGCGCTGCCAAACACAGCTTTGATAAACTCTTTGAATATTATCAAAATGTCCCATGGGCCTGAAACATTCACAGTTTTTCCATGTTGCATAACACTTTTGAAACATTCACAGCGTGCGGAGTGAGCTGGCTGAGCGCCGTGACACAACGCTGATACTCTACGACACAGGAAGCGAGAGAAATATCAGCAGGGCTGCGTATGTGGGACGAATGCATCATGAAGATAAATATCACAGAAACCGGATAGATGGAATGACACATCGTATATCTCATGATGCATCTGGAAAAGAATTCAGATTGAGGCGTAACGCTGAGCAACATCCGCGAACCACTAGTTATGCAATCAAAACCTACCCTATGTTGTCAATTTAACTAAAGCCAATTCATTTTCTCAATCAAAATCAATATTAATTTTCAATTAAAAATGTAACTGGCTCTTCATCTGAAACAACTTTCCTTTTCTGCTGTTATCACTGACTGTGTGGGCTATAAGATAATGTTAACCATTAGCCAAATAGCTATTTAGGCACAGTTTTAACACACTTGAATTCCATGTTTTGTTTAAATATCAATCCTAAAATTCCTGAGATTAAGTTAAGTTTTCAATTAATTGAAAAACAGCTACAGTATAAAACCGTTGAAACATTTGGTGTCAGTAAGATTCTTTTTATACTTTTACTCAGCAGGGATGCATTAAATTGATCAAAAGTCACAGGAAAAAACGTTTATAAATATTTTGATTTCAAATAAATTCAGTTCTATTCATCAAAGAATCATAAACAAATGGTTTCCACCAAAATATTAAGCAGCACAGCTGTTGTATTATTGATAATAATATGAAATGTTTCTTTAGCAGCAAATCAGCATATTAGAATTAATTCTGAAGGATCATGTGACACTGAAGACTGGCAGCTGAAAATTCAGCTTTGACAAACAGAATATATTACATTTTCAAATATATTCAAACAGAAAACAGTTTTAATTTAATGGAATAATATTTCACAATATTACTGTTACAAAATAATACTGTTTTTGATCAAGCATTAGAGACAAAAAACATTTCAAAATCTTACAAAGAACAAACTTTTGAATGGTAGTGTATAAAAAATAGCTATGAAATTAGAACTATAAAATGAAGAAATCATGAGAAAGATTTGAGGTCACATTGAGTTCTAAGGCTATGGGATCTGAGCTTTTAGTAGAGACACGTGCAAGATTCCTGGGGTATTTTCTTCAAAAGAAAAACCTCAGAAGAAGGCCATTTTTGCTCCATTTAATCTATCTAGGAAAAACAATTAATGAGTACTCACATGCAGTTTTTCTTTTCTATGGAAATTAATCAAATGAAGTGTGTGTATACTCACAGCTGGTGCACGCTGCAGTTGTAGAACTTCACCTCTGTGCTAATTAGCATCTGACCCGTTTCCTTCGAGTTCAGTCTGAGCTCAACACCCGACCAGTCTGAAAAGAGAGCAAGAGATGAGAACAGTTCTGTCACATTGCATTCTGTTGTGTTTGCCACCCTTTTTTCAGCTTGCTTCATGCTCAAGCTGTCTTCTGATTAATACTTGGCATACCTCGCATCGTATTCTCACAGTCAAGCGGAGCCTCGAGCAGCTCTGCAGTGCATGGCATCGAAGCCGATATGAGCATATTTGGCGTTTTTTTGTGAAGACACGCTATTGTCATACCGAACACAGCTGAGCCCTGCTGTTAGAGTGAAACAGGCCCGCGGGCGGCAGCGTCGATTTAATGGAGGAGGAACGGCTGGCACTGCCACAGAACACCAGCCAGGCCAATCCTGTTTGGCAGGGTGGTGGCGTGGAGAATGCCGATCGGCGTGCAGACCAAACGCTCGCGCTCGATAAGCGGCTAGCTCTTCATACTCAAATAAGCACAATTTCCTTCCCAAACAGGCAGCAATTCAGGTAGCATACAGCGTGTGGGAGTCAGCTGTGACCCGAAAGCACTCCTCTTCCCTCCTTCACACCTGTTTCCACGCTTTGTAATATGGATGAATGGACTGAAGGGTAAAAAGTTGGCATTTTTAGACCTTTTCCGGCGCATAAGCCAACGGCAATAACTGGCACGCAATTCCCAAATGCCAGATTGTCTTGTGCCTTGTAGCTATTGGAAATAAACTAGGAATAGAAATGGTCACATCCATGACTCAATGAGCAGGTATTTCCACACATGATCAATGCTCATAAGCTCCTATCGAGCCCGGAATCGGTCAAGAGAAAGCAGCAAATGTGAGGCACCGGGGGATTAGATGACATTTACCTGAGGGAGCCCACTGATTGGATAACACTCCCCCAACAAGAGCATGGGGGTTGTGGGTAAACAAAGCTGTCATTTACTGTGGGGTGGGAGGAGATTATTGTGATTCATATAATCACAACCAACTTCTGCCGCATATATGGCCATCTGCTTCTCAACAGAGGTTAGACTGGAAGCGCATGTAGGAATTTGTCCATGGACAAATGTAAGCTTTAAAAAAAAAAAAAAAAAAAAAAACACTGTAAAAAAAGATTACAGTGTAATCTTGTTGTATAAGCGTTGCTAACAAACTGAACACTTATACAATACGTCTGTAGTGACATACAATTACATCATGCAGTTTTTCGTGGAACTGGATCCTCTGATTATAGTTTCCCACATTGCAAACTGATCCGTGATTATTCTGCTAACCATAGATGACTCTAAACCCGATTGTTGATAAGCGTTGGAGAAGAACTCCATCCCTGGTGCTATTATGGGTAGGGAGAGGGCAGAGGGCTCGTCACCTGTAATGGGTGTAAGTGTGTCTGAGAGCACGCGTGAAGCCCTGGGGCCGACCTGAGGTTGTTGTAGGCTCATTAGAGCCGCGGTTGCACGTGGCTAGTGGGATCGATGGGGTGGCTTGAGTGTGAGAGCGGACGGCACCGCTGAAAGAAGCCCTCATTAGGAAGCAAGGCTGTTGGTACGCTAGAGAGGGTCTATTAATAGAGCATCTATACAAGAGAATAGAGATCACCTCTCTGAGGGGAACAGGTAGACGGATGGATAACGAAAAAACAGAAGAGATGTCAATTGATAGGGAAGGTTGAGTGCATGGAGATGAAAGCAGGAGAAATCAGCAGTAATTCTATGGGGTATAAAATAATGCACGAATATGGAGTTTTAGTTTAAATAGTCTAGTTTTTATAAATACCTTGATCTGTGGGGATGATGGGAACATCTTTAGCAGCGGGAGATGTGCAGAGAATCTGATTCCCATCCACTCTGCCCTCAACCTCCGTCACGTTCCCGAAGGAGCAGGTGATTCCAGCAGAAAGATCCGGAACATCTGTCACTTTCACCAGCAGCTAGACAGAGGAAAGAGATCATTTACATTAGATCAGGAGTTTTCAAGCTGGAAAATAAAATAAATTAAAATTAAAATAAAATAAATGTATAGCAATTATATAACTATTATTTTCTATTTAAATAATAAATTACATAATTCATTATATAAACCGACTACATGTCTGAGCCAAGCCACAGCTCAACAGAAGAGATTCATTTCTGATCAAATAACCTCAGTCTCTTCATACGGACAAAGTTCATTCTACGGCAGATGGTCTCGCACAGCATAAACTCCAACCATCATTACAGACTTAACCTTATAAAGACACAGAGGGTTGAAACTGGGCATTTAACAATCCATCTATCCTTTCTCTATCTTTGAACTACATCTCCTGTATTTCACACGAATGCTCTTGCACATCTTCTCAAAGTACGCATGGTCCTCTGAAGTCATTCTCTGGGGGACCGGTGACACATAGGATGAAGCTCACAGGCTATAAATACACACACTTCACATGCCAGGAGGGAAGTGCAGGCTGGTCTTCTCACCATTGAAGAAGAGGACAATTATTACTGTGACATTTGTTAAGATTGCTCGGCTAACGTTGTGTTTTTACCATGCCGTTTTCAACAGTTCTAGCCGTCTTGCGGCTCTTTTGAGAGTATGTACGTTCGGCCCATCTCATTGACTTCCTTCACCCTCTCTTTTAAAATTTCCCCATCTCTATATGGCATCCAATTACTTTTATAACCACATGGATGTTCCTTTCCTTTCACTCTTTAAGCGACAGCTACAGATTTGCT
Source organism: Gila orcuttii (assembly GCA_026230005.1). Lineage (NCBI taxonomy): Eukaryota > Metazoa > Chordata > Actinopteri > Cypriniformes > Leuciscidae > Gila > Gila orcuttii. The sequence continues at coordinate 13,294,147 of JAPDVR010000021.1, read as the reverse complement.
AATTAGCCATCTTGTTATTCGTTGTAGATACACAGACTGTACTCAAACATCGAGACAAAACATTGTTTGCGGTAAGGTAAGCATGATCTATAAAGCATTGTCTGACCATAACAACATGGACGAGGCATGATTGGAGTCTCTATGTTTTGCCTTTGCACCTTTCATTGCAGGTTAGCATTTTTTCATTTCTCTTCGTGGCTGCTGATGTGCAGGGAGGGATAATTGTTGCTAGCATTTCTAATAAAGGTGATTTGATTGTTTTTGGTGCTTTTCATACTTCTCTAGCGCCTGTGCGGATGGGTTTGTTGTCATGGTTTCCCTTCATTGTGCGACGGGCAGAGCAGCGGTGACCCTGTTGTCGAGCGCTACGGCACGACAGAAATATCTAATTTAGAGCCGGACACCTCATTATCTTAATCAGGCAGCTGTGATACAGGAACTCTATCAATTATCTGGACATCACAATTTTTTTCCCTGGCTTCCTAGGGAAGTTTAACCAAGGTGAATATCTTCATACTTGCTTGTATGCCTGAGATGCCTGTACTTTTTAGCGTGAATAAAAAAAATGAGGGTATAAAATAATGACAAAAAGCCCTGAATAGATATCTTTGTCTCCTTGAACGCAACTCCTACTTCGGCCCACATGCTTATTTGGCATCTCACCCACGCATATACCTTTCCCAAAGGCCTCTGTTCCCAGATATCTGGCTCTCCGAGCCCTCCCACACAGACCACGCTTTCCAAACCCAAAACTGTTTATCTAGACATTGCACTGAAAACTAATTCATGCTAATTTTTCTCGCTAGAAGGAATGCATGCTCCTGTATTTCAGTCAATATCACATCTAGTTTGTTAAGGTGTATGTGTTCTCGTGAGTAAAGGTTATAAATGGTTTGTGAGGTGTCTCACCGGTACACTGGGTTCAGACACAGCGATGCTGTCCGGGTACACGGTGGCTTTCACACACTGACTCAGCGTAGCGGCGAAACGGTACGGCTCGTTTGCCCGCTCGCAACTATCCCTTTGAGAACACCTATATGAGAAAGAGAGAGAGAGAGAGAGAAAGAGAGAAAGAGCAGTAGTTAGTTGGGGGAAATTTTTTGACAAGCAAAAATATTTACATTTATAAATCTGCCAGACACTACAGTGCATTCAGGACAAGCATATTCATCAGCATGTGTGTTCCCCGGGAATCACTGCAAGCACCATACACCATACACATACCATACAAAATAAAGGTTCTTTATTGCCCTATATTGAATTCCGTAAAAGGTTCTTTATAGTGGAAAAAGGTTATTTAGATTATTAAAATGTTCATCATACTAAGAAAAACGTGATTCTTTTAAGAAATGATCACTGAAAAATTATTTGGTGAACAAAAAATGATTCTCCTATGGCATCACTGCGACAATACCCTTTTGGAACTTTTATTTTTAAAAGAAGGAAGATAACTCTTCTCTAACCACATTAAGTTCTGAGTAACACAAACCAATAAACAAAATCCTATATATATATATATATATATATATATATATATATATATATATATATATATATATATATATATATATATATATATATGTTTAAGGAATATCCTAGGAATATCCACTTGACAACTGAAATTCTGTGATCATTTACTCTCCTTCATGCCAAATAAAGACATGTTTATTTCTAAAGTACATTTAAAAAGAGCTGTACAATTACAAAAAACAAACAACTAATAATCACTCTCTCACTTTTTTTTTTTCAAAGTAGCCTTTGGTTATATTCTAAGTCTTTTGACACTGAACAGTAAACAATGTGTAAGTTTTTTTTTTTTTTTTTTTTTGCTGAAAGGCTTGTCCTCTGCCAAAGTTCTCAAATCTCTATAAATTCAAGAATGATGACACGAGACCTAATGACATTTGATACAATGAAGTTAAATCTGGTACAATGACTGAGCATAGATGAGATTTCAGGAAAAAAAGATCATTAAAAAATATATATATTTTGCAGTTCGACAGTCCCCATTATGAAAAAGAGCACTCTGGACATTCTCCAATGTCTTCTGTTGTGTTCCTTTGGAATGACATGAGGTTGAGTAAAAGATCTGTAACTTCCATAACTTTCTTCTCAAATTTTCATTTCCAGGTAAACTACATCTTTACAGTTCAAAAGCTTTGCTTTTAATGTTTTTGAAAGAAGTCTCTTATGCTTACCAAGGCTGCAAGTAATATTGTGAAATATTATAATTTAAAATAACCTTTATTTTAATATTTTTAAAATGTAATTTATTTCTGTGATGGTAAAGCAGAATTTTCAGCACTTAATACTCCAGTCTTTAGCGTCACATGATTCTTCATAAATCATTCTAATATGCTAATTTGCTGCTCAAGAAACATTTCAAACTATCATCAATGTTGATAATGCTAAATAATGTTAAATTATCATTAATGTTGATAATGTTAAATTATTATCAACGCTGATAATGAGTAAACCGTAATACTTTTTTAAAGGATTATTTGATACTAAAATAAATGGAAAGTTCAAATGAACAGCATTCATTACTATCAATTTTGATCAATTTAACGCACCCTTGCTGCACCATCCCCCCCGCCCCCCCACCCCCCCGCCGCCTACATTCCACACAGTCTACATGAGCATCTGCTGCCTTCAGCTGCTGTCCTTGGTGCTGAACACTTCCATACTATCACTTTCCCTTGAAAGAGCAATCAGTAACATCGAATTCCAGATGTGTAAAGCTGTCATTACTGTCACAAGCCAACAATATTCATGTACGCGTAGAATTCCAGAATATATCCTCTTATTCCTCTCAAAGTATTTTTTACTTGACCAAAGGCACTGATGGACAAGAAAATGCATTTTTTTCTGCTAAATTACCATTTTGTTAATTTTTGTTGCATTTGCACATATACTGGCTCACAAAAAGAAACTACTACAGTTGATTCATCCTACTGATATAAATCTTACTGTACTGTGCGAATCTGAGGGTTGTTATTTTTACTTTTCACACTATATTCATTCAGCCTGACACTTGCTTTTGACTCAGCCTCCGTCTCTCTTTGCTCCTCTATCTCTAACAAAGAGCGTGTAGGCTTGCAATTTGCCGTGTCTTTTTTAACATGCCTAATGCTCCGGGGGGGGAAATGACACTTAATGTGCTTTCAGATGTCCGGGGCGGCTTGTGCATTCTTCGCTGTCTGAAAATGTGGGTGTGTGTTTGTCTGCACATCTTTCAAAGCCGCCAAATCAAGGAGCCGGGTTTGATTTTGGAGGAGGAGGTAGGTGTACTCGGGATGTTGCGTTGCCATGGCACCAGGAGATGGCCATTATAATGTGTGTATATATGTAAGTGTGTATACTTTATGGGCAAGCTCTTCTCTCTCTTTCATTAAATAAAGTGTGTGTCCCCTGTACACATTTTGTCTCCAAAGGGGTTTATTCTCTCTCTCTCTCTCACTCTCTCACACACACTCTCTCACACATGCACACACACACACACACACACACACACACACACACACACACACACACACACACACAAACACACGCACACACACTCTAACACACTCTCTCTCTCACACACACACACACCAAAGAAAACACACAAACACGCACATACAGTATGATTGTCAAGGTTTCTTGCGCCAAAGGTTCATATTTAGTTTTGCTTGTCCATTTTCCACCTGTCTGTCCCTTAGAATTAAAGGTTTTTTTAGCTACTGTACCTTTAACATGCAAATGAGCTCTGCTATGATTTGCTAAACTCTGCATGAGAAAACTACTGACATAATGCTGTTAATTATAAATAAACATTGATTATAGCATTGACAAGCTTTTAGATTTATGAATGACCTGTTTTCAGTGTGTGTGTAAGAGAGAGAGACAGAGACAAAGGAAGGTAATGGTAGTGGTGGGTTAACCTTTGGGTTTTTCTCTACCGCCTGCTTTTAGCCCTGTGCACCAGACAGGCAATTACAGCGTCTTTTCTCCTCCTTACACACTCAACACACACACTCAGACCTGACGTGAGGAGACAGGCGACAGGAGAAAATTTTCCTGTCTTCTTACCAGCGTCTCCAAAACATCCCGCGAGGTGTGTGGCGAGACACCCGATTGAGCAAACCCTCTGAGGGAGGAGAAGAGGAGACGTTTTACAGAGAAATAAAAGTCCCCCTTTTTTTAAATAAAGCTGAGAAGAAAGCTGTGGGAGTGATGTGAACTTCTCCCTGGGAGGACTTAGATGAGACAAAATGAGACAGAAGAGAAGAGACAAGAAGAGATAAAAGAAACAAGAAGAGAAGAGAAAAAGGAAGAAGAGAAAATTTGAGGCAAAAAGAAAAGTGTTAAGATGAGTAAATAAGACGAGACGTAAGAAGATAAGGAAAAGGATAAGAGACAAGAAGGGGAGATGAAGAAACAAGATAAAAAAGTGAATAGACTCAAGATGATACGAGTAGAGGAGAAGAGACTAGAAGAAAGGGAGACAAAAAGTAAAAACAAGAGTCAAGACAAAAGTTGAGAAAAAAGAGTTATAATTAGTAAAGATGAGAAGGGAAGAGACAAGACAAAAAGAGAACAGTAGATGAGTAAAGAATTTACATCAAGTGCAGATAAGAGACGAGACGAGTTGAGAAAAAAGGATTGAGATCAGTAAAGATGAGAAGTGAAGAGAAGACAAAAAGAGAACAGTTGACATGAGTATTGATGAGTAAAGAAAAGACATCACGAGCAGTGAAGAGAAGAGAAGATATGAGACAATACAAGAGAAAAGATGAGTAAAGACAAGAAGTGAAGAGACAAGACAAACATAGAACAGTAATAGATGAGTAAAGAAGAGACATCAAAAGAAGAGAAGAGAAGATGCGAAGAGAAGAATGGAACAAGGCAAGACAAGTAGAGAGGCGAGATGAGAAGAGCCCTAAACCCAACATCCATTAAAATCAACCTCTCTTCTCCGTATTGCCCCAGTACGTGTCCAACAGGTGAAATAATTCACTCATAAACAGCCTGTGAGTGTGAATCTGCTTCCATCCCTCCAGATCAATATGTAATTAGGAACTCATTTAGCTGAGCATCAATCCCATATAACACAAACATACACCAACACCATCCAAGTTCAATACTGAGAGCGAGGAGTAAACGTCTCGCCTCTGTAATGAGCAGCGTATGACTGTAATAACCATAATAACTCTGCTTGAATGAGCATTAAACCAACTACACGCAATCCTTCTGAACGTGTTCAGATGTCAATGATGTTTAATTGATCCAATGTTGTTGTAATGTGATGAGTTGTGTTATTGCTGATGGCCAAAGATTTTCATGGACTGTGTTGTGACTGTACTCCTCTACAGTATATCAGTCTAAAAGTCAAATGATCATGATCCTTCAGCCTGCGTCTTTATACGGTTTAGATGGTTGAAAGAGAAGAAACGATATATATATATATATATGTATATATATATATTTTTTAAATGTATTATTATTTATTTATTTATTTTCAAATTAAATTGTGAATTTTTTTTACCATTTTTATTTTTAAGAAATAATGTATACATTAAATTATAAGTTAAAACATGAATGATTACATTTAATTAAAATTATTTTCATAATTATACAAGAGGAGTTTCTATCCAATTAAATATATAATTTTTTTTCCATAAAATTTAATTTGATTCATTTCCATGACTTTTCCAGACATTTCTTTAGGCTCATTCATCACATGGAAGGTTAAGTCACATGCACTGCATCGTGGGATACAACATCTCACACATCGTGCTCTGTGCTTTCGATGCATACAGAAAATTGACATACTGTGCACAGTATACAGTACATACAGCAGAAATAGAATGAGTAGTATGCCAGTCCAGCATCAAGGATGGCCGTGCGTGTACATCAGAGAGAGAGAGAGAGAGAGAGAGAGAGAGAGAGAGAATGTTTTCCCAGAGCACGGATCAAACGCTGACCCCTACTGTGAAGATCGTCTCTCTCCTGGAACGCCAGCCACAGCCATGCAAACAAGACCCAAGCCGAGAGCTCACACACACACACACACACACACACACACACACACACACACACTGCAGACACTCATGTATTGCATAATGTTAAAAACGCTTACATTCTGCCCTTAAACATTGATCAGTGCTGGATTTTCCCAGCTCCCTCTTTCTCCCTATAATGAGTTAAATCCTAAAAGCGATTATGGATTCCAAGGAATGATCTCCGCTGAGCAACTGTTGGATCACTGATATTAAAACAGCTTTTGACCTCAAAGGAGTTCAGCCAATCAGATCATCTCCAGGATTAGTGTTCTCCATGGAGATTAGTCCTCCTAAATCTGACTCTCGCTCCTCCTTTTTTTTTAGGTCCCCTCCCAGTTTCAGGGTCCTGTACGGAGTCAAACTGGGCCATGAGAGACGTCTCTGGGTCTAATACCATTGCCGGATAGAGCGATATCAGACAGATGCCGTTTGACTTAATAGTCTAAACACCAGCAGAATTAGTGATTCCTCATATGCTCAAAAAGACTCTTGCTTTCATTTTTACTCTTTTCAATCACATGGCGCACAGCAGCTGCTGATAATTAGAGGGACTTTGGCAAATTGCACTATTCTGAACTGAGGTGTGAATACAGACCATCTCTCCTACTAGGAGCAGAATAATGCTACTCTACAAAAATAGACTTTTTTACAGTAAAAATTCTTGAAACAAGATTGAACGTACACAAGCAGCACAATAAACAAACAAACAACCGTTCAAAAGCTTGGGGTCAGTCCAATTTTAATTTAAGGGATAAATATTTTTTCAGCAATGATGCATTAAACTGATCAAAAGTGACAGTAAAGACATTGATAATGTCACAGAATATTCTTTAAAAAAATGCTGCTCTTTTGAACTTTCTATTCATCAAAGAATCCTAAAAAAACGGTTTCCACAAAGACTATTAAGTGTTTTCAACATTGATAATAAAAATAAATGTTTCTTGAGCAGCAAATCAGCATATTAGAATGATTTCTGAAGGATCATGTGACACTGAAGACTGGAGTAATGATGCTGAAAATTCAGCTTTGCCATCACAGGATTAAACAGTCCCTCCAGGATTTCACGATTTTTTGTGTGTTTGTTTTTCAGAATTTTCAGAAATTTGTGAAAAAATTTGCGATTTTTATATTTTATAATTAGGACATCACATTTACCATAATAGTATTATGTCAGATGCACAATAGTCATACATGACACAAATCACAAACAAAATGCATAAAGCTTGTTTATTTGGTCTAATCAAATTCTTTTTTTTAAATTGTGCTGTAGCCTATTGTTGTTGCTTGATTAACATTAACAACATTGACAACAGCAGGTAAATTAGGTTACTGTCACTTTAAGACCTACTACAGTAATGACAAACGTCCCAATCAGTTATTACTGATTGTTTTACGTAAATACTTGCCTAGATGAATATTTTGAAGTAATTGTAGCTATGTGTATTTGTTCAAGCGCTATAAAGAGAATTCAATATTCTAACTAGGCCGACAGGCGGTGACACGCAGTCAGTCAGTCAGTCAGTCACACACACACACACACACATACACACACACACTTGCAGTCAGAGACAGACTGTCACTCGACTGGCTGAAATTAGTTCTCTTTCACGGTATACTGCGCTTTTAATAATTCTTTTTAGTACCATCGAGCATATCATACTTTTTGTTATGTCATTCAATCATGTTAAACCTGTTAATAAGTTTGCCCTACTGCCCAATGAAAACCTGGGCGCTTATATGAGAGGGCAGGAGAGACGCATTTTCTTTCGCCATGTTTCTGACAGACCGCTCACAGACACGCGTGAGCAACATCTGTATCCACGTAAAAATGCATTGAAACTAATTAACTAGATATATTTCAATTGGGTGATTATAATTTAATGTTTTGTGAGGTCTTTTTTTGAATTTTTGTGATTATTTTGCGGTTAAATTAGGAATTATGCAGGATCGCAAAAAAATGCGACATTTTGTTGATTTTGCGTTGTATTCAGCGATCGCAGAATCGCGAAAAACTGGAGGGACTGATTAAATGACATTTTATATAAGATATACTCAAATATATTCAAATAGTAAACCGTTATTTTACATTACAATAATCTGCTCTGGTACTTTAATAAACCCCTGAAGCCAATGTGTTGATCCTTGGAAACTTAAATGTCCCATCAAGATTTCTTATCTAATCTCCAAAGACCCATATAGCACCTTCAAGAATCCCTCCCACACACACACACACACACACACACACAAATGCTTCTTGATTTAAAAAGGTATCTAATGATGAACCTGCGCTTCAGATAACTATTTGAAAACCTTTAGTATGTCCAAAGGAGGAGAAAAACAGTACAGTGGAGCAGAGGCATAAAGACTAATGAAAGCATGGTAGTAGGTGTCAGCAATCTCTCTCTCTCTCTCTCTCTCTCTCTCTCTCTCTCTCTCTCTCTCTCTCTCTCTCTCTGTCTGTCTGCCGCTTTATCAGATGTGGAAGGACGGAATCCATAGGGGCCGCGAGGAGTGAGAAATGAGCAAATATGTGTGTGGAGCTGGAATTATAGCGAGCAGGAGAGAGAGAGATGTTAATTTCATTAAGAGAATACTGACTGTGAAAAAGCACTCGCTGTAGGGGAATACTAGCACATATGGAGAGAGAAAACGAGAGGATCTGAAATATACCATGCACTGAATAATTACCATAACCGATACACCAAATTTGTTTCTAAAAAAAAGCAACAAAAAATAGCAATCAAAATATCCTATTTAAAATATGTAATAAAATAATATACTACAAAAAATAAAATTAATTCATATTTTAAATCATTTTAAAATAAATATTAAATAATTTTTGAAGCATTAAATTAAAATGCTTAAAAAATAATATCTAATATTTTAAGGGGGTCATGACATGGGATATTTTGAAGGTTGATGACAATCAAATTTGCAAATGTTTTGACATATAAGAGGTCTTTGTGACATCACACGGACAAATACAAGACTGAAAGGAACGTTCGCTTTGGTGCGTCCCGTTTAAACAGCTCATTTGCTCATTTCTCTAGAGACTTCAGAAGGATACGAGCATCAGGAACAAGTGGATGGTTTATTTTTAAAGGCGTCATTGATCGCGTCCGAGGATTGTATGTTTGTTTGGAGAATTTGACTGCAGATTGTTTTGTAAATGAGGCACAGTGTAATATAGAGTTTGGGTGAAAAAAAAAAGCTTTGTTGCCAGATGAAGCAGCCAACTGTATTGGATCTGATAACAACTTCATCGCAAATAGTAAGTCAGTCAGTAAATGACAATTTATATTTATAATGTTTTCAAAACACTCGCATGCAACAGCGAGTGGGCGTTGATGTGGTTTCCTATGCAATAATGTTAGCCAATCGTAACAGTGGCTGTTTACTGACATGCCTTAAAGGAGCCCCCTTTAAAAACTGATCATTTCAGACAGAGGGTCAGAATGAGGGATGGAGACATTGTTTTTTTTTTCACATATACATTTGTTTTCTGCAAAAACTTAATTAACAACAAGTGAACCTCAAGGAACATATTAAAATCATTTTAAAAATCCAGGTCATGACCCCTTTAAAAAGTTAATTTCAAAGAATGCCAAGGTACAGTAGAAATATGATACTTTCAGTAGGTTTTGCAGGTGAATTATTAAATACAAAAGCTTGTCTGCACAACACAGCACGGTATGTTTGAGATTCCAATGGTGTCTGTATGACATGAGCTTTAATACAGCAGAAAGCCCCAGAGGACTGATGGAGGAATGTAATCCTGCTGTGCTGACGGCACGCTGCGATGAAAAAAAAAAAAAACAGCCCATGCTGAACGGAGAGGCACAAATACCGCTCGCTTCGCCAATTATTTGTCCCTGTCCTGTCGGGAGTCATGTAAATTACTTTAAGTGCACTTTCCCAAGGGAGGTACGCCCGCCATTACGGTAATGATGGCAGCGGAGGGTTTACACAACAGCACAAAACCACTAAAAGATGACAAACTCTGTGCTGTCGGCTGTATGTTGTTCTAGCAACATTCAATACAATATTTTAAAGCACAAAAGCATCTGAGGATTCAGAATGAGAGATAGACACATCTGGATGCAGTTGCATTAGTCCACCACCAGAGGGCAAACAACCTCTGTGCCATATGAGAATGATCCCTGTGATCTTTCCTAGACTTTTCAGAATATATTTCAATAGTTATGGAGATTTTAGTCTTCAAATACACAAAAAGCATTGCTTTACCACTAACTGTGTGTAAATATAAAGAGGGAACTTACATGTTATGCAGCACACACCAGCCACAGTGAGGATCTCCTGAGCTCAGACACTCTCCACATGTGCCGTACTGCTCACACGACTCGATCGGCACCCGTGTGACCTAAACAACAAAGAAAATAAGGTTTTGAAAGAAAGAACAAACGGGGCATATTCATTCAATACAAGCTCTTTCAGTCCATTCGATGGATATATGATATTGAAGTAACATTTGAAGTCATCGATTCTCAACCCATTTTATTTTGAGACTGTGGTGGACATGGAAGAGGAGGGAAAAGTGAGGCAGCAAAGAAAAGAATCCAGATTAACGTGAACAGCAGGAAACCGTCTCGGGTTACGTATGTAACCCTTGTTCCCTGAGAAAGGGAACGAGACACTGCGTCGGTGACGACACTAGGGGAACGCCCTTCAGCGTAGCGCGTCTGAATTTATGAATGAAACCGAATCCAATCCTATTGGCGTTGTGTGATGACGTAGCGTGTGACGGCATAAGCGGATGTATACAAAAGCACGCCGGCACACAGAAATGTCAGCTTTTGCTATGAAGCAAGTGCTCCAAGCGGGGTGAGGTGTGGCGAACCGACGCAGTGTCTCGTTCCCTTTCTCAGGGAACAAGGGTTACATACGTAACCCGAGACGTTCCCTTTCGAGGGAACTCGAACTGCGTCGGTGACGACACTAGGGGAACGAGATACCCACTATACCACAACGAACCCCGCTCATCCTAGTGTGAAGCTGTCTTCAGGCACAACTTAGGACGAAAGCACTCGTGCACCGGGTGTAGAGGGAAGGTCCAGACTGTAAAACCTCATGAATGTGTGTGGAGTGGCCCAGCCAGCCGCCTCACATATATCATGGATAGAACCCCTGAAAGGAGGGCTCTAGAGGCGCCATGCCTCTGGTGGAGTGAGCCCTCACGGCTATAGGTGAAGGCAAATTGCGCACCTGATAGGCCAGGGAAATAGTCTGAACGATCCAGTTGCTGATGGTCTGCTTAGAGGCGGGAAGCCCCTTCTTGGGCGATCCAAAACACACCAGCAACTGGTCCAACTTCCGCCATGAGGAGGACTTCTGGATGTAATACCGAAGTGCTCTGACAGGGCAGAGCAGATGAAGTCTCTCCTCATCCGCCGTCACATGAGGTGGAGGATGAAATGCCTGCAGAACCATAGGCGGTGCCACATTAGATGACACCTTGGGCAAAAAGCCGGGCCTGGGATGTAAGATGGCCTTAATGTTGCCTGGAGCAAACTCCAAGCACCCATTGGAAATAGAGAGCGCCTGGAGATCTCCTACCCTCCTCAGAGAAGTAATGGCCAACAAAAAGACCACCTTAAACGAAAGGTTCTTGGCCTCAGCCGACTCCAATGGTTCGAAGGGGGCCTCGGCCAGCCCTTCGAGAACCACCGCCAGGTCCCAAGAGGGAACCCTGGTGCGAGTCGCAGGTCTCATCCTCCAGGCTCCACGGAGGAAACGTACGACCAGGTGATGCCTCCCCAGGGGACCATCACTCAGAGGAGCGTGGAAAGCCGCAATGGCAGCCACATAAACCTTGAGTGTGGGCGGGGTAAGCCCGGCAGAAAAGCGGTCTTGGAGAAACTCCAGCACTGAAGCCACTGGGCAGTGAACTGGGTCCAAAACACGCTCTCTGCACCAAATGGAAAAAACATTCCACTTAAGGCCGTATAACTTCCTCGTGGAGGGAGCTCTGGAAGTGAGTATAGTTTCAACCACTTCTGCTGACAGGCCGGCTTCTAGGTACTGTGCCCCCTCAGGGGCCAGACCCACAGTTTCCACAGCTCGGGCCGAGGGTGGAGAACTGAGCCCTCTGCCTGAGACAACAGGTCCCTCCTCAGAGGGATCTGCCATGGCGGGCCTGCCAGAAGCAGGATGATGTCCGAAAACCATACTCGGGCCGGCCAACACGGGGCTACTAATAGTAGGCTGACCCCGTCCCGACGGACCCTTTCCAGAACTGCTGGGAGCAGAGCGATTGGGGGAAAGGCGTACAAACGCAGCCTCGGCCACGTCTGCACGATAGCATCCAACCCCAGCGGGGCTGGATGAGAAAGGGAAAACCACAGTGGACAGTGTGTCGTCTCTCGAGACGCAAATAGGTCCACTTCCACTGGGCCAAACCTCTCGCATATTAACTCCACCACCTCGGGGTGGAGTCTCCATTCCCCGGGCCTCAGCCCCTGCCTCGACAGCATGTCTGCTCCCTGGTTCTGGTCCCCCGGGACATACATCGCCCTGAGAGACGACAGTCTCCGCTGGGACCACAGGAGGATCTGATGTGCCAGTCTGAACAGAGGGCGCGACCTCAGACCCCCCTGACGGTTTAGGTAAGATACCACCGACATGTTGTCGGATCTTACTAGGACATGGCGACCATGGAGGTCTGGCAGAAAGCTCCTCAGAGCCCGGAACACCGCCAACATTTCTAGGCAATTTATGTGCCAAGAGGAATGATGGTCCTGCCAGAGACCTCTCATAAAGCGGCCGTCCATGACCGCGCCCCAGCCCGTGAGGGAGGCATCTGTCGAAACGGATACTCGGCGACATAATGCTCCCAACTTGGGACCTTGGGACAGGAACCAAGGTTTCTTCCACATTGAAAGGGAACGAAGGCACCTGCGCGTAACCCTTATCAAGCGGAACGGATTTCCCCTTGGGGAAAACCCCTTGGCTTTCAACCACCACTGCAGGGCTCTCATGTGTAGCAGGCCAGAAGGTATGACGCTGGACGCTGCTGCCATGAGACCTAACACCCTCTGGAAGTGTTTTACTGTGATGGTATGGCCTAGCTTCACCCTGGTTAGTGTGGTTAGAATGGACTCGATGCGTGCGGGAGACATGTGTGCCTGCATCGTCATTGAGTCCCATACCACCCCCAGGAACGTAGTTCGTTGGGCGGGTGTCAACACGCTCTTCTTTGTGTTGAGCCTCAACCCCAAGCGCTGAATGTGGCCAAGGACGACATCTCGATGCCGAACTGCCAACTCTCGAGACTGGGCCAGTATGAGCCAGTCGTAGATATAATTCAGCACGCGGATGCCCTGGAGCCTCAGTGGGGCCAGAGCTGCATCCATACACTTGGTGAACGTGCGAGGGGAGAGTGCTAGGCCGAATGGAAGAACCCGATATTGGTAAGCTTCGCCCCCGAAAGCAAACCTCAGGAACTTCCTGTGCGATGGAAGGATGGAGATGTGAAAATAGGCGTCTTTTAGATCTATCGTGACAAACCAATCCTCGGATTGGATCTGACTCACGATGGTGGGAATAGTGAGCATCTTGAACCTGAACCTCCTCAGAGACCGATTCAGATGCCTCAGATCTAAAATTGGACGCAACCCTCCATCCTTCTTTGGAACTATGAAGTACCGGCTGTAGAACCCGGACTCCCTGACTGGTGGGGGAACATGCTCTATGGCCCCTTTTCCCAGCAGCGAGTTGACTTCCTGTTCCAACACCAGACCCTGCTCTGGGTGCACTGCCGTCCGAACCACCCCGTTGAATTTTGGTGGGCGGACGCGGAACTGCAGTCTGTACCCAATTTCTACAGTGCGCAGGACCCATGGAGAAATATTCGTGAGGTTTTGCCATGCCTCTACGAAATTCACCAAAGGAACCAGCCCCTCGGGACTGGTGTCCAGTGTTTTGTGCGAGTCCTTGACGGCACCCTGAAGCGGATGACCGGCAGGGGAAAACCGACAACGACCCACCGTGTGCGAACCCAAACGCTGTTTGACTGCAGGCCTTCGGGGCAGAAAAAGCAGCGTGTGCTCGCTGGAAGCTGGCGTGACCCGAAGCGTCAGAGACGGCGGGATACCGACGCCAGCATCCTGAGGGCCCGAGGAGAGAGGGGACCTCGATCGCTCTCTGTCCGGGGGGGGGGCGGCCCTTGGAGGTCTCACAGGAGTTAGGACCTCTTCCCTTTCGCCTTCCTGGCCTGAAAGGCTTTGGGCGAGAGCGCCGCCTAGAGTCCCAAGCTCAGCTTTTTTTTTTTTTTTTTGAGGGGGACCTCTAGAAGCGATACTCTCCTTCAGATGGTAGGCTGAATTAAAATATCTAACCAAGTTCTAAGTCAGATACAATTTTTAATTACTTTAACTCCTCGGAATTAAATGCAGCCATAACACTGGAATACTGTTTTATATTTAATTATACGATCCCGTAACCTACACGCTGCCTCGGCAAACGTGAGATTCGAGCCATTATAATTTGGCTTTCATCCTTGGAGAAGAAAGTCAACAGGCGCGAGACTGAAACACCTGACAGCGCACGGCTGTACGCGTCAAGATATTCCTCAATGAACACAGCCAGCACCCTCAGGAGCTGACTGTGAATGCCTCGCACCTAAACAGTATTATTTATCAGATCGCGTGTGTCCCTTTTATTGCAGACCCGTAACGCGTTGCCTTAACAAACGCGAGATTCGAGTAGTACACAAGATATTTGGCTTTCATCTCTCGAGAAGAAAGTCAACAGGCGCGAGGCTGAGATACCCGAAACGCACGTGTGCGGCGAGTTATTTCTCAATGAACACAGCCAGCACCCTCAGGAGCTGACTGTTCATGCCTCGTACTCACACAGCAAACTGCAAAGTAGACTCGTAACCTACATGCTGCCTCGGCAAACACGAGATCCGAGCTACTAGATTCTGTATTGCAACTGCAAGGCAACCTTAAATCTACGCGCTGCCTCGGCAAACGCGAGATTCCAGCCACAGAATCTTATTGCAAAATACACTCGTAATCTAAGCGCTGCCTCGGCAAACGCGAGATCCGAGCTACTAGATTCTGTATTGCAACTGCAAGGCAACCTTAAATCTACGCGCTGCCTCGGCAAACGCGAGATTCCAGCCACAGAATCTTATTGCAAAATACACTCGTAATCTAAGCGCTGCCTCGGCAAACGCGAGATCCGAGCTACTAGATTCTGTATTGCAACTGCAAGGCAAACCTTAAACCTACGCGCTGCCTCGGCAAACGCGAGATTCCAGCCACAGAATCTTATTGCAAAATACACTCGTAATCTAAGCGCTGCCTCGGCCAACGCGTGATCCGAGCTACTAGATTCTGTATTGCAACTGCAAGGCAAACCTTAAACCTACGCGCTGCCTCGGCAAACGCGAGATCCCAGCCACAGAATCTTATTGCAAGATACTTTAACAGGACATACAACACCAAATAGGACAGACTTGTTCACACATACACAGAGCGCTTGCTGAATAGCAAAAAGCTGACATTTCTGTGTGCCGGCGTGCTTTTGTATACATCCGCTTATGCCGTCACACGCTACGTCATCACGCAACGCCAATAGGATTGGATTCGGTTTCATTCATAAATTCAGACGCGCTACGCTGAAGGGCGTTCCCCTAGTGTCGTCACCGACGCAGTTCGAGTTCCCTCGAAAGGGAACGTCACCACATTTACTCCCAGAGGAACATTTGGTTGATCGGATGTTGCTCTTTCATACCTCAGAAGACGCACTAGAGGTTTAAGTTATGCAATTATGCATTAACATCTCTCAGATGTTTCTTCTATAAGTCTTTAGGAGCAATAAAAATAGGCAAGTTAAATTATGTTGCCCAGATAATATGGTCCTGGAAGAAAATGAGTAAAGAGATTAACAATGTTTGATTGCAGATTTTGCTATCATGGCAAATGTGAGAGCATTTTAACAACAAGGTCTATTTCTTCCAAGAAGCAGAAGACTTAAATTTGAGATATCAGTTCATTACTGCCTCAGGGTTTCTATTTGATCTCCATTTCATCTCCTGCGAGATGAGAGTGAGATCGCATTTGATATGTCTATGAAACCCAAATGGCCAGTTTTCATGTTGGTGACAGTTGTGTATGTACACAAGAACGTCTGTGTGTTAATGTGTTTCCTTTGAAATGCACAAGTCAAATACAAACACGATTGCGTTCGTTGGTAAAACCTGTACTGTGTGTGTGTTTATGCTAACAGAAATGGACAGAACAGAGGAAAACGGACACAAACAGCTGTGCTACTGCCACTAAGAGGAATAACATCGACACACTGCTCTTCTGTGTCGCCCAGTGCATCTGTTCAACTAGGTATATGAACACAAACACACAAATTAATTTTTTTTATATCGCTACGTTGACGTAATGGTTTTTATACTGTACAAACTATATTCTTTCCCCTTACACTAACCCTACCCATCACAGAAAACTTTCTGCATTTTTCAAAAAACATCACTTGGTATGATTTATAAGCTGTTTTCCTTGAAATGTTGTAAAAGAGATAAAAAATAATTAAAAAAAATAATTTCAAAAAATCACATTTTACTATCTTTGTGCGCGCGCGCACACACACACACACACACACACACCAGGGTGGGAATTATACCGCGGCCACGCGGCCATGGCCGCCGTTGCCCTACACTTTGGCCTTCATGCCCCGTGAAAAAAAAATCATCGTAAGGCCACAGTGGCCTGTGTGCCCTGGCCCTGTCCAAGTTCCATGTATAAAGCGCCAGTGCGGCATAGTGGGCCACCCAAGTAGTCTCTGAACTTCAATTAGTTCGTGGATTCGCACAGGTGCAGTGTCATAACCAGTGCGTCGGCGCACTGAAGCGTTTTTTTCCCCATCGCGTTCCCATTCATAAAAAACTCATGTGCTGTCGTCATGACAGCGATTCACAAAACAACGTCACTCACGGCTTTTAGCTCAAAAGTGTGCAGATTTGGAGAAATATTTATATATTCTCAGTTTACATCAGATTTCTATTAACAGGAATAATATTTTATTGAATTGAATAGAATGGTATAATATATGAAGCCATACTATAGTAGCCTATGATGTGAGATAGAAATTTAAGTCATTAAATTCAAGTTCACGAAAACTTTTCCTTCTGCTGCGACTGTCAGTCATTCTCCATTCAGCATCAAACAGCGCGTCGCGTTCGGTTACAGATGAAACCCTCTCCAAGATGATTCAATGTTAATATTATTATACTTGATCTGTAGATAAAGCTCTATGGTTTCGCATAAAATGACTATCTTGCTGGACTGTATTGCTGTAACTTAATCATGTTACTTTCTTTCGTGTGTCTGTTAGATCACAACACTGGAGAGCACTGTCTATAATTGTTCTTCACGCGCACAGTAACTGAAATTTAAAACTGTTAAAAGAAAAGGCTCAATAAACTATTGCATAGATAGATACTGTATAATACACTACGCATCGATATGTCTTTCCTTTGTGCTTTGAACTTTTCAATGCGGACTCGACGCGCTGCGCGCTGTGACTCTGTGTTGTTTCAAGCGCATCATTCTGCGCTCGGGATGCGCATAAGCGCTTTGTGCTGCACTGTATTGCAGCCTTTCATAATCATATAATACTTTTGCGCAATGAAAGATTCTTAATAGCCTTTTTTGTTCTGTCCTGTCTATCATATGTTGCCGCCTCATTAAACAGCTGTGATATACATTTAAAAAAATGATCTTTCTGATTTTTATCTTGTTTTGTATTTTACAACAATACAAAGAGCAATGTGTAACGTTTTACCAGATTTAGTGCTACACTTATTGTCTCTTATTTGTTCCCCAGTAAATAATGTTTTTTTCACCAAATGTTCAGATTTGATAAAATTATTGTACACTTGTGATTTTTCTAGACTAAATTTTACTGCTGAGTTATCCACTAATCTAGTTTATAATAGAATTTTTGTCATGATTGGTTATGATCATATTTTTTTTTATTTGTTGTTTTTCTTTATAATGAAGTTGTCTGTATTAAGTAGATTGTGTTTAACACACAACAGAGTGATTATCAGTTCAACACAGTTATAGAAATTCTATTTGATTTTTTTTCTGGTATGCAAAAAAATGCATTTAAAAATGCATCAGATTGATGCTTAAAAATATGGAATACATAACATTTTCTACGGGGGAGCATGCCCCCCGGACCCCCCTAGATGGGTAATATCCTTCTCACCTTTTTCACCCCTGAACCGTTTTCATGCCTGATTATACATAAAATATTCTATTTTCTGTCTGATTTTTTTTTTTATCTGAAGCCAAATCAGATCACAGAAGGTAAAAAATGTATTTTTTATTAAAAAAAGCCATAATCCGTGTCTTATTCCAAATTAGGATGTTATGGTATCAATCTGAATGGGAAAACCATCGAATTGTACTCAATAGCCTTTGTGCCCTGTCATATGGCCTTGGTGCCCCTAAAAAAAAAAGAAAAGGTGGAGGCCAAATGGCCTTGCCCCTAAAATTACATAATTCTCACCCTGACACACACACACACACACACACACACACACACACACACGAAAATATGTACTTTAAGATCTATATGCATAATGTTCAGTGTAACACTGTGTAAACTGCTTGTAAGTGATACATTTCACAATACAAATGTATTTACAGTTGCTATCTAAATGAGGATATAGACTTCTGTCTTTAAAGAGAACTATATCTAAATACTATAGACTAACTCATACCCATACTGTTACGGGTGTGTGCAGTCAGGAAGCGTACAGAAGATGGAGATTCTGACACAAAGTTTACTTAATATAATCCAACAGGTAGCAATCCAAACAGGCAAGGGCAAATATACACACATGTAGGACAGGGAACTCAGGATACAACATGACATATATACTAAAGCAAGGTGATAAACTAGACAACAGCTGAAACAAACTAAGTAATGACAGTAACCATAGAAACTAACGAAATCTGAACAAAGTAGGAAAACAAACTGAAAGTCCATGAAAACAACTGAATGGTGACACATAGCAAAATGCAAACCCTAACAGAAATATTTCTGCACTTGGACAATGATAATATACAACAAAAATGATAATAAATTAAAACAACAACAAAAAAAATATTAATTTTAAATGTTGTTTAAAATAATAATAATAATAATAATAATAATAACAATAATATAAAATAAAAGATTAAAATATAAAAAACATTCTTTGAAACATTAAAAATAAATATTTAGTTAAATTATAAATTTTCACAAATGATGACACATACTGTATACACAAATAAAAGTGATCGTATCAAGTTTGCCTCCAGAGTAAGACTCAATTCAAAGACCATTAAAAAACAAGCGTTTCACTCCTCAAAACCCAACAAGCAGCGTGTCTCTGGCAAACATTTGCTCTCATACACACACACACCTTGACAATCAAACACACCCGTAATACCTCAGAGATGAGTGCTAACCAGATACACACTCACACATGCCCACCACAACAGACTCAAGCTTTGCTTTGCTTTGCCTGCTGACCCACAATGCCCCTCTCCACTCCACTCACACAGCCTTCTGCTGCCCACTTGGCATGCTGGGATAGCGTTGCTGTGATGACCGGGCCACAGCTCTGTGATTTGTGCCTGTGCCTGTAATATCTCTTTTATCTATTGATGTATTTTCAGGGATTTGCTTTCATTGCCAGCGCTGGAGTCTGTGATGTCCTCCCTTGTCACTGAGGGGATTTGTTTTAGGGTGCACCTGCATCCTATTAACACACACAAACAGGACAGGAGAGTGTGAAATCATTGAGGATTTTGGGACGAACAGCATTTTTTCTTTATATTTTGCTTAGCAACATATCTGACTGAATGCATGGTTTTATGTGGTCAGGTGTGGTGCAGAGGAAAACCAAACCCAAGCCTCAACTTCATTCATTATTTCTAAACCAAATTTTTACATTTTCTTAAGACAAATGTAATACAAGAACAAAATTTGTTTGACGAATGAGACTGTGCCGGTTACTGTTCAGAATTTGGGCACAGCATCAAGCTTTTTGACAGTTAGTCCTTGTGTTTTCTTTATTCTGACATTCGTGATGGGGTCAAAGGGTAGGATGAAGTGAGAGACAGTTTTAAGATGGATGAGTGGGCACACAGTGTGTGTTTAGTGAGAGGGGCGGAGAAACACGCAGGGTTCCCGCTGTGTGTGTGTGTGTGCGCTGTATGGCCGTGTTAAATGTCATTAATGTGTGAGTGGCGGGGTCTGAAGGGGGTGGCCATCCACCTGTCCCTGCGACACACAGCTCCACAACAAAGACACTCATTCAACCTCCCGCTACCAGCGTTGTTTCCACCGACACATGGCTGTGATCGCACACACATGCACAGTTGTGTTTATACATACAGTGTGACTTCATGGCAAAAACCGAGAGGTGTCCCACAAGGATCCGTCCTGTTCCCTTTTTCATTTTCACCCAGCTCCCCCTCCCTCGTTTCTCTTTATTTTTCACTCACTCGTTGCCCCAGGACAAACAGGTGGTCAAAAGTAATGAGTCCAGCACATCAGCGCTGCCGCCCAGCCTGACGACAAACAAGCCCACCAGGGGCTCTGCTCACAAAGCAACAACGGCCATAGGACGCTGGTTCAACATGGGCAATAAGTCTCAATGTTACACAACACTGACTTAGAGCCAGACCAACAATCCAACAACATTAGACTCACAGATACCAGATGATGCTGTCTTGATTCCAATGGTCACCAAATGCCTTTTCTGGAGTAACACTGAGATAGAAAAACTTGATTTTTTTGTATTGTATGAAGAAAATGTAAGAAGTACAAACCCTGCACAATTCAATAGTGTTTTGAATAGCTGCCAGGGCATTACTATGCAGTTGCTAAGGTGCTCTGAGTGGTTGCTAGGGCATTTGGGGTATTTTTAAGTATTTAAAATTGCCCACCACCAAGTCTCTGATATTCTGGCCCCTGGATATGGCTTGGGTTCCTCCTTCAATGTAATTCTATGTTTTTTTTTTTTTTTTGCACCAGTTTTATCAGTAGTCAGACAAAAAATCTAAGTCTGATTGCTTTGAAAAGAAAAAAAAAAACTAATATTGTGAAATAAAATATTACAATTTAAAATAATGATTTTCTTTTTAAATATACTTTAGATCACTCTGATATGCTGATTTATTATCAATATTGGAAACAGTTATGCAGCATTTTTTTTATAACCTGTGATACTTTTTGTCAGGAATCATTGATGAATAAAAAATGAAAAAGAACAGCATTTATTTAAAATAGAAATATATATTTTTTAAAACCCATACCCTAGAAATGGATACCCAAAACTAAAATAGATACAATTCATGAAGGCCCTGGACTACAAGCGTAACTATGGTCTCATTTGAATGAAGACACTAGGCAGTTTTTTTTATCAAGTCAGAAAAATGAAGAAAAATTATAGAACATGCATTGTAAAGTTTTTTAGAAAATAATTCATGAAACATTTTTTGCACAATTTAACGTATTGTTTTTGTCTGTAGCACAAACAGACAAGAATGACAAGAATCCCAACCCCAAATTAAAAATGTAATCAAAACAACATTGGACCACATTGAATTTCATTGTAGACCAAATAGACCTTTTTCAAAATATCATCTTTTGTGTTCCACAGAAAAAGGAACAACATGAGTGAATTATGACAGGATTTTAAATTTTGTGAGTGAGCTATCCCTTTAACCCTAGTATGAACAATAGTACTAGTGATGCAAACCACGTAAGTAAGATCTGCAGCAGTGTCAAATGCTGACGGAGGGATCAGAGAGGGGACAGCTGAACTGCAGGTGCGCGTGCTCGTCTGCACACTTGGCAGGACCATGTCAAAGGAGAAGATGGAGACAGCGAGACTTTCAGACAGAAAGAGTGAGAGGGATAAAGGTGTTATGGGGGTTGCGGGCAGGCAACTGGAGCAGCTGTTGACCAGCACATGCTTTAGTCAGTCAACACAGTGGGAAGCACAATGAAGCCCGTTCTCCCACTGAGAGGAGCTTGTGATTGTGTGTGTGAGTTTGAATGTTTTCTCATTAAAACTTGAGTTTAACCACAGAACATAAAAACGTGGGTTTCATTTGGATAGATTTTCACTTTGATTAGTTTGCAATAGAACAATATATAAATTGTAATTAGTGGAGATCATATGTTACAGTGGATTTACCACAGTAAAGGGATGTTGGTTGGCATGATGCAAGCAGTGGCAACAGCAAAATGATAAAAGGCAGCAATGTTCAAAAAATTATTACATTTATTAATATTAATAACTATTTTACTGTGGTGTTAAATAGTCTTTTAGCAAATTGGCTGTTTACAGCTATCAAGCAACATAAAGATCATTCTATTAAAGGTAGGCCTACTTATCGACATTAACTATTCAAGTTGCCTTTTCTTTCTCTGATTATTTTTTGGATGACTAAAAGGCGTGCAAGTTGACCTCTAACATGTGGTGGTGTTCAATTTATGCTTCAGTTTCTGGGTGTTTACATTTGGCAAAATGCCTCAATGTAAATATTTGCAAACATTTGTACACAGTTTTTGCATAGAAATATATGCCCAGCGGTCACTAATGCGGCAATATATTATCTTATATATATATATAAACTTAAAATTGCAAAAGATTATGAAAATAATTATATATATGGGAAAACATGATGAGTTTATACAGCATTTAACTGATGTTTGTATCTGCACGTATATTGGCTATTTTACTTCAAAAGTGGCACATGCAATCCAAAAAATGATGCCAAAAATGAGAATATTCAAAAAAATAAATAAAACTTTCAAAAAAGTGGTCTCACAACCTTAAAACAAAATCCTCGAAAAAACATTCGAATGCACCACAAACGCCATTAATCTCCACTTGCACTTGTGAACTTAAAGTATTAATGACAGCCAATTGGCTTAAAAGACAACTGTAGTTAGATTAGTGAGGAATTCTGGGTTCAGCCCAAACTCATGGTAGGACAGGGTGCGCGCCAACTCCTAATTTCCTCTTGAGCTTGGTAATTCTTCCACAGCTTAAAATGCTTCCAGGATGCTATCTGCTAATCTTTATCTGGCTTGAATACGATATTTTCCACTCGCTCTGAAGCTGGCCAAGAATCGCCTGGAGACAAGACATTTAGAAGAAAAGAAGACAGTTGGCACCGAATTCTTGTCTTATTCAAAAACAACACTCTTCCAAGTCAAGCTTGTAACCTGTAAAGAACCTCAGCTGCTGTAATCCAGACCCCAGACGTTATAATTACAACCCAACGGCTGATCTTAGACCTGTGCTTGGGATCTACGTACAGTATGAGCTATTAGTTCATTAGTTCTCTTTTCCATAGTCCTCAGAACACACTCGCTGTCACATGCACCTGTCTGACGAATGGAGAGAGTGATATAGAATGAAAGAGAGATGAGAAGGGTCTGAGGTAAATGATTAAGAGTAGAAACATGGAGAGAAGAATGTAGAGAGGGGTTAGAAGGAGACTGAAAGTATATGAGGGTAAACTGAGGGTAAAGGAAATCCTGTTCTTGTTTAGCCAGACTTGATTATCAGCATACAGAACAGTCTGATCAACATTACAGCTTGTTCTGGCCAAGAACTGCTGATAGGCAGGAAAAAACTGTCTGAAAAATATGCATAGTGACCTTTTTTTTTTTGGCATGATGTTAGAAATTCCAATTTTGGATTGAAGACAGATCAAAAATGTCTTGCAACTTATATACAAAAGAGAGAGTGTTTATTGTTGTCAGGACACGTCTGAAAGGATTATTATAATGGAAATATCTAGGATATCTTTTTTTATCTAATGTAGCCTTAATGTAGCCTTGGTGAGCATAAGATATCATAAAAAAAAATCTTACCAACCCTAAAACTTTTAATGTAGCTAGTGTAAACATCTAATGACTAAAATGAAACTCTTGAATATCTCTCAATACAAAAGCCTCATTCCTGCAGCCTTGGAACTAAATATGACTTAATCAAAATAAACACAGACTGATTAAAACCTACACACACTGACTCCTTTTTTTGTATGAAAGCTCATAATTTTGTGTGCAGTACAGAACAGAAGGTCTGAGAAGGGTAGGCTTTCCATCTGAGCTGAAACTAAAGAAATCCAGAAGCCTCTCATGTACAAATACTGTATCCAGATGTTCACATACAAACACATGCACACTCAAAAGGTTCATGAAATCCACATCGCGGTTACCATAGAGACCAGTCCAGGCATTGACCCCCTACCCCTCTCCTGGAGTGAGCCGTAAACAGCTGGTACCTCTGGGACACGCTGCCACCTACACACATACACACACTAACACATTCATTTTTAATGTGAGATACTGAGCACTGCACCCACAGCAATGAGATCCATCGATCATGTCCCCTCTGACACACACACACACACACACACACACACACACACACTCACACACTGCGATAATCTCACGTACACATAAATCCATCGGCGTTCATGGAAAATCAGAGAAAAACAGCATGTTCATGTGTGTATGTGTGATTCATTATCCGCCTACGTGCATAAATCATACATATTCCTTAAATACGCACAGGAAATTTACATAAACACTTTCATAATTAATTAAAGACCATGAAAAGCTTCAACAACGTTTTATTTTTATATTGACATTTCCTTTTGAAACAGGATATTTGAGCGAGTCAAATCTGATTTGACAAAACTCTGTGGAGCAGGATAACATCATCAATGTTTTTGTTCTGTTTTATTACAGGACTTTGAAAGTGTAAATGTTTATTTTAAAATAAACCATTCTTTTAAATAAATGAAAACTTTATAAAGATGTATTAAATTGATCAAAAGTGAGAGTAAAGACAATTCAAATGTTATAAAAGATTTCTATTGCAAATAAATGCTGTTCTTTTGAACTTTCTATTCATCAAAGATTCCCGGAAAAACAATTCTGAAAAAATATATTAATAATAATAATAGTAATAATAGTAGCATTGTTTTCAACGTTCATAATAAATGTTTCTTGAGCAGCAACTGTATTTTTGTACTGTATTTTGAACAATAAGAGACTTCTTTATATATCAAAAACATAAAAAGTCTTACATGTATATGCTAAAAGAGAATTATATTAATTGTATCAACGTTTAGCGGTGCACTAGCATTTAGCAAGTTTCAAAGCTAACCAACATGTAATAAAAGCTATTAACTCAAATTTTTATTTCTTCATGGGGTCTTTTTACATTTAGACACTCAATGTACACAAAGTCAAGTCAAACACACACCTCAGTCTTAAGCACAAATTCTCTGGAGATAAATTCATGCTTGGCTAAGCTGAGGGCACCAACTGACTGACTCTAATCCGTCCTGCGCAATGTCTCTGTGGAGTCGAGCGGCCAACAAACTCTCAGACGTGAGACTAATCCGACCCCTCTAATCACAGCAGAGATACCAACCAACACACACATCTGCACAGATAAACACACTAATCAATGAAGAAAGATGCTTTTTGCAGCCACATTGAGTACATGGGGGCTAACAGGGTCATGCTAAACAGCCAAACCTGCCAGACACACAATTGGTCCCAACGGCAGTCGCTTTCAGAAAGCCATATTATATATTCAGCAAACCCACTCGAACTGCAGCGCAATAAAACATTTACACGTGTGAAGTGTAAGTTACTACACACACACATGCACAATTGCTTTGTTTGCACAACTCTTCCAGCCCTTTTCACTGACATCTCACTAACACTCATAACGCATGTGTGTGTGTGTGTGTGGGTTGAAAACTCAATCAAAGCATTCTTGATTGCGCGAAGAGGCCTCTCAGCAAGACTCCAACGTTCTGTAGGAGAAAGAAGGCATGATAGAGAGAGTGAGCGAGCGAGAGAGAGTAGAAAAGTTCATCAAAGTACATAAAGAAAATGGCTAAAGCAAGCATCACTATTATCACTGCTCATTTTTAGTGTTGATGAATGAGAAGGATACTGTACCTTTACTTGTATGGTTTATCAAAGAGATGTGTAGGCTACTATCACTTTTCTAAGGGATTTGACTTACAATTTTAACCTGGCACACAATAAAACTGACAAAGAATTTTGAGAAAAGATTTGAGAACTGAACCTAGCAGTATACTCTACTAGCTAAGCTAATATACCAGCTAACTTTGTTAATAGTGGGATCTAAGGTATCATATCTAGGTACCAGAGCTTTTCTAAATAGAGTGCCATAGCGCCCACCCAGTTTTTGAGCAATCTTGGTTTCAGAAGTATTTTTTCCCATATGGATTTTAAAGTCTTTAAGTGTTAGAAGCCATAAACTAAACCAACCAGCTACAAGGTAAATCACAACATTAGAGTTAATTGAAAATCATACAAAAAGACAGGTACAAGAATGTGTACTTGATGGTAAATAATTACAATACCATGAAGCATGTTTGTTTGTATTTTCATTAGTCACATGTCTTCCTTTGCTCTGTTTTCTCACCACTCATTTGTTTCCATGGTTACTGTCATTTAGTTAATCTGTATCACCTGTGTTTAGTTAATCATCGTCATCATCATCTGAACCTGACTGTTGCACTCTATAGTGCTCTACCACCTAGCAACCACTCATAATACCCTTAGCAACATGCTAAGAATCCTTCAGATTAGCATAGCAATGCGCTAACAAGCAGCCAAAGCAATCTAGCATCATGGCCGCGAGTTCTGCGTGGACAGGCATTAACATTTTCATTAGAAAATGTAAGAAACATGTTTTACGGTTAAAATATAGACACAGCAGAATAGCACAAATGATACGGAACTATATTAAAGGCAAAAGCGCAGCATGTGTGCTCATGAGGTGACCTTTGAAATCCCTCTCCACTCAGAACTTAAATGTCATATGGACTTTTTACTGTCCGACAGAATAATACACATAAATCAAAATGAGATAACCTCACAGCTAGCTAGCTAACAATATTACACTGCAGCAGTATTAGTATTAGCTTAGCTTTAGACTATTTCCGGAACACAGCGGATTTCAAAAAG
This sequence comes from Gila orcuttii, assembly GCA_026230005.1. Lineage (NCBI taxonomy): Eukaryota > Metazoa > Chordata > Actinopteri > Cypriniformes > Leuciscidae > Gila > Gila orcuttii. The sequence goes on along the minus strand of JAPDVR010000021.1, from coordinate 13,267,022 downwards.
CATTAGAGAGATGTTAGCCAAAAATCAATGGTTATTTGTGAGTGATACATCCTGTCTGATTGTGTTTTAGATGAAATGTGAAGGCTCTTAACCTCCGTGTTTGAACAGAGCTTTGAGCCTCCTCAGCGAACCGTTTCTTTCCCATCAGAGCTATTTGTGTAACGGATTTGGCCTGAACGTGTAGATTTAGCTCGACTGAAGCATCTCAACGCTTTAGCACCAGAGGGGCTATGCAAGACTGCTATAAAAAGCTTCTGCAAACCTCTACCATGTTAAATCTCATTCAACGTACAGACACAACTTCTGTGAGGGACGTGTTCCTACTTTAAATACACATCGGAAAGCCAACACACGGGTCTCAGAGTGGAGCAACGTCACAGAGCTCATGCTCAGTTGCTCAGTAAAACACCCTAAAAATATGATTTAGACAGGTTTACAACTCAGTTAACAACATTTTCAACTAAATAACCATGATTAAAATGCTAAAGGTTTAGTTGTTTAGCATTTAGCTTACTTCAGTCACAACTTGCAATTTACACAAAACAATTTATAAAGACAAAACACTTATTAAAGGGATAGTACATCCAAAATTAACATTCTGTCATTATTTATCCAGCCTTATGTTGTTGAAAACCTGTATGACTTCTGTCAGAAATACAAAAATATTTTGAAGAGTTTTTGTTTACACAGTGAAAGTCAGTGTGGTCAAAAACAACACTTTCATTGTATGAAAAAAAAAGAAAAAAAACCCCGACACTCTTCAAACAACATCTTTTCATCCCAGAAGAAAGTCACAGGTTTTTACAACAACATCATTTCATTTTGGGTTGAATTATCCCATTTGATGCATTTCATATTTTGCTAACAGCAGTTGTAAAAATTCAGATAGCACACAAAAAATGTACGCACTTTCAGTGAACTGGGGTAGAGTTTACGGGAAATGCATGCGGGCTGTAAAAGCGTTAGCGAGACAGACAGCGAGACAGACAAAGGAGGAGTGGAATAATAGAGAGATAGACTGGACCTGAGATACGGAGCTGGAAACTGCAGCCAGTCGATAGAGAGTGAGTACATCAATAATGTATGACTGAAATCCTCTCACCGGGGCCGGTGAGGAGAGGGGCCGCATGTGTGTGTGTGTGTGTGTGTGTGTGTGTGTGTTTGTGTGTGTGTGTGTGTGTGTGTGTGTGTGTGTTTGCCACATTATTCCACCATGACTCGCACAGGCATATGTACAAAATCTCTGTCAGAGCTGACAAAATAGTGATCCACACCACCTCACCTGACAACAGTAGTATCCGCATACTGTGACACTAATGAGAGGAAGGTGCACAGGCGGCCTACGTTTGCCTCTTCGTGGAGCGCAGCGCCCTGGCGCAGCTGTCGGGAGGGCCTGGAGCCCCCTCTGGGAGACGCCGGTAAAGCCCTGTAACCTGTCTGTCCGTCAGCCTGTCAATTAGCCCCTGACACCTCCTCTACAATGTGCCAGGCAGGAACAGGTCTCGAACTTTCTCTAGGTAGGGGGCATTAGCTCATGGTCCTGGTCAAAACCCAACTGTCAGATAAGCTAACTGATGAGACCTACAAATGTGATTACCCTCCTCCATCTGTAACACCACATTCAGACACTGAACAATACTTTAGGAATCAAACACGTTATCTAATATAGTCACCAGTAATTTCATTGATGAGATTCCCATTGATTGTGTTGAACAAAGATGGAGAGGTTTTAATAAAACACAATAGTGGCTAGTATTAAATCCAGATCTCAGAGCACCAGTACGGTGGTCTCTAAACTGATAATTCAGTTCGAACTGACAGCAAGCAGAAGCTGAGCTACTGTCTGAGGAGTGAATAATTCAGCTGTCAAAGCTCAGAGCAACAGGCTGAGGGCCGTCTCCCTCACACACACACACACACACACGTTCAAGCAGTGGTGTATAGCAGCAGGGGAGATGATAGGGGCCTTATTGATTTCAAGAAAGCAGCCAGACAGTGGGTCGCTCTGACCCGGGGCTGCATAATAATCCAGGTTTGATTATGTGAAATTAGAGAGTGTCACAGTGTGACTGCATGAGGGCTTCTTTTGTTAGCCGAAGACAAAAGACATCAAAATTCCACACTTGATTTCAGCACAAACTGTGTGTTGTGGTTTATACCCCTTTCCATGGCTCTTTGTCTGCCAATCGCCCCCCTCTCCGCATTTGTGGAAATCTCTAGCGTGTGTGTTTGTGTGTTGCATGCGTGTGTATATACAGATGGCGGGTTTGGATGCACCCCACTGCTCTCTTGGCTGCTCTGCAGGCGTATGCTCAGCATGATCGGCTGGCCAGGTTTGGGGAGAAGGGGGGAAACACCATGATGGCTCAGGTGGCCCAGTCTGGTACCAGTCATATCATAAACAAGATTCTTCCATTCAGCCGCGAGCCCACTGCGGACCTGTGAAAAACCAATTTTGCAGACGCAACTGATGCCCCATCCTCCGATTCACTCAACAGATCACGAGGCGGTTTTATGATAGAGACATGTCCCGATTTCTTTCCCTCCTCCAGGACAGCCAAGGAGGAGGTAGATGAGCTCTAGCAAAGGAACCCTAAAACACCACAGCAAGAAATAATGGGCCCTCACTTTGTAGAAAAACGTGAAAGAAAACATATGCGGTTCAATTCGCCTCATTTAATCCAGCCGCTCTGACAGTACCCTTCTATAACGATGTCGAAGAGAAAGTCATGAAAATATTCCGGTAATGAGCCTTGGCTGTCTTTGGGTCTCATTTTGTACATCCAGCCAGCACAGTGAGAGGCAAATGTGGCTCATTTTTATTTGACTGGATGGATCTGCACCAATCACCTTAAGCTTCTGGCTTATAGCTAATACAAAACGTATTTCTTTACCTTATGGTTTTAGAACACGGTTTCCTTGTATTAGTTGCCTGCCATTTGCTATGCCTGTTCCATCAAAACAAACTTTAGAGACAAATTTCATTTTTCAATTTCAATTGTTTTGGGGCCCATCAAAAATACCATTGAATATTCAAGACGTGGGGGAACCAAATCTAAAAGTTATGTAAAAATGTTAATGAAAAAGCCCCAAATCACTTCATCCTTACTTAATCCCTATTTTTCTTACTTTTCTCCAATAAATAATTTAATCACAAAAAAAGAGTCCATTTTATAAGTAAAATAGTGCAAGATTTTAAGATCTAGATTTACTAACAGCTTGCAGCAGCGTAAATGCGTGTACACAGTTATTTTTGCGGCTGACCTTATTGCATATGTATTTGTAGGAGTTTCCATTTCAGATGCAAAATTTATGGGAGAAGAGTATATAAATGAATCATGCAACACAAATTACTAAGGTTTTCCTTAGTCAGTTTACTGGTATTTGCGCCATTATTTAACGCCCAAAAAAAGCATGTCTCTAAACACACTAATCTAAACACTGACTCTAATTTGCTTTGTTCTCGGTAGATTGCGTTGATCATTATGGAAATTATTGAACAAGTAACTTAGTTAAGTTACTACAAATAATATACATGCTAAATAAATAAAATGAATGAATAAACAAATATATAAATCATCATCATAATCCTATGTATTCATTTTATAACATTCATTTTATTTATTTAAAATGTATTATTATGAATAAATAAATAATAATTTATAATTATTATTAATGACAACAATAAATATATATATTTATATATATATATATATATATATATATATATTTATATATATATATATATATATATATATATATATATATAAATTGAAATGTAAAATGTTAATAATAAATAAAGGGTGTCCTCGTAATACTACCCGCTGTAAACCAGCCATGTGTCTGGTGCACACCTGCCACAAAAGTAATACTTCAATAGCCTCAAAAATCCTTACAGGTCCAGGGCAATCTACATTCAATCCTTTATGAAATTTCCTTCCCAACATTCATCACTGTCTCTGGCATCTATCGCCCACCAGTGTGCCTCTCGCTCCCTGTTGAGTTCTGTCAGCATTGTGCCAGCGCACCACTCGAGACTGACATCCATCACCCACTCGGCGTACGCTCGCTGCATTAGTATTATCACCCTGATGGTAATTCACGGTGCATCACATGCTCTGAACGGATATAATTGAAGACAGTGCTTCTGTCAATAACTTACACATCTAACTCTAGAGAGCAGGTCATGGAGCGGAGATGGGAAACCTGACGATGCGAAACCCAGCCTTATTAAGAGTCCAAGACCATATGAGTATTATTAATATATCAAAGGTTTGTACTGACATTAGAGACCGAACATGCGTCTCAGAGTGTGTCCCTCAAGAGTAAATGACACAAACATGAAGCGTGCAAGTTGCATCCATCAGTACGGCTACTAGTGCTGACAGCTCTCGCAAAATGATCTTCACAGGAGGACAGATCCAGAGCTGCTAGATTGATTCTTTTCACTGTTGGCCGGCAACATCGCGTTCGGACAGACATCAGAGCTGCTCTTCCGACACATGCGGTACCCCGAAAAGGCAGAACCTGCCACTACCGCTGAGTAACCCAGAAAAACAATCACCTCACGCCGTGCAGGGTGTTTACAATTGCATCTGAGCCATTAGCAACCCAGACAAAGAGCATATGCAGCTCTGGCAGCGCCCATGTTGGTGGGATGGCAAGCAGGGGTGGGCTTCACCCCGGACTCGGCCAGGACCGGCAGCTAAACCTGCAGAGGTGCTCAGGAGGGGAAGCGCTCGATCTACAGGGGGCTTCATTTACAGCCTCTCGCCACAAAACAAGAGGAGGAGTGCTGGGCCCACTGTGACATTCAGCAGGGATACATTGACAGGATCTGTCTGGAAGCACGCAGACACATTATGGGCTGGCACAGCCTGAGACTCCACTCAAATTTGGGCAGATGTAATCGATAAAAGAAGGACAGGGGTTTTGTTATTCCGGTATCTCTGAAGCCAAGGCTTTAAAAAACTTGGACTCGATTAATGAGAAGTATCTCGGAAACGCTGCCAGACACCAGATCAAGCCAAATGAGGACGGAAATACAAAGAACCTGTTTTGAAAGAGACATGGAAATGGTGAAGTCAATAGCCTCTGCAACATAACAAGTCCATTATTAGTTAGCCAAAATACTAACAAACGTATTATCCTGATAGCCAACACATTTATTATCCTCACAAAGAGAAATTTAGCTAAAGATATATATATATATATATATATATACTTGAAATGCATTAGCAAAACAAAGAGGGATAGAAATCAGTCATAAATATATTTACCATCTTCTAAAATAATGCTGACGATTTTTGACCACTTCATAAGTTTGTTTGTAGCATTTCGTTTTGTATAATGTATATCTTAATGTCAATCCAAGTTTTGTTAATCACTTATTTTGGATTTAAATAAATAATAAGAAAAAACAAACAACACAACAAAACAACAAATTTTACTCTAAAAGCATTAACCAATGTTGTTGCGCCTTCAGGTTCCTTTACATTCCTCAAGACAAAGAAGCCCTGAAATACTGTACATAGAGAAAGATACGGTTGTTGTTTTCCACAACACCGACAGGGAACAAAGTCATTTCTTAGACAGAGAGAGAAAAAGACAGAGCGAGTCACACGGCACAGCCTTCTTCAATTAGACAGCTAGCGCTAATGATAATATGCTAGCAGAGTTTCTTGACAGAACTGAGCCTGATTACTTGAACTGGAAGTCACTTCTCCATGAGACTCCTTCTTTGTTTAATTAGGCTTGTAAATAATTATTACAATTAAAGCCTGCAATTAGGAGACTGAAGCGGCATTATTAGTGATGTGACGGATGTCAGGGAGACCTCTCGGTGTGGTGGGGCACGCACAAAAGCTACGGCATTATGCAGTCATGTGCTGACAGTTCGAATGACTGTTGATATGCTAGAACATTTTAATTGCAGATGGTATTATCTTACTATCCTCACGTCTGATCCCTGTGACAACAGTGCAGTTGCTTGAAAGTGTTCATTTCAGTGACTCTAGGAAAAATATCAAGTTTGTCTCAGATATTTCTCCTAAAAATCCTTTAGAGAAATACAAACAGAACCAAATGGTAGTATACATGATGTGCTTCTGGGATATGATGAGTAAAAAAAAAATAGAATTTGGTTTGAGAAGCATGGGATATCTCTTTCTTGTCTTGCTTTAATTTCTAGGAAAATGTTATTGCTGAGAAGTTGCTATTTCAAAGATCTGGAGACTGGATTGTTCTTCTCAGAAATGCTTCATTTAAGTATCAACTATGTCTCAGATGCTTCTAAACCTTTGAAAAAATAGACACAAATGAGAAATGAGATGATTCTGAGATATAGATAGTTAAAACTGAGAATTTATTGTGAGATGTATCTCTTGCTTTAATCTCTGGGAAAATTAATTACTCATAAATTAAATCTCTGGAGATTACAATTCTCATCATTTAAGTATCAACTTTGCCTCAGATTATCATAAATCTCCTTAAGGGAAATAAAGATCAGACACAAATGAGAAATGAGATGATTCGGAGAAACAAGGAGTTAAAACTGAGAATACTAGTGTGACAACCATGCAATCACTTTTTTTTAGAGCTCTGGAGACTTGATTGTGATTCTCAGAAATGTTTCATTACGCTTTAGGAGTTTTAGGAGAAATATCTGAGACCAAGTTGATCCATTAACGTAACGTTTCTGAGAATCATAAAGTTTCCAGAGCTTTGATAGAAAAACATCTAAGCGATGTAAGCATCTATTTAGACAGTTGATACTTCAATGAAACATTGCTAAGAAACATCTGAGTAAGAAAGGGATTTCCTATGCTTGTCAAAAACAAATTTCTCAGTTTTGACTTCTAATATCTGAGAATGTCTTATGTTTCATTTGAGTCAGTTTTACCTCTCCTAAGGAGGTTTATCTGAGCCAAAGTTGATACTTACATGAAAAATATCTGAGAATCACAATTAAGTCTTGAACTATGAAAGAGAAACCTCTGAGCAACAGAATGTTCTATAGAGATAAAGACAAAACAAACTCCTTACATCACAGGAGTATCGTATGTCGCATTATCTTCTGCCTCAGATGTTTCTCTTAACACACTTAGTTAAAAACAAAAAAACAGAAATAAGTTAGACACTTCTGATATCCAAGCAGTTAAAACTGATACATTTGTTGTCATGCAATCGCTGATGTTGCTCCTTCATAGATCATTTGAACTTTTCCAGCACTCTTTTTGGATGTTTTTCACAAAACAGCAGGGAACGTGTTTAGCCACTCATCACCGCTAATGCTTGTCAAGCCGTTTTATGCTATTGACATCTCTCATTGGGTGGTCCGACTCGAGATTGATGCACAAAAGAAAGATTGCAAAGCCGAATGCACCTCTGCCGCTCTCCACCACGGTTCTGCTTACTAGCCGCGTTATGCTGCGCCCCACACAGTAACTCACCCCCCCACTCTTAACAAGGCATCCAACAGCCCCTAAACAAGCCACGCAAGCAGATCTCAGATATCCACCACCTCATTTGAGACTATTAAATCAACACCGCACTGAAAGCCCCTTAGAGGCTTGTGAGACAGCAACAAGCATTCTGCAGGTACAGACAGTGCCGATAGCGCCTGCCTCCACTCTTAATAACAACCAGCATGACACTGGCTTGTCTTCGTTCGCTGTACTAAATCTAGGACTAGCCTGATGGGTCAGAGGGCGACATGGGGTACAACCGGGCTGTTTACTAACAAAAACAAAGAACTTTCACCTCAAGGTCCAAATTCTCAGCTGAACAACAGCCACTGCTAGTTCGCTGAGCAGCAGAGCAAATTATTTATTGACAGCGCAGCTTCCATTGAGGGTGGAAACACGGAGGGACGGAGGGCAAGAGAAAGCACCTTGAAGGCGATGCGTATTTTAATTAAACACTGGATTGGGCCGACAAGAGTTTTGCTATCAAATAATGAGGTTAGGACTGGCCAATGGTTCTTGTGCACCAAACCTGATTAGTGCAAATCCTCGCTTAAGTCAATTAGCAATGCTTGAATGCAAGAGGAGGGATGCATTTCATGTGATTGGTGACTGCTCCACATTGAGGGTTCACTCTAGTCTTGAAGGAGTATCTATAAGGGTGAATAGCAATGGTGAACATATACAATTGACCTTTAGGTTGACCCTGGCAGTTTGATACACAACACCAGGTCAGGCGCTGACCCGAAGACCGCAATATACACGGCGTTCAGGCATAAAGCCTCCTGGTGTCTGGAGAGAGTGTGAGATTGGATCCGGCTTTCACAGAATGAGTCGGCTAAATAGCTTCATCAATAACATTGGACGCGGGACGTATCGACAGGGGCATTTATCCTGATCTGTCCCTCTGTCAATAGCAAGTGAAGCAGTCACATTGACACTTAAACGTGCACCTTATCATTGGAATTGATTCCCCTACCTGAACTTTCTATCGCGCAGCAGTGACCCCCTAAAAATTTATGATAACAGACAATATTGTATCAATCAGTACTACCATTGTGCTAGCAAGATAGTATACTAGCAAGATTTAATTGCTAATCAAAAAGAATGATTGACAATAGCAAAATGCACATCACTGTTCATTTAATGGCCTGCAGATGTCAAGCAGTCCTAAAGCCCTCTGTGTGGCATTAATGACCTTTTGCTATCATGCGTCACAGACTAGCATTGTCTAAGCCCTGGCGTTCATAAAAACACAGGCATGGATTTCATGACGTGGATATTGCATCTGACCCCAAACCATTAAGATTGACATTAAGATATACAGGTCCTTCTCAAAAAATTAGCATATTGTGATAAAGTTCATTATTTTCCATAATGTAATGATAAAAATTAAACTTTCATATATTTTAGATTCATTGCACACCAACTGAAATATTTCAGGTCTTTTATTGTTTTAATACTGATGATTTTGGCATACAGCTCATGAAAACCCAAAATTCCTATCTCAAAAAATTAGCATATCATGAAAAGGTTCTCTAAACGAGCTATTAACCTAATCATCTGAATCAACTAATTAACTCTAAACACCTGCAAAAGATTCCTGAGGCTTTTAAAAACTCCCAGCCTGTTTCGTTACTCAAAACCGCAATCATGGGTAAGACTGCCGACCTGACTGCTGTCCAGAAGGCCATCATTGACACCCTCAAGCAAGAGGGTAAGACACAGAAAGAAATTTCTGAACAAATAGGCTGTTCCCAGAGTGCTGTATCAAAGCACCTCAGTGGGAAGTCTGTGGGAAGGAAAAAGTGTGGCAAGAAACGCTGCACAACGAGAAGAGGTGACCGGACCCTGAGGAAGATTGTGAAGAAGGGCCGATTCCAGACCTTGGGGGACCTGCGGAAGCAGTGGACTGAGTCTGGAGTAGAAACATCCAGAGCCACTGTGCACAGGCGTGTGCAGGAAATGGGCTACAGGTGCCGCATTCCCCAGGTCAAGCCACTTTTGAACCAGAAACAGCGGCAGAAGCGCCTGACCTGGGCTACAGAGAAGCAGCACTGGACTGTTTGCTCATTTGAAAGCAAATTTTGCATGTCATTCGGAAATCAAGGTGCCAGAGTCTGGAGGAAGACTGGGGAGAAGGAAATGCCAAAATGCCTGAAGTCCAGTGTCAAGTACCCACAGTCAGTGATGGTCTGGGGTGCCATGTCAGCTGCTGGTGTTGGTCCACTGTGTTTTATCAAGGGCAGGGTCAATGCAGCTAGCTATCAGGAGATTTTGGAGCACTTCATGCTTCCATCTGCTGAAAAGCTTTATGGAGATGAAGATTAAATTTTTCAGCACGACCTGGCACCTGTTTACAGTGCCAAAACCACTGGTAAATGGTTTACTGACCATGGTATTACTGTGCTCAATTGGCCTGCCAACTCTCCTGACCTGAACCCCATAGAGAATCTGTGGGATATTGTGAAGAGAAAGTTGAGAGACGCAAGACCCAACACTCTGGATGAGCTTAAGGCCGCTATCGAAGCATCCTGGGCCTCAATAACACCTCAGCAGTGCCACAGGCTGATTGCCTCCATGCCACGCCGCATTGAAGCAGTCATTTCTGCAAAAGGATTCCCGACCAAGTATTGAGTGCATAACTGAACATAATTATTTGAAGGTTGACTTTTTTGTATTAAAAACACTTATTTTATTGGTCGGATGAAATATGCTAATTTTTTTAGATAGGAATTTTGTGTTTTCATGAGCTGTATGCCAAAATCATCAGTATTAAAACAATAAAAGACCTGAAATATTTCAGTTGGTGTGCAATGAATCTAAAATATGTGAAAGTTTGATTTTTATCATTACATTAGGGAAAATAATGAACTTTATCACAATATGCTATTTTTTTTAGAAGGACCTGTATATATATGTGTGTGTGTGTGTGTGTGTGTGTGTGTGTGTGTGTGTGTGTGTGTGTGTGTGTGTATGTTTCATTTCAAGACAAAACAAACTCCTTACATCACAGAAGTATCGTATGTCGCATCATCTTCTGCCTCAGATGTTTCTCTTAACACACTTAGTAAAAAACAAAAAAAACAGAAACACACACACACACACACACACACACACACACACACACACACACACACACACACACACACACACACACACACACACACACACACTAAGTTAATTTCATAAACTAGTTGTTTAGTACAAGCAACAAAAATGCTAAATTTGTTAGCATTATAGCTGCAGTAATGCATTAGATATCATGAACTAACAATAAACAAAATGATTTTTAAATAATTTTATCTCCAGTAATTTCATAAACTAGTGGTTTAGTAACAAGCAACGAAAAGGTTTAATTTGTTAGCATTAGCTAATGCATTAGATATTGTGAACTAACAATAAACAACAGTATTTTTATAGCATTTATTAAGCTTGGCTAATGTTAATTTATAAATATAGTAGGCCAGGTTTATGTATATAGCATATTTCATACACAATGGTTACTCAATTTTGTGATTTGAAGTGAACAGTGAAAAATGTTTATAAAAAATACGAAATAATCAAATGTACTATTTTTGTGCTGTTGTTTATTGTTAATTCATATTTGTTAATGCATTAACGTTTATTTATATAAACTTTGCGATGTTAAAATGTTTTAGTATGTTACATTTACCATTACTAATACATGTTAATTTAAATAAATAATACAATTAATACCATCCTGATCAGAATAATAAATAATGTAAAAGTGCTGTTCATGATAGCTGTTGCCTTAACCTACTGTGATGAAACAGATATACGCAATAATGGATAAGCTGGACTGGTCCGATTTCTCATGAATACAATAGATCTAATTTCTCATTCTTTATGCTTAAAAAAAGAAAATTTTCATTCTTCCCCGTCAATTACCATGGCAGCTACAGTTAATCTAAGTCTTTGTCCAGGGCAGCATGAATGACAGTGATTGGTGGAAAGAGGGGAGAAAAGAGGTCGCTGGTCAAGACACTCTCCTTGTTCCCATTTTTTAGCAAGAGCAGCTGCACTTTCACAGGGTGACCAGGGGTCAAGGCAATGCTAGGGGGCATCTGAGGCTGAGAAGGCACTTTTTTATTGGCAAATTTGCTTGAACTTTGGGCACGATTCCTCAGTTTAGCTCATTGTTAGCTGAGCTAGTCAATAACGGAAAACGGCAAAACAGAATTCCAGGCTCCGGGTCTTTTCCTGTGCATTGTGTATAAGAATCAGGAGCTGTGCGCACACACTTCTGTTAAGTGAAAATTAATGCTGCTTTGTTCTCATTAATCACATCCTCTGCTCTGTTGATTTCCTGTTAGCCCTTTCATCATATATACCCCCACCCCCCTAACCATGCTACAGTCACCCAAACGCTGACATCCAGACACATGCGCACACATTTACAGAACGCCACACACACAGACACGGAGAAACCAGTGGCTGTCGGCCAACTCAATCTGCATGCAGGATGAGGGCCAGTTCAAACCAAACAAAGACAAACAAGAGACTCCAAAGGCACCAGGCGTAAATCACAGGCTAGATATGGTTTCTTGAGGGCACTATCTGCACAGACAGGTTTTCAGTTAGTTGACATTTGACTATTTGAATAAATGTAGGCTTCACAGATAACATAAAAATGTTAATATAATTGGGCGATACCTTTTTATATGTATGTATGTATAGTTCAGTCATGAAACTCTAGAGGGCGCAGGCTGAGAGGTCCTTTACATGCAATCTACAAGCAATTACATCATTACCGCATGACACAAGCTGATTGGCTTCTGTTGATCCTGCAGCCAATGAGATTGCATACTCGACATTTAAATAGTCTGGTTTATTGTTTGCTGTAAGCTAGTCATGCAGCTCGTTCTTAGAGTTCCCCTGAAACCCTCTACCTCCCACAGCTCCACCTGCCTAGATCTACTACGAGATTTATCTGTCTATTTATGCAGACGCAGCATATCTTACATCTCACAGCAGCATGTCTGTGTATCTAGTAGCACTAGCAAATCCATACTGCTGTCAGGGGTTGGGCTGTTTAGATCTATGGCCTCAGCATTATAAAATACATTATATGAAATATATATATATATATTTTTTTTGTTAGTCGTTTGCCACTAATGAGTTGTTAAAAGTTTTATTGTATGACTGATTAAACGGTAAACGACAATCGGGCAACAAAACAATGACAATCTATTTCCAAGCACTTATTTTATTCTAAAAACATAAAACTTACTTATACAGTACATTAAATAAAATTCTAAATAACTAAAATGTCACTAATGTATACAGTGGATTTTTTTTCACTGTATTCAAGCTACTTAAAAATGTTACAAATTACACTATCCCTATTTGGAGAAATGTAACATTCAATCACAAATGCCTCCATTTGCAATGGCTCTAAATTTGGCTAGGTCAGCGCTGAACGTAGAGACAATCTTCAGCTAGATAATGGAAGAAGAGTGTTATTTTAGGAGCTGGCTGGAAATGGACTGTAGAAGAGAGGAGAGGGCCTCTAAACAATCGTACTCCGGGTGAAAAATCCCATTTCCCTGCGTTTGATAACCACACAGTTCATTTCCTACACATTTCCCAGACAAAGGTAGTGCAGGCATAGTACAGGCTCTCTCTGTGCGTGTGTGTGAGTGAGAGATCAAAATGGTAAATACATGCATATGACTCGAAGTACAGTATGTGTGTGCGCCAAAAGAGGCTAAGGGTATGCAAAGACATAGAGCAAATAATCGGGTTCTTCAAGACGGGGAAAAAGGGAAGCCATGCATGGATTTTAAATTTCACAGCTGAGCACTTGGGAGAGAAATTGCCAGGGTGGAAATACGGAGGCTCCTTTATTTGGTTGATGATCTCGGTTAGTCGCTTTTATGAGCTGAGGTGGGGAGGCGAGAGAAGGGGCCGAGGATAAGGAGCAGATCTTGGATTCCCAAGTTCAGTCTGAACGTTTATGGCTATATGAATGACAGCAACATATGCAGAGAATCTGGTTTGGTTGTGAAAGTCAACACTTCATTCACAAGCTTCTCCACGTTAGTCACGGCATTGGAAATGTCACGCCACTCTTAATAGTGGGCGTGGGATGGACAACGTCAGATCAATCTCAAGTCGTGTTTCTAAGGCCAACTCACAAAATCAAACTACTGTGCAAAGCTTCAGAGGACGGCACTGATGACTCATAATGCATGTTTAGAAAAGAGGCATTTCCCAACAGACATATTCACATCTTATTACGTGCTTTTGAAGCTATGCTTTCATTGCTCTAAATGGATGCTTGGTGAGTTTTGACCTATGACCTCAGCAGCGCTGATAATTAAATGAATAAATGATTCATTGTAAATCGTTCACCACTAATGCAGTGGGAGTTAATAACAATTTTATTGTGCGACTGATTAAACGACCAATCAAAATAGTGACAATCTATTCTCAAGCCCTCTCCTGTCTGATTGAAAAATAATTGTCACACTGTTGTGCCATTTTAGTTATCTGCATCAGGTCTTTCAATTAAAGTTAGAGCAAAATGTGCTACTTTCATAGATTTATAGTGAATAGAAATATAAAATAGAAAGTGCTGTACAATCTCACCATACAAAAATGTCTTTGTTTTTTGAGTTTTGTGTGCTAATATGCAAAAAGGGAAGTCAAACAAACCTGGCTGCAAGGCAATATTTCTTTCCTCCTCGCAGTTTGCATACGGGATTGGTTTACACGCTTCGATGAGAGCGAGACCAGGGCCATAGCGTTTGCTGGAGTTGGTTACATGTGATGGATTTGCATATGGCAGCAGGTGTGGCTTTGCTTGTGCACAGGCCTCATTTGATTGTGAGGTCGTACAGATGACACATAAGCACTGTTCCAAAAACCAGAGAGCTCAGCTCAAACATTCATCCAACACATCATATTTTATTCAATACTGAAAAATATGAATAAAAGGTAACATTTTTCCCAATATGTGTGTATATACTATATGCACATACAATATTTATAGACATTTGATATAGAATACATGCAATACACTATAATATAAAGTCCAGTCTGTCTGTCTGTCTGTCTGTCTTCCTATCTATCTATCTATCTATCTATCTATCTATCTATCTATCTATCTATCTATCTATCTATCTATCTATCTATCTATCTATCTATCTATCTATCTATCTATCTATCTATCTATCTATCTATCTATCTATCTATCTATCTATCTATCTATCTATCCACAAATTGTAGTTGACTGCAATTACTGATTCTAAATTACAAGACAAAAATGTTAGTTAGTAACGTAATCTTACATTACACATTTAAGGTAACATGATCTGACTTTTAACCTTACTTTTGACCTAACTCGTTTATCACATTGATTTGAATAGGATAATCTTGTACCATATTGATATAAAAATACAAAGAGAAAGAAAATATATTAGTAACTATAAAAATAAAATATAAAAGTAACTGTCTAATTACGAATATTTAAAAATGTAATGTAATCTGGATTAAGTAATCAGATTCCAAAAATTAAGTACTTGTAATTAAATTATATGTAATCAGTTACTACCCTGTGTGTGTGTGTGTGTGTGTGTGTGTGTGTGTGTGTGTGTGTGTGTGTGTGTGTGTGTGTGTGTGTGTGTGTGTGTGTGTGTGTGTGTGTGTGTGTGTGTGTGTAACAATTTACACACTATTCAGATTCAGGATGCCGTCTATGCAGCACACTAGGTTTTAAAACCCACTGCTCCCACTCGCATGGCAGCAGTTTGCCAGAGAGGTGACAAGTAAAGACGGTTTGCATTTAGTTAGAATGTAAAACCAGATGAGATATTTTTGAAACAGTCTTTGACACACATTTAGCAAATGTGCATGACATCGCTAAGTCTCCATGTCTCTTTCAACAACTCCCTTTTTGTTTCCCTCGCTCGCCACTCTCTCCCCTCTGTCTCTGTAAAGCTGTTATCAGCTGAAACAGCTCTGACCTTTCATAGCTGTTAGCCTCTGGCTCCCTTCCCCAGCCAAACAGCCACGGCACTTTATCACAAGACTATGAATTACCACAGAAAGGACACCATCTCACCGCCTGCGTGATCTAAGACTGTAGACGCTCCTGCTCTGCTCTGAACGCTCTTTCTTCCAAGCCCTTCATAGACATTCTGTAAACACGTTTGACATAACCTGTATTTTTTGACTGCTCTGGTTGTGGACACAACCTGTCTGGAGCTCATTTGTCTTTCAGTTCCACCATATTGCACTAACCAATAACTACGGACCATTAGCATGGTATTCGTACATATACACTGAGACAATGAGCCCTAAAGTCTATGCATGTGTGTACATATATACGTGGTATGTGTGTGTGTGTGTGTATTTCTTTTTATGTCAGTGTGAGGCAATCCGTTTCTAGACTATTTGTGTGCATGTGAGGGATGGCTATGCATTTGGAATGAGCTGTATTTATGAGTCTTTGAGAAAATGCACAATATATGGCATCATATAAAAGAATTATAGATGCCAAATGGGAATGGCGGTAGTGTGAAACGTTTGTGGGTAAAGATGGAGTGTCTGTGCGTGTGTGCGTCTGTGCATAAAGTAGAATTACATGCTGGTTTGAGCATGTTCGAATGCTAACCGCAAATCCACTGCTGCTCAGGGTGTCTGATGCATGCATGCATGTATGTAAATATCTATGATTATAATAAATGTTTCTATCTGTACCCACATATCCATTTGTACTGCATTATTCACATTGATCACAATTCTTATTAAACATAACCATTGTTTAGTCACAAAAAAGGGTGCAACTACATTTAAAACGACATAAAATAATATTCACAACACGTTCCTTTTTTATTTAGTGCCAACTTTGGGCTAACTATATCCATACTTCATACTGTATTCACTTAAGCATCACAAAAATTTACTTTCCATTCAAAACAAAATAATTTTTTTATAAATTTTTTAATATTTTAAATTTTTTCAGGCCATTTACTGGTTATTGTAACCAATAAAATAATTATTGGCTTTTTGTATCGGCCAGAATATTTGTATTGTGCATTGGCATTGGCATTGGCCAATATTTCAGTTACATGAAATATTATATTATGTTGCATTAAACTGGTCAATTATAACATATTCAGTACAAGTATGTATCCAAATATCACGGCATTACCATCTGTCCTATTTTTTGTGAATGACAGCAGGACAGGATACGGAGAATAGCCATGTGCCTTTAATCTGTCATTTTGACTCCTCTTAGCCAGTAAACATATAGACAGTATCCTACACATCCCCACAGAGCTGCAATAACTACTCTAGTTCAGCCATTTTGGCTCCATTTTGGCTCCATTTTCATTAAATTACACCCAAAATGTGACAACGGTAAGCTCCACTCCGCCATGACGGCTCTGTTTCCTGCTAGCATAAGAGCTTGTGCTGAAAGGTGAATGCTAATCCTGCTGCTCTGTGAAGTATGAAGCGTGACTACGCCGACTGACTCCTCAAACAGCGGCGTGCTGTGGTGACGGAGGCCGTGGGGTCTTTAGCAACATTTTTTTGTTCTTCTCAGCCCAACAAGAGAACGTCTCACACTTGCATCCTGAATATTAACACAACTCAGAGAAATACCTCCGAGAGCAATTCAACCCGAGTCAGACTGAAAGAGCTCATTGAGCTCAGCAATAGCTTTCAACGTGGTCATTTAATAAGCTGAAATATTGAATTTATCACCTGAAACACTTAAAACAAGACAAAAGTAGGTGAAGAAATGATGGAACGTGCTGATGGCTCTTTTACGACGGGATCAGTTTGAGTTACTGCATGAGAGGGACGAATCTTATGAGGTTTCAGCGAACACGATTCCCTAAAGACTGTTTCAGCGCTAGTGAAGAGATACACAGGAATTTATATACATGGCTTTATCCCAAACAGCTACATTTGTTTTCCATAAGAGAACAGGGATTTTCAAACTTTTTGATGCTAAAGACCCCCAAATATGATGATCCTCTATACAGTCATCTATACAGACTCATTTACACTATGTGCGACAAATATAAGTCTCAAATTTAATAAAATAAATAATAAAATAAAAAACTGAGAAAAAACTCCTGAAAAAAAACATGAAAAATAATAGAATAATAAAAAAATAAAAATAATAAAATAAATAAAGAAGCAGTTGACTCGGATGATGGTTTATACAGTTTGCCACAACTACCCAATCAGAAACAAGTATTTAAAAAAACTGCATAATGATTTACCATATTTAGTTTTGCTCAACTTTTTTAATTAAACTGAATTGAAAATAAGGGAATTAATAAAATAAAAAAGAAAAGAAAAGAATATAAATATATATATAGAATAAAAAAAGTTTGCATAAGCAAATTAATAAAATTGTATCTGGAAAATTGTACTTTGTATTAAGTTACTTTTTATATATGTAAAAATGCATATGAATTCAAATCAGAAATTCTTATCACAGTAAACATTCAAAAGTAATTTGTTAAAAAAAAGGATTTCTTGATATATATTTAATGCCATACCACACCAAACCTAGAGATTGGCATGGTGTTATTTCAGTTAGGCTAATAGCTGGTTTGATTTGCATTGAGAGATGATCTTGGAAAAGTGCCCCATGGCAGTCCCTAGGTATAGTGAAGGGTGTGTGATGATGTGGGGCTATTTTAATTCCAAAGGCAAAGGGAACTTTATCAGGATGCATAATATCCTGGATCCATGAAATAACTGGCCTTTAAAGATAAAAATCTGCCTGCCTCTATGGGAATATAACATAGGGGTGTCCTGACTTAGGCACCCTGTATTTTAAGGAAGAACATTTATTTATTTACGATACATTATTCGTTCACAAAGAAAATTGGTGTCCTTAAAGGTTGGATTTTCCCTCATTTTTTTAATTAAGGCATTAAGATAAATTTCCAAAAGATGATTTTTTATTCCTCTTTTTAGTCACTTTTGCTATCCACTGTAACTAGTCACGTACAATATAAAGTACAAGTCAAAATAGACTCGTCCCTCAGTTTGTAATACAAACCAAAATAGCAATGGAAGTTTAAATGCATAAACTTATATCTTTTTGGTAATTGGCAGAATACCATAGATATTGTCAGTTTTAACTATTAACTCAAAATATTTTTAGCTTTACTGAAACCTTATCTTTAAAAAAAGATGCATGTGAGTGTATTAGCAAGAAAGACAGAGAAAAAGCAGATGATGCAAGGGCCCGGGACTCAAGCCACAAAGTTGATAAAATGCTGGGGTCACTTCTACGTGCCTGATAAGTGTGACAGCGTGTGTGCGTAGACACAAAGTGCTGACTCAACAAGTCTTCTTCTCTTTCTCCTTCCTTTTCCCTCTCATCTGCTGCTATGCGTGATGCCCAGTGGGGCTGACCCAGCGGGCCGCCCGTGTACAGATATGATGTGAACCTGTCAGCCCGCTGTGCATTAAACCACCTCTCTCATTACCGCCACACCCGACCCCATCCCACTGCCCACGTGTATCCCAAGAGGAGATATCAACCCTCTACAACGGATGCTAAAAAAAGCCTGGAGACGTAAGCAACCGGCCTGGTCATCCATCTCTGAGCAGAGACAGTATTGTTTCCTTTCCTTCTCTTTAGAGACTGTCTCTCTCTTTTTCTTCCTTTCCTTCTCTTTATTTTATAGTCTGAAATAGGGTTGGGCGGTATGATGGTATATATTTGTCAAGGCAAGAAATGTGTAGAGATTCTGCTATGCTGCAGTATATCCATTTACAAATCTGACATCACGCAGAAAATATTATTAATAAAGCTACTCTGTAAAATGTGCCAGACTCAAAATTAACTCTGCTGCATTAAACTAGTTAAACTCATTTACTTTATAATTGTTGGTTATTCTACAACACCCTCAACCACTGCTTAAATCATCCAATAGCATCTATAATGTTTTACCATTTTGAGACTTTGTTTTTAACTATTTTGATATATAATGTGAATCAACATTACTACATAAAAAGATAAAATATTTTTGGTTTTAAACTTCAGTAAAAAAAAAAACTATAGCCTATGAGGACTGTTTTTGCCTCAGATTAAAAAAATGAAAGAAGGTAATTGTGAGATAAGTTTAAGAAAAAATAAGAAAAAAGATGTCACATTGAGGAGAGATAAAATGTCAAATTGTCTTAAATAAAGTTGCATTGTGAGATAAAAGCTGCAACTGTGAGAAAAAAGGTGCAAAAAACAAGAAATTAAGTTATATTGTGAAAATAGTCACACTAAGGTATGTTTCCATCCATCTATTTTTATATAAAAATACCAAGACACACATCAAATCTAAAATTGTGCATAGAAATGTGCTCAAGTGAGGTAGATATATTTTTTATCCAATAAGAAGACATAACTAAGCACAAACTACGATGGAAACACATTTAGGGCATAACTTCCCTCAAGCGCACAACAAAAAACTCATGTGACTTTCCCTCACCGGTGGATGTGATTGGATAACTAACCAGTGGAGCAATTTCATTGCACAGCATCTCAAATGTTTGTTTGATCATTCTGAAATGCCTGAGCCAAAGTCTGTCATCAGAATGATTTGGTTTAAAACCGTCTCACATGATTGCGTTCCCAAACACCAGCATCCGAACACAAAATAACATGACAGGGTTTATTGTGTTTCGTCATTGGGACGATTTCCACATGGGATGGAAAAGCTTCTTTATTCATGAATGGTTTATGCGATACTCCAATTTTACAAATAAGTTAAAGTCGTAACTTTGGATGGAAACATAGCTACTGTGAGATATAAAGTAGCAATTACAAGAATACAAGTCGCTATTGAGAAATAACTTCACAATTACCCTTTTTTGACTCAGAGGCCAAGTGTTTTCCATAATATCTTGATGTATAGGGTTACCGTGATATAAAATGACTCATACCGCCCACCTCTACTCTGCAATGCATCCCATGGGAAGTGTTGTGTGTATTGATATTATATGAGCAGGGTCTCTCTCCATCTCTCCCTCTCTTTCTCTCTTCATTATGCTGTCAAGAGAGGGTGACCTTGTTCTCTCTCCATCTCTCCTCCTTCAGCTGTCCCTCCATCACTCTCTCCTTCACTGACACAGCTACTCTACCCTCTTCCCATTTCTCTCTTTCATTAGTAGATGCTGTCACGTTCTCTCCGTCCTACAGCTGTTATGGATGGAAGAAAGAAGCAGAGAGGGGAGAGCATATACATGTATATATTCAGACCTGTCTCTCCGACATGACGTAGATGAAGCTGTTGTCCAGGGAAAAGGCCATGTCTCTGAGAACAGGGCTTCCATCTTTGATCACCGGCAGAGTTTCATACTGCACACCACCTTGAGGAGGACCGTCAACCCGAATCTAAGACAAAAAAAGAAGAAAAGATGCGATCATGAGCAGAAATTTACCACTTGTCTTACATTTTCACCATCTGAAAATTCGGCTTTCAAGATTTTCCACAAAAAAAAAAACATGCCAAGGCAAAATTGCAATTAGTGTGTGTTACCTAGTGTGTGTTACTTTTGTAAATATATTATGAAATTTAATAAATTATTACAATATATAATACAATTATATAATATTATTAAATTGTTCTCTCTATATATATATATAACTGTACTGCTTATAATTATTCTAAATAGGACAAGAACAATTAAATAATATTATATAATTGTAATATACATTGTAATCATTTATTACATTTCATAATGCATATTGTATTTTGCATTACACACACAGACACACAGACACGCACGCACGCACACACACATATATATATATAGTTAGGTAAATGTACAATATTTTGTAAAAGAAATAATATAACGAATAATAATATATTATTTTTTATATACACATTATATTACAAAAAATAATAAAAAAAATGTTTATATAGTATTACAATTATACAATATTTTATTAGCTATACAAAATATATTAGTATTTTTTTTGTGTAAAATAAAATAAAAATATTTATACGATATTTAATCTTTTTTACAATATATTTTAAATAGATTAAAGCGGTTTTGATCGGGTCAAAGGTCATCAAAAAACAATAAAATCAGATGAAATAATAATTGACATCACAGGTCTCCTCCCACCGCATTCACCCGTCCCAAAAGATAATTGAAAGCCCAGGACACACTGCGGCTGTCCTGCATGGAGTTTGATCGGGGTTAGTCCAAGGTCATGTGTCTGTCTACAACTGCTTTACAATAGAGCAGACGAGGAGGCTGAGGACGACCCTAACAAAGACCCAGGAGAATGAGTGAACAGAGCCAAGCTCATTCAACGAAACAAATCAAAGGCTACGGTTATCATAACAGCCAAATCTATAACCAAAACAGTTGTCATTCTCTGCAGTCTTTCTCAACACAATTCTGGCCAAGAGTAGAGGGGAAAAACAATCATGTCCATGCTACACTAAAGCCCTGTTCAAGCATTAGTCCACTCCAGTGAATGTAAAAACCATCTGTGAGCGGCAGACTCCCAATCCACTAAACTGACATTTACAGCACACAACGGTAAATGTGTTCATACATAAAACATGTCAGTCAGTCAACAAGACCCGCCTCCTTTTGCTCGGCCGAGCATGACCCTGATACGACCTGCTGCGCACCACAGGGACCTTATGTCATGGAGAACTGTGTGTCCAGTAGTCCGCGGACGGCACTTTGAAGAACATACTTCATTTGCAGTCAGGAAGTGGGTCTGGCATTCTGGTTGTAGAAGTAAATGTTGTGTTCACTGGTCCTACGGGGGACTATAAAGCAATCAGACATGGACACCACAGTAGGTTCTGTGAACGTAACTGTAAAAGTGATGGGAGGCACGCACAGCTTTAAAGGACTAGTATAGAAGTCTAGGATAGAAAAACGAACCCCTGTTATACGGTATAATGTATACTTCACACACTTTGTTATGATGCTTGCATTGAAAGGCCATTAAAATGATCTATAAAACGTATATAATTGGAAGTCCAGATGAAGAAGATCCCTGCTCTAAAGTGGCAAGCTACATGAACAATTACTTCAGCTACACTGACCCAGAATGCACTTGGAAATGGATTTAATCTCTTTTCAAACTGTCCTTATATTTAATATAGACCACTGATCTGTCAGTCACCTGGCTTGAGTCGCGTTCTGTCATCATTGTTCTCTCTGCCTAAGGTTTGTCTTCTCCTTACAACCTTCTGAAACATTTGCTCATTACTTTTTCATTATTGGCACATTCTTTTCTCTCTCTCCCTCGTTCCCATATGCACATTATAGATGGCTGCCGTCCCTTTGGCTCCAGCGTAAGTGCAGCTGTCTTTCTCAGAGCCCACGTAGAACTACTCCCGACAATCACATATCATTCTGTGTGTTCTGTGTTGAGTGCGTGTGCACACTGTCACCTATTTTAAATAAGGATGTGCATTTTATATGTGCTTGTGTATTCAATTTTTATGTTAATCAGCACTGAAAATCAAGACAATCATTTCACTTATATGCTATACTATCTCTTTCTGTATCAAATATTCATTTTGCATGTTCATTTATAGGTGTTCTATATACAAGTAGCTCTTTGTGTATATAGTGCTGTGTGAATTTGCATGTGTGTTTGTATTTGTATGAGTATGAGGGACTTCTGAGACCGTCGGTCCCTTCCAGCTACACATTCATGCCAAGAGGATGCTTTTGATGTGAGAATGTAAGCGTGTAACAACAAAAGTGCTTGAAGAGAAACCAGACGGAAATTCTCTTGCTGTTTAACATGATAACATACTGCAAAACACTCTTTCCCACACTGTACATGTGCACTTTATACGTAGATATGTGCACTCACATCTGAAACAACCTTTAGGGTACCTCGTTCTGAATAACATCCCATTTCAGATTATTCACGTTAGCTAACTCTTCTCGAACTAGAAACGTTCTGAATACAAATCAAAAGATTTTGAATGCTCACATCCACATAACCCTCCCACCACTAGAGGGATACTCGACTGTGTTTACATCTAAAAGTCTTCATCAAAGCTCAACTCAATCTTTCTTTAAAGTGATTACATGACAGAGTAGACGTTAGAGAAGAACTGTAATTTAATTCCGACACAAAGCACTGAAACATAAACCTGCTCAAAAAAATTCAGCAACGATATTTACTCTCTTGTCTAATGTTAGCAATAACCTCTAAACCACATTAAACATGAATGATCAAAGCAGAAAAAGTAACAAAAAAAACCTGTATGTGTTTCCCATATGTATCTCTCTTTTGTCCCCCCTTTTTTTTAGCAATAAAAGGCAAAGAAAAGCACGGACCTCAAGAATATTGTTTCCAAATGCTGTGGGACTCGTGCACAATGGATGTCCTTGTTTAAATATGTGTGTGCATGGGAGCGCAAGGGAGTCAGAGACAGAACTCAGACTGACAGAGCAATCTGTCCCGTGGCCTATCTCAGATCTTCCGTAATCCATTTTAAATGTGTAGGCTCACGCAGTATGTCGAGACACACAGAAAGAGAGAGAGAGAGAGAGAGAGAGAGAGAGAGAGAGACTCTGCCACCTGAACACACTGAATCCAATTACACTAAAGGGGATTCCTCAAAATTGTCTGCTCTCACAGGTCAAATGGCAGTGCTTATCCAGTAAGGAAGGGGGTAACGCTAACTGAAAGGGTTAACTGTCAAAATAAGGCCATCCTGACCCTCAAATCTCCCAGATTCGACTCACTAGTAACAGACAGGAGGATTCAAACACAATAGCTCTGTTCTATAACTTAGCAAGCTTCCTTGCAAACAACTGCCCATCAATTTCTAAACATCATTAATTCATTAATCTTTCCTTTACCATAGTTAATGAAGATGGATGGATGGATGTATATATATACGGATAGATAGAACGATACACAGAACTACAGACAGATAGATAGATAGATAAAGTAGATAGATAGATAGATAGACAGACAGACAGACAGACAGACACAGAATGATAGATCGATCGAGACGGATAGACAGACCGATACACAGAACAACAGACAGACAGATAGATAAATAGACAGACAGACAGACAGACAGACAGAAAGATACACAGAACAACAGACAGACAGATAGATAGATAGATAGAACAATACACAGACAGACAGACAGACAGACAGACAGATAAATAGATAGATAGATAGATAGATAGATAGATAGATAGATAGATAGATAGATAGATAGATAGATAGATAGATCAATACACAGACAGACAGACAGACAGACAGACAGACAGACAGATAGATAGATAGATAGATAGATAGATAGATAGATAGATAGATAGATAGATAGATAGATAGATAGATAGATAGATCAATACACAGACAGACAGACAGACAGACAGACAGATAGATAGATAGATAGATAGATAGATAGATAGATAGATAGATAGATAGATAGATAGATAGATAGATAGATAGATAGATAGATAGATAGATAGATAGATAGATAGATAGATAGATAGACAGAACGATACACAGACAGACAGACAGACAGACAGACAGACAGATAGATAGATAGATAGATAGATAGATAGATAGATAGATAGATAGATAGATAGATAGATAGATAGATAGATAGATAGATAGATAGATAGATAGATAGATAGATAGATAGATAGATAGATAGATAGATAGATAGATAGATATCCCTTCTCATATACAGTGAGATGTGGAGCGATATTTCAGGTCCGTTGGACGCTGTAGTGTTTTTTCCCTCTCTCTCTCTCTCTCTCTCTCTCTCTCTCTCTCTCTCTTTCTCTCTCTCTCCCTCTCTCTCTCTCTCTCTCTCTCTCTCTCTCTCTGTCTCTCTCTCTCCCTCTCTCTCTAACTCTTTCTGCTCTTGGAGAGATTTTTCTGAGCCCCAGTCCGCCTGGATAACACATCTAATCCATCACCTGTGTCAGCTTGAAGAATTCTGGTGTCAGCAAGCCCTTTCTCCCTTTCTCTCTCGCTCTTTCTCTCTGTCTTCTGACGGTTTCTATCAGTGGAAAACAGGCTCTTTTGTTCTCGCTGCTGTAGTACAACACTATCTCCCATAACGCATGTGTTACAGCAACAGACTGCTAGGGCCGTGTGTCACTTTCCATCCGGACGCATTTGAGCACTTAAGCAGATCTCAACCTCTCAGGGACAGACAGAGAGAGAGAGAGAGAGAGAGAGAGAGAGAGAGAGAGAGAGAGAGAGAGAGAGAGAGAGAGAGAGAGAGAGAGAGAGTGAGAGAGAACAGGAGAGAGTGGACAGTTTCATTCTAACTATGATGTTTGGCTATTTGCATGACTCAAAAATAATTTTACTACACCTGGACATCAATAAAAATTAGCACCAATGAAAATGCATATTTGCTAAATAAATAACTATATGTCTTGTTTTCCAGTAAAAATATAATCAAAACTCAAATTTATTTGAAAAGCAATACTCCTTAAGATATTGAGAATTTTTTTTTCATTTGGCGATTTGCATGTGTTCATTTTTGACCCTCACAATAGATTTCTGAGATCTGGTTGTGTTAAATTGAACTAAACATAGGGAACATAAAAATTGGAAAAAAATCCAAGTCCAGGCACTCAGTAGGTTACAAAAGTGAAAAAGCCTTTATTACTATTTAATAGAGGGCTAAACCATTAAAAAACACCAACGCGTATCGGCCCACTGGCCTTCATCAGGGTGTTGGTAACAAACAGACAAAATCAAGCAATACTTATAGTTGCATTGGTTTCAGGTGTGCCACTCTGGTACTTGCAACACAAATTTTGGCCACTAGAGGCAATGGTTCAGGTCATGTCTAATACCAGAAATAAAATCATGCAAGTGCAAAGCAAGATAAGAGATCTCAGAGTGGAAAAATAGGAGTGACACCACTAAAAACATCTAGTGTACTCCACACAATACGTACCAAATGTCAATAAATGTGAAATAGGCTAGTTACCCATCATAATTCTAATTTCATAGTCAAGATGGTTCTAAAACAACATTGACAGAAAATGGTATTGCATTCAAAGACTAGTCAAAATACTGTACCCCTTGAAACACAACAATTACAAAAAAGGTGAAAGGTCAAAATCTTCATTGAGACCTGGATAACTAGTGGCCCTCAAAGAATAGATCCAATATGTCTCCCTTTGTTTAAGGCGTTTGATTATATCCCCGCCTCTGGCATCAAGGCGAACAGCCTCAATGCCCACTACTCGTAAGGTTGAATCCCTTCCATGTTTAGCGTCTATGTAATGTTTGGCCATTGGATAATTGATGTTTCCAGTCCGGATGGCATACCTATGCTCAGCTACCCTGTCTCTTAATCTCCTTTTAGTGAGGCCTACATAAAAACAGCCACAAGTGCACTCTAATCGATAAACAACATGGGTGGTATTGCAATTTATAAAACTGTTAACAATGTAAGTCTTATTACTGGAAACATCCATAAATGTATCAGTTTTAGCCATATTCTCACAATAATTACAGTTACCACAAGGAAAATTTCCCTTAGGTTGACGAAGCCAAATTTCACGTTTAGGAGCAGGGAGGTGACTTCTTACTAACTTGTCCTTAATTGTGGGGGCCCTCCTAAAACTGATCCCAGGTGGTTCCGTGAATACTTCCCGTAGAGTCGGGTCACATTCAATAATGTTCCAGTTTTTCTTTATAATGTGTTTAATCTGGATAGCCTCCTTACTGTAATTAGTGACAAAGTAGGGTTTCTGAGTTGACAAAATTTTGGGTCTAGACTGAAGCAGGCTCTTCCTTTCAAGTGATTGGGCTCTATTATGAGCTTGAATGAGAGTTTATGTTTGATAACCTCTTTGTCGAAAACGCCGCTGCATATCCATAGATTGATTTTGGAAATCCTTATCCTGATTATGCAGTTTGGAAATCCTGAATCACATATATGCCTTAGTCTCTGGATCTGTCCAAAGGGTATGTTATCAATAAGCCATGGGGGATGAAAACTATTTGCATGCAGTAAGGTATTACGATCTGTTGCTTTTCTGAAAATAGATGTATGCAAGAATCCCTCATTATCCTTTGAGATCCGTAGATCCAGAAAGTTTATGGCGTGTGAGTCGTAGTCCAGACTAAATTTAAGGTTCTCATTTAGACTGTTTACATAAACATGAAAGTCTACAAGTTCTTGTTCTAAGCCTGAGAACATCAGAATCACATCATCAATATATCTACCCCACCACAAGATTTTATCTTTAAAAGGGTTATCTTGAGAAAATATATAACGCTCCTCCCACAAGCCTAAAAACAGATTAGCATAATTGGGAGCAAAACAAGCGCCCATTGCAGTCCCCTTTTCCTGTCTGTACAATTTGTCTTTAAAGAGAAAGATGTTATTCTTTAAAGTCCACTCAGTAAGTTGTACTATAAAGTCACTGGGAGGCATAAGATGTTTATCCAGGTCTCAATGAAGATTTTGACCTTTCACCTTTTTTGTAATTGTTGTGTTTCAAGGGGTACAGTATTTTGACTAGTCTTTGAATGCAATACCATTTTCTGTCAATGTTGTTTTAGAACCATCTTGACTATGAAATTAGAATTATGATGGGTAACTAGCCTATTTCACATTTATTGACATTTGGTACATATTGTGTGGAGTACACTAGATGTTTTTAGTGGTGTCACTCCTATTTTTCCACTGTGAGATCTCCTTTCTTGCTTTGCACTTGCATGATTTTATTTCTGGTATTAGACATGACCTGAACCATTGCCTCTAGTGGCCAAAATTTGTGTTGCAAGTACCAGAGTGGCACACCTGAAACCAATGCAACTATAAGTATTGCTTGATTTTGTCTGTTTGTTACCAACACCCTGATGAAGGCCAGTGGGCCGATACGCGTTGGTGTTTTTTAATGGTTTAGCCCTCGATTAAATAATAATAAAGGCTTTTTCACTTTTGTAACCTACTGAGTGCCTGGACTTGGATTTTTTTCCAATTTTTATGAACATTCAACCCTTCCAAGAGCACCAGAGGATACAAGGGATACCAGCAGCGCTCCAGCTTCCTTTTGTTCAGTCTTAAACATAGGGAACATTGGAGAAAGATTCATTAGTCTGTTATTTCATACTCTAGTCTATGTGAAGTTCATTATGCAAATAACACCATAACATTATAAACTAAATATATGCACTCGTGTGATACGCTATACTGGCAAAACATATGCATAGTAAGCACATAATCATAATGTCTTATTAAACCTAGACATTGCTTTATAATGAGTAAATATTTCTTTAACATTCTTTAATGAGTTTTCACCGTTGCTAACCAACTTCCTAAGTCCTATTACTTTTGTCACTAACTTCTAACTCCAATAAAGCACAAAAAAAGGTTTAAGAAGCAGTCATTAAAAAATGTATGAGATTTTTTCAACCACGATTCTAAACATATTCATGTCTATGGATAGTCAGGTCATTACAGTATATACAGTATACATTCTCAACTCTGCCAGCCTTTCAGTATAATCAGTAAAGCAATTACTACCAATATCTGAACGGCTGAGTGTGAACTAGTTAAGTATGATCCTGAAAGTAACTTCACAGAAAGTAAGCCACATAATCCATAAACAACAAACATAGTGTGTCAAAGACCGTAAAGCCTAAAAATGTATAGTGTGCCATCATAACAGAGGGAAAATCCGCCAGCAGTGATCTGGTCATAAACATAACTAGGTCAGTTTTAATCACATGACTTTCTGCCAGATAAAACAAAAGTACCTGAAGAGCTTTAAATACTTCAAACTCTGAACATCATGTCATACATAAACCTCCTAAGAATTTCACAGCTTTGATATTACCTGACCTAAGTTTAAAACCCACACAACTTGGAGTCAGCTTTTTTCTGGATGGTTACAGAAACCAGATCTGAATAATGAGTGGCTGTGGTAAAACATGATCAAAAATATCCCTAATTATCCAAAAATGCCAACACACAGACTCAAACTATGGCCAGCCGGCTATATTTAGAGCAGTTTTAAAACGACAGAACCACCGCCAGACTGGTGGATTGTGTCCAAGTGAGCTCATTGAAAATGAGTTTGAGGTAAAACTAATGTTGAACTAGTGGTTATATGGTGTTTTTCTGCACTTAATTGGCCCAAACTGTTTTGCATTAAGATTTATTATGCAGTTGAATTCCACGCTGAGGTTTCCTCTCTCTCACAGACTTTCATAGATGATATGTTGGACCTTTTGTAGTACAGAAAGCAGCTCCTAAATTAAAAGACCTTACAAGATTAAAGAGAATCAGCAATGAGACAAAGATGAGCTTGGAACAAGACAAATAGTGTTTAGAATTTTTGTTCCAGCCTCTATTATGGATTTTTACCATAATCTCATGGCTTTATCCATGTTTACTGGACCTGTGGAGAACCTATAGTTCAACCTACTAACAAATGGTAAGGGAACAAATGAAGTGTTCTGCTCTGGAGAGCTTGCAGAGTGTTTACTATACGATTGTGTGTCCCATTAATTGTGTGCGGAGGACAAACAATGTAAATTATACGGCCCCTCTTGTTTGCATCGCTTCAGCGAGTATCAAAGCAGCATAAAAAGTGCATGTTAAAATAAACTACAGACAAATTAGTATGCACCATTAAAACCAAGAATCTATTGAGACTCAACATTGATTGTCAACATAATATACCTTCCTTTTAAAGTCAAAGGATGTATAAATATTGGAAAGTTAGCCAATTACTAGGATCATCTGAGAATGTGCCACTTCTATGGAAGCTTGTTTCCACCACTGAATAAGAAATAAAAAAAGTAGAAAAAAAGAGTTCTCACAATTCTGACATTTCTTCTCACAATTGCGAGTTTACATCTTTTTTACATTGACTTTTTTTTTCTCAGAATTGCGATATAAAGTTTCAATTGTGAGTCAAAGTCAGAATTGTGTGATATAAACTTGCAACTGCGAGAAAAGAAGTCTTTAGTTTCCTCAGAATTGGACTTTATAACTCACAATTGTGAGTAAATATCTCGCAATTCTGAGAAAAAAAGTCCTAATTGTGAGATAAAAAGTCGCAATTATCTTTTAAATTGTTTTATTCCGTGCTGAAAGCAAACTTCCATACACTTCAGACTTTCAAAAAATAAATAAATAAATAATTCTATACATGTACATATACATCTACATACACACAACAGCTTTTATAAGATAAGCCTTAAGCACCAAAACCAGAACCTGTCAAATGAGTTGCAGACACAGTGGGGGTCCAGTAAAAAAAGGAAGTCAAATCTCAGTAGGGTGTTCGGGATAAGAACTGATCAGAGAAACCAAAACCACCCTAAGCGACAACACAATTATTAGAGATAGCTGAGCGGCTCAGAACCACTGTTGTAAATTTAATATCTATAGGTGCACAATTAACTCACACACTATCAAAGCAACTTCAAAAACATTTGTTGTAACGCCAAATCATGAGCATGAGCATAATGCGTCTCTCTGTCTCACTTTCTACCCATTTAAGTGCTTACAGTGGATGATGGAGTGAATAAAATCTAAAGTTGCTGGGTGAAAGGAAAACAGAGAAAGGGGAAGCAATGCAAAGCAGTTCAAATTTCTTCCCTAGAGTACAACCCTATTGTGTTGCAAGTTAGCAGGCTGAAATTTTACATAAAAGGAACAGAGTACAGTGAAACCAAACTAAGTGAATGCTCATTTTTTTATAATAATAATAATGATGATAAAGGAACGCATGTCAACCGCATGCGGAAACTGAGACGGCTCATATTTTCATTCAGATCAGTCCGGATAAAACCCTAATTTATCCTCCTGGTAGTCTCGACCTTAAATGACATGACCAGAGCAATGGTCTGATAGTCTCTTCCTGTCTAAGTGGGCAGATCTTGGCCAGAATAAGCTGCAATGAGGACGAGACTTTACGGCGCAAATCAAAAGTCTGGCGAGGCAAGACTATCCTCCTAGTAATTAAACATTTCCGCTTCTAGAGGGCAGAAATGCAGCTTGTCTGAGGTTGTTAGATGATGTTTGTTGCTTTATCAACTTCATATGTTATGCTTAGAGCATCCACTGCTACTTACTTACACTACTACACATTTTTTAGCCAGAAAATATCAAGCAGATCTTACTTAGTGCATTTTATCTTTTCCTTTTGATTCTACACAAATGCAGTTCACAGTCTTGGGAGAAATTTTCTTTTATTATTTGTTATTCTCTCTCTCTCTCTCTCTCTCTCTCTCTCTCTCTCTCTCTCTCTCTCTCTCTCTCTCTCTCTCTCTCTCTTTATCTCTCTCTCTCTCTCTCTCTCTCTCTCTCTCTCTCTCTCTCTCTCTCTCTCTCTCTCTCTCTCTCTCTCTCTCTCTCTCTCAACACAATACAACTATAAGCAGGGTTCTCATCTTTTCTTCCTTTCCTTTCTCATGATGTGTGGTTCACAATGGCCATCTATTTGTCTCTCTCGGCACCTCCAGATGATTACAGATGCCCTGATTGCTGTTAAATCCCCAGACAGGAGTGGGTCATATTCTGCTTCCATCAAGCAAATAAAACAAACTTTTATATTTTATACATATTTTTTTCTCTCTAAAGAAAAAAATGCATTTGAATTTTTGTGCAGTTTTGTTTGTATGCTTTGGATTAAAAAAAGAAAAGAAAAGAAAAGAAAAGGAAAATCATGGCCCAGAGCAAGTCAGATTCTGTTTCCATCAAGCAACTGAAATATATACAAATCAACAATTTTATTATATTTTTTTTATTTTATTTTACTTTACCAAAAGCAAACAAATCATACAGTAATGTAATAGTAAAAATGCATCTGCTAAGAAAGGAAAGAAAAGCAAAGGAAAGCAAAGAAAAAGATCACAAAGTAAAATGAAACTAGCAATTGACTAAACCTATGTTTATTAATTATACAGTACCATATCAGAATCAAGTATTCTAGAAAGCTGCATAATAATTGACCATATTTTACTTATTTTGCACTGCTTTGGTAGATTAATTAAACTGAATTCAAAATAATTCAACTGAGAGAGAGAAATGGCGGGAGAAAGAGAGAGAGCTGTGATGATAATAAATCAAATTCTGGTCCACCTGCGAGGCAATTGTATAAAGGTTTTTGATTAAAGCTCACACTAATCACTCGACAGTGCAATTCTACATCTATACACACAGACAAGACAGGGAGAGAGAGAAAGAGAGAGGTCGGGGGGGGGGTATAGAAAGAAAGCGTGTAAAGAAAGCAGGAAAGAGGAAATGAGGAAAAGAGAAACGAGTAACAAAGTGTTGAGAGAGGAAGCACAGCTTTGTTTTTGCTGGGGGCAGTATATGAAGGGTATGTGTGTGTGTGTAAAAGTGTGTGTGTGACACACTGTTATCAGATGACCTGTTCTGCTTTCCCTAAGGACCTGCTGTAGCTTATCTGGACCCTCACGCCTCAAATATGCTGTTTTCATTCAAAGCAATATCTGCTTTCTACTGTCCAACCAGGACTGACCACTCGTTTGATGGCCCTCCTGGGCGCAGAGAGCGATAAGGGTCACGTGACCCGCTGTAGTTGGCAATGAGGAGCATGTGACCTGCTGAGCATGCTTCTTTTCACGGCCATAGCAAAGCAGGCCACAACTCTAATGCCCAGGATCGGCCGCCACCATCACAGTAACCATGGCAACACGTCCCCCGGGGCCGCTGGGGGTATTACAGCGGTAAGCCCTAACACTGACCCGCTCAGAGAATACGTGCACACAACCTCTCAAATGACATACAAAAGCATCCGTTCTCATTTTGAGCAATGTATGGCCTATGAACAGGTTTGCGGAGAGTCTCGTGAGATGTGTGCTAATTGATCACACATGCACGTATGACAGCTTTACACAACATATGTGCATAAACACATGGACATATGTCTGACACACTTTCAGGAAAATACATATTTATATAAAGTTTGGGTGTGGGCATTTTAGTAGAGGAACACTGGACTAATCTATTTATATTACGTTGTGTTAAATTATGTATTTTCAAAATCAAATATTCAGTCAGTTGTTTGAATGCAATCCATGGACTGCATTGGTTTTCAGCGGCAGGGCAAAAGAAACCACAATTTACCTGAGTTTAGAATGTGATGCAATAAGAAGAAAAAATAGCAGGGGGGAAAAAAACTAAAAACAAAAACACACCGCTGCCAGTGTAGTCAGATTCACAAGCAAATTACTCTTATGAACTGCTTCTTTTCAGTGAAAAATAAATAAGATAATAAAATAAAATTAAAATAAAACAAAATTAAAAATAAAAAAAATAATTTAAATTCCCTCCCACAAAAATAATCAAAATTTATTGATACTTAAAATATTATTATTATATGCAAAAAGATTAAATTAAATAAAACATCCCCAAAAAATAGCCTACCCAGTTGTTGACACTAAATATGAAAATAAATATTAAGAAAAATATAATTAAAATATTAAAGCAAAAACGTCTCGGGTTATGACTATAACCCTTGTTCCCTGAGAAGGGAACGAGACACTGCGTCGAGAATCGACTCTTTGGGGACGCTCCCTTAGCGTGCGCCTCTGAAGTATGAATGAAAATATTCCAATCCTGATTGGTGTTGCGTCATGACGTAACATGTGACGGCATAACCGGATGCATAAAAGCGACGCCGGCACACACACACACTAGCCTAGCGATGAAGCAAGACGCTCTAAGGCCTCGAGGGGCGTGGCAGGACGACGCAGTGTCTCGTTCCCTTTTCAGGGAACAAGGGTTATAGTCATAACCCGAGACGTTCCCTTTCGAGGGAACTCAACACTGCGTCGAGAATCGACTCTTTGGGGAACGAATGCCCACTAGGCCACGCACCGAAGACAGGCCTGCCCAGGAGTGAAACTGATTCAGGCACTCAGCAGGACGAGAGCACACGTGCGCCAGGCGTACTGGGGAGGTGCAGACTATAGAACCTAATAAAAGTGTGTGGGGTAGCCCAACCGGCTGCCTCGCAGATCTCCTGGAGGGGAACTCCCGAGAGGAGGGCCCTAGAGGACGCCATGCCTCTGGTAGAATGAGCCCTTATGGCCAGAGGTGAAGGCAAATTGCGCACCTCATAAGCCAAGGTGATAGCCTGCACAATCCAATTACTAATGGTTTGCTTGGATGCCGGGAGCCCTCTCCTAGGTGACCCGAAACACACTAACAGTTGGTCCGACCTCCTCCAAGAAGAGGACCTGTCGAGATAAATACTCAGAGCTCTGACGGGGCAGAGCAAATGAAGCTTCTCTTCTTCTGCCGACACATGAGGTGGAGGATGGAAAGCCTGAAGGGTCGTAGACCTAGCCGTATTAGCGGGCATTTTAGGGACATAGCCCGGTCTCGGGTGCAAAAAGGCCTTAACCATGCCAGGGGCAAACTCCAAGCAAGCTGGTGACACTGCCAGGGCTTGGAGATCTCCCACCCTCTTAAGAGAAGTGATGGCTAAGAGAAAGACCAATTTGTAGGTAAGATCTTTAGGCGAAGCCGACTGAATAGGTTCGAAGGGGGCCAGGGACAACCCTTCCAGAACCACTGCCAGGTCCCAGGCAGGAACCCTGGACCTGGTTGTCGGTCTCATCCTCCAAGTACCACGGAGAAATCGAATGACCAGCTGGTGCCTCCCCAGAGGCCCATCACTTAATGGCGCGTGGAAAGCCGCAATGGCAGCCACGTACACCTTAAGCGTGGAAGGGGAGAGACCCGCAGAGAAACGATCTTGAAGAAACTCCAGAACTGAAGCCACCGGGCAGTTAACTGGATCTAAATTATGTTCTCTACACCAAGTGACGAAAACATTCCACTTGAGGCCATATAATCTCCTAGTAGACGGAGCCCTAGAGCTAAGTATGGTTTCAACCACCCCGGCTGATAGACCAGCGTTTAGGTACTGGACCCCCTCAGAGGCCAGGCCCACAGTTTCCACAGCTCTGGGTGAGGGTGGAAGATTGTGCCCTCCACCTGAGACAATAGATCCCTCCTCAGAGGAATCTGCCATGGCTGAGCTATCAGGAGCGAAACTATATCTGAAAACCATACTCGGGTCGGCCACATTGGGGCAACCAGAAGTAGACTGATGCCCTCCTGACGGACCCTCTCCAGGACTGCCGGAAGCAGAGCGATCGGGGGAAATGCGTACAGGCGAAGCCTCGGCCAGGCCTGTACCATGGCATCCAACCCCTGTGGGGCTGGATGTGAGAGGGAGAACCAAAGTGGGCAGTGGGACGTCTCTCGAGACGCGAATAGATCCACCTCCATGGGCCCAAACCTCTCCCATATCAACCTCACTACATCTGGATGAAGTCTCCATTCCCCGGGCCTCAGCCCCTGCCTCGACAGGATGTCTGCTCCCTGATTCTGAACCCCCGGAATATACATAGCTCTGATAGACAGTATTTTCCCTTGGGACCAAAGAATAACCTGATGCGCCAGTCTGCACAGAGGGCGCGATCTGAGTCCCCCTTGTCGGTTCAGATAAGCTACCACTGATGTATTGTCCGATCGTACTAGGACATGGTAACCCTTGATGTCTGGAAGGAAGCTCCTCAGAGCCCTGAACACAGCCAACATCTCTAGACAATTGATGTGCCAAGAATGATGATGGTCCTGCCACAGACCCCTGGCAAAGCGGCCGTCCATGACGGCGCCCCAGCCAGTGAGGGAGGCGTCTGTCGAAACGGTTTTCCGGCGACATGACACTCCTAACACTGGCCCTTGGGACAGGAACCAAGGTTTCTTCCATATTATCAGAGAACGAAGGCATCTGCGCGTTACTCTGATCGTACGAAATGGCATCCCCTTGGGGGAAAACCCCTTGGCTTTCAGCCACCACTGAAGGGGCCTCATGTGTAGAAGGTCCAAAGGTATAATGTTGGATGCCGCTGCCATGAGGCCCAGCAGTCTTTGGAATTGCTTTACAGTAGTGGCCTGGCCTAGCTTTAACTTGGACACCATCGCCAGAATGGACTCGATACGCGCCGGAGACATGCGTGCCTGCATCGTAGTCGAGTTCCACACAACGCCTAGAAACGTTGTGGACTGGGACGGTTCTAACACACTCTTCTTTGTGTTGAGTCTCAACCCGAATTTTTGAATGTGGCCAAGGACGACATCTCGATGCCGAACTGCCATTTCTCGAGACTGGGCCAGAATGAGCCAGTCGTCGATATAATTCAGTATGCGGATGCCCTGAAGTCTCAGTGGAGCAAGTGCTGCATCCATACATTTGGTGAATGTGCGGGGAGAGAGTGCTAGGCCAAACGGAAGAACCCGATATTGGTAAGCTTCGCCCCCGAAAGCGAACCTCAGGAACCTCCTGTGACATGGAAGGATGGATACGTGAAAATAGGCATCTTTTAGATCTATCGTGACAAACCAGTCCTCGGATCTGATTTGACTCACGATGACAGGAATAGTGAGCATTTTGAACCTGAGCTTCATCAGAGACAGGTTCAAAACCCTGAGATCTAGAATTGGCCTCAACCCCCCCATCCTTCTTTGGAACTATAAAGTACCGGCTGTAAAATCCGGACTCCCTGTCTGAATGAGGAACACGTTCTATGGCCTCCTTTAGCAGCAGAGATTGCACTTCTTGTTCCATCACCTGAGCCTGCTCTGGAACCACTGTAGTCTGCACCACCCCAGAAAATTTGGGGGGGCGGTGCCCGAACTGCAGTCTGTACCCTGACTTTATTATATGCAGGACCCATGCAGATATGTTGGGAAGATGATACCATGCCTCTACAAAATCTACTAAGGGAACCAGCCTCTCGAGACTGGCCTCTGGTGTTTTTCGAGCACCCTTCTCGACCCCCTGAAGCGGAAGACCGGCAGGGTGTAGTCGACACGGTTTTCGTGACCATAACTGATGCTCGTTTTTTATTTTTCGAGAAAAACGACCTACAGTGCGTTCGCTGGAATATGATGCGGCCCGAAGCATCACCGACGGCGGGCAACTCACATCGTTTCCTAGAGGGCTCCGCTGTGAGAACAACCTCGGTTGTTCTACAACGGAGGGGACAGCCCTCAGAGGTCCCACCACTCTGGCTAGGACCTCTTTGCTGAAGTCCTCCTAGCCTGAAGGACATCTCTTAAATCGCCCTTCTGGCTGGGGGGCTTCTGCTGGGAGCGTTTCCTCTGTTGCCAAGCTCCCGGAGGAGGGGCTCTAGAGGAAACGCTTTCCCTTTGCTCTGCCCGGTGTGAGGAGCTGGTTGATGGCTGGGGCTGATGTTCTTGCCCCACCCTACTTGATTTGGACTTAGATTTTCGGGGGAGGAACTGCTGGAACGCCGCAGATTGCTTCTTCGCCTCCTGAAACCTGTCGACGACCGATGTAACGGCGTCGCCGAACAGGCCAGAAGGCGAAAGCGGCGCATCCAGCAGAACCGATTTATCTTTCTCCTTCAGACCAGATAAATTGAGCCACAGATGCCTCTCCGTGGCCACCATAGCTGCCATAGAGCGGCCAATAGCGCGGGCCGTCTCTTTAGTGGCACGGAGAGACAAATCTGTGGCTTTGCGCAACTCTGCAATATCTTCAGGAGTCGGCCCCTCCCCCTCGTCCAAATCTTTCAGGAGATCGGCCTGGTATGCCTGCAAGATAGCCATAGAGTGCAGACATGAACCAGCCCGACCTGCCGCCATGTAAGCCCTGCCTATTAAAGCAGATGTATCTCTGCAGGGCTTACTAGGCAGCGCCGGGGTTTTAAGGGAAGATGCCGACTCAGGAGATAGATAACCTGCTAGGGCTTCCTCGACTTTAGGCATCTTCCCATAACCCATATCCCGTGCCCCCACAACATTGCTATAATCGACAACAGATGGGTGGGAGACACGGGACGAATACGGTTTATCCCACGATCTCGAGATCTCTTTGTGGAGATCGGGGAAAAACGGCAAACCCCGGCGCTGAGGCTGTGACCTGTGCCGCAGGAAACGCTCGTCTAGTTTGCTTATGACTTGCGTTCCCTGCTCATCTTGTGGCCAGCTGATGTTAAGTCTGGCCACGGCACGAGTCACAACCTCCACCAGCTCCTCATAAGCTTGGCCATGAACTGGCGCGCTCGACTCACGGTCATCCTCGATGCTGATCACCTCTGCCTCCTCGGAAGCAGAGAGCTCAAGCACCGGGACCTGTTCGTGGGCAGAAGAAGCCGCCGCGCGGGCTTCTGCACCACTCACAGGGGCTTCGGGATCTTCAGATGAATAATGAGAAAGTGCCGCAGCAGTCTCATTGTCATCTGCAAGATCCCGCTGCGAACCCCACGATCTGAGTCGCCGCGCCGCCTCAACAGACGCGGGACCAGAACCGTGGGGAACGCGAGCCTGACCGAGCTCATCAAAGCACGCCAGCCGGGAGCGCAGCACCCTCATAGGTAGTGCTTCACAGTGTACGCAGGCAGCTCCCTCGAGAGCTGCCTGGGCGTGCTGCGCTCCCAAACAGTTCACACACAAAACATGCGTGTCCCCATCCGTAATAAAACGAGGACAGGGGTGCACACACATTCTGAACTGCTGGCTGGCCATAATATATATATATATATATATATATATATATGATAGACAAACAACACCAAATAAGACAGACAGTCGTAACATAGAGCGCTTGCTGAAGAGCGAAAAGCTAATGTGTGTGTGTGTCGGCGTCGCTTTTATGCATCCGGTTATGCCGTCACATGTTACGTCATGACGCAACACCAATCAGGATTGGAATAGTTTCATTCATACTTCA
This sequence comes from Gila orcuttii, assembly GCA_026230005.1. Lineage (NCBI taxonomy): Eukaryota > Metazoa > Chordata > Actinopteri > Cypriniformes > Leuciscidae > Gila > Gila orcuttii. The sequence continues at coordinate 13,227,807 of JAPDVR010000021.1, read as the reverse complement.
GAGGCGCACGCTAAGGGAGCGTCCCCAAAGAGTCGATTCTCGACGCAGTGTTGAGTTCCCTCGAAAGGGAACAGTTGAATCAGTTGTTGCTAAAAAATATTACAAATAAATATTAATAAAAAAATATAGGTTCAATTTAATACAAATATTAAAACTTGTAAAAAAAACAACAAAATCAACAACAACAACAACAACAGATTAATCAGTTAATAATTTAAGAACTATTTAATAGTTTAACAACTTGTCACAAGTGGCTGTAATAAAGCGCACGAACAAGGAGTAGAGAAACAAAACAGTCTTTAATGATAAGTCCTAAAGGGGAACAAGCAGGAGAATCTAACGGAAAAACAAAACAAAAAAAACTCACAACCAAACATTGATGATACCGGACACTGAAAAGAAATAACTCAAGGCTTAAATACACAGGCAATGTAATCAAGAAGAATATAACAGATACAGGTGTGTGGAAACAATTTAACAGCCAAGGAAACTAGGAAGGTAGGCGAAACAGGAAGGGAACAGTGAAAACAAAACCAGAACAGGCTACACATCACACTAGTCTACTGATCTATTCCTAAAGCATAAACACGCTTACACAATCAAAAGCACACAAACAAACTTGAAGAATCATTGATATTTTTGCTAGCGGGAGATAGTGCACACACATACACACACCTCATACCTCTTTAGCAGATCAATAATTGAACAAAACATGGAGGTCTTGTTACAAAGACAAGATCACCACTAAATCAACCTCTATGCATTGTGGGTAAAGAGGAGGGGGGCATAACAGCAGTGCTCTCCTCTCTCATGGGTGACTGCAACTATAAATTCAGTTGAGGTCCTTGGCTTCCTGCTGTCTTCAGTGTACACCACCTTCACCCCCTAAATGACATGCTGCCTCGTATACAGAAGACACACATGCATGGGGGGCTGGAGTAGCAGTGGACGACTATACACCATGCCGGCTCTAAGCACTCCCCAGTTGCAGCAAATCACACTGACAGACCCATAGGGAGGTGGAAAGCAGACGTGTGTTATTGTCTCGGCTGTTCGATATATTATAAGAACAAAGGTGCAGCGAGGGCTAGAGGGGGATTTGAGGCTTGCCTACTACAAATGACCCTCCCTAAGAAACACAGGAAAGCACATATAAATTTCCACTTATTACCGTTTCTTTCGGCAACTCTAAGGCTGTTCTGCAATAGAAATGGATCTAAAGAAAGGGTGAGAGGTGAAATGGGAAGGAAATGCCTGAGCTGTGACTGTTAAGCGTTTAGGCCAGAAACACATTACCGTTCCAACGTTTGGAGTCTGTAAGATGTTTTAATGTTTTTCAAATAAGTCTCTTATGCTCAGCAAGGTTGCATTTATTTGATCAAAAATACAGTGAAACAGTAATATTGTGAAATATTATTGCAATTCAATAGAACTGTTTCCTATTTGAAAATATTTTAAAATGTTATTTATTCCTGTGATGCAAAGCTGGATTTTCAGCATCATTACTCCAGTCTTCAGTCACATGATCCTTCAGAAATCATTCTAATATGATGATTTGCAAAAAAAATTCTTATGAGAAAGGCGCTTAATATCTTTGTGGAAACCATGACACATTTTTTTTTTTTAGGATTATGTGATGATTAGAAAGTTCAAAAGAACAGCTCTTATTTGAAATAAAAATCTTTTGTAACATTATAAATGTCTTCAGTCACTTCTGATCTAATTAATGTGTCCTTGCTCAATAAATTTGACCCCAAACATTGAATGGTAGTGTACATACTTTCTACTGTAGCAATACTGTGATGGTAATAAACTTGGTTGTGTTGTTATTCAGGTAGCTAGCTAGCTATAGCTAACTTTAACTAACTTTCTCAGCAAAATTTGCTTCAAACGGCTGCTCAGCCACAATAGTAGTTCACCTAAAAGACAGGAAAAACAGTTTTTTTATACTAACATTATTCCGTTAACACTGAAAGTTTGTGCTAATGTCTGCTTTAGTGTCCCTTTTAACTTTTACCCTTACTTTTAGCTTGCATAGCCAAATGCTTTTGTGTTCATGTGTTTACGTTGACTATATTTCTGACCTTATATAAACATCTAACAAATATTTGAGTATGCTACATACATTTTAACAACAAATCTCAAATGAAAACATCACTTTCTAGTTTTCATATCACTTCATACATTTGAGGTAAAATATGAACTTGGGCTAAAAAAAGGTCAAAACTTTGGTGTTAAACGTATCTCAGGTAAATGTGTTTGACTGATCTCACTAGGACAGACCACCTAACAAAAAAAAAAAAAAGGGATAGGCATATGCACAGTGTGTGCGTAAAAGGGATAGTTCAGAAAAAATAAAGGGAAACAGAATCTAATAGATTGAAGGAGACCAGCAGTGACATTGTGGGAAGAGAGCAAGGGTGACAGCAAGAAAGAGAGCGAAAGAAAGGAAAAGAAAGCAAGTTGACAGTAAAGGGCACCAACACAAATGTTCGGCACGAAAATTTGGTCAAATTTTTCTCATTTGATTTATCTGTTCAGAATGTGTAAAAAAAAAAGAAAGGCTGAATGAACATGCAAAATCACTCTGTCAGTTGGATACACTGGGAAATACCGCATCTCTGGCCATGTGACCAAAAGCCTGAACCATATTGGTTGGCCAGCTTTATTTGCAGTGAAATGAGATGGAAATGGAAACTATACTATACTGTTCACTCCGGTAACACTTTACAATAAGGTTTCATTTGTTAAAATTAGTTCACTACATTAGTTAACATGAACAAACAATGATCAACACTTCTATAGCATTTATTAATCTTAGTTAATGTTAATCTCAATTTTTACTAATACATGTTTTAGATCAAAAGTATCTGTTAACATTAGGTAATGCACTGTGAACTAACATGAAGATTTTAATTAACTAACATTCACAAAAGTTAATAAATGCTATAAGAATACATAGCTCGTTGTTAGTTAATGTAAGTTAGTTCATGCATTAACTAATGTTAACAAATGAGGCCTTATTGTAAAGTGTTAACGCAACTCTGCATTGACGGCATGTGAATGTTTATGTCGGTCTGAACTGATGCATTAACAGCTGTTCATTCAAATTAAAATGCTTATTCCTCAGATTTTCCATCTTGATGTGGTTACACGAGGAAGCAGGCTAATGCAACTGCTAAATATGCATCCAAATATGCACATTTCTCTAATTTAAATTATACAAAAACGCAGTACGTCAGGGTATGTCGGTTTAACAGTTACCCATCTCTAAACGATGTAAAAACAGTGGCTGGTCAATTAGGCACTTCTTTGCCGCAATAAACTGCAAAATATACCAGACTTCATGGCGATGGTCAAAAAGTCTGGCTCTGTGAGACAAACATGTTATTTTAAACATTATCTTATATCAGGATCATTTTTTAGCAGCCACATGTTTTGAGCCTTGGTTTAGTTATAATGTATGCAAATCTAACCTTTCCTTCTCTCATCTGGCTCTGTGTCCTACGTGCTCCAACACACACTAGCCTGTAAGACACTGTATGTAGGCCAGTACCATTAATGCCATTACTGCCGGTCAGCGCCCAACCACTGTGTGTGTGTGTGTGTGTCTGTGTCTAACTTGAGTGTGCCAACTGTTCGCGGAAACATGACATGATAACGTTCCTCTACAAGGAGGACACCACCAATGCTAGGAGGAAAGTTGCACTACAGACAATTGAGCTATGTGTGTGACCCCCAGTGCGTCGGTTGCTTAGGCCCTAGGGCGCGCTCAGAGAGCCTCATTATGGAAAAGAATGACAGCTTGCTGTCCAAAGTGGGTCAAATGTGAATCAAATTATTTCAAATGCTGACAGTCCATTCAGGTACAGCTGTTTAATGCTATAAACTCAAACTTAATGTTCTAGCCGAAGAGGATGCACAAATATTAGACTATCTGTTTAAAATGGGATGTCTAGCATGTGTCATATCCTCCAATTATGGTTTATTACTAGGAGTGAGAGTTGAAGAGCAGGTCTTACGCTAGGGGTTGGGTTGATTTGTCCCGACTGGCACTGAGAAGCAACTGGATGTCTGTGTCTGGCTGTCCATCTCTGCGCTGCATTACCTGCACCATAAAGCATTTCCTCACTCGAAACTGCCTTTGTGAGGTAACGTCTGGCTTTGGCAGCCGGATAGACATCGTGTCCACGACTGAGCGAATAGCAAATCAAACGCAGTTGCTGTTGATTTAATGCACTCTATTGTTTTGGCGAGAAGCAGACGTTGGCTATAATGAGATGGAAAGCAAATGTTTTGCTTTTTGTGTCGGCTGTTCGAGCCTTAGCGAGCTGGACCGCGTCTGGGTGTCGCTAAATAACAGGTTCTGATGGAATTAAATCAGATATCAGTTTTTTTAAAATGGTTGTTTGAATGAGATGGCCAGGAAAGGATAGACTATTAGTCTCCATCTGTCTTGTTTTTGTAGTCAGCACAAAATTTGAAGTGATTTTTTTAATTGCTCAAACGTTGCTCTTTCATAGCTCAGGAGACTTTGAGTTCTCAGTAACTGTGCGTTTTATTTAAATATTAACTATTTATCAGATATTTCTGTTCCTAAGGAGAAATTTAAACAAGACACATATGTGATGATTGTTCACATACAATACAGTACTTTTTTCCCCTTGCTTACTAGTAAAAAACAAAAAAACTAAATTATGTTTTTATATTATTCATTTCTTTTTTCAAACATAAATGGGGTAAGAAAACTTAATTCAAGATCAATTCTCAAAAGATCAAAAGTACTTTCTTTCGAATTATGTTTTTTTTTTTTTTTTTGGGGGCTGGGCGGGGGGGGGGGGTTCATGTAAAAAAAGCACTCGGGTCACTTCATAAAATTGAGGTTAAACCACTGGAGTCACATGGATTACTTTCATGATGTCTTTACTACCTTTCTGGGGCTTGAAAGTAGTTGCATCAGCTGTCAATGGAGGGACAGAAAGCTCTCAGATTTCATCAAAAATATCTTCATTCGTGTTCCAAAGGTTTACGAAAGCCTTACAGACATGACATGAGGGTAAGTAATTAATGGTGAATGAGTTTTTGGGTGAACAATCCCTTTAAGGATGTTCAGATATTTTTACTAAAATAATTGTAAAAATATCAAATTTAGCACAACCAGATGATTTGGTCTCAGATTTTGATATGAGATCAAACATTTTTCATCAAATTATTCTGTCTGTGACATTGAGAAACTTCTGAAACTGAGAAGAACAAACAAAACTTTTCCATTTAATCTCTCTATGGGAAACAATTGAGATACTTAAGAGATCTGTCGTTTTTTCTCCTCTGAGAACAGGTAGAGTTATGTTCCAACTCTTTATTTGGAAGACTAAAGAGCCAAAAATGAAAGAACACCAAATGCCTTCCCTTGCTTATTCATTCCCTCTTTTATCCTTTCACCACAGACTCCGTCCAGTCGGCTCTGTGTTTGTCCAGTTTCAGGCCAGAAACACTCGGGTTTCCTGTTGGTCAATTTCAGTAACAAAACTCGCATGCTTTCTAAAAATGTCTGTTTTTAGAAATGTCTGAAGAAATAGGTCTTAACACCTCGACTATTTAGTCGATAAAAAAAAATTTGGTCCTATCTAGTATTTTCAAATGTTTCTTCCCTTTCTCTCAGTCCAGGGCTTGTTTATGAAAAAAAAATCTTAAAAAAATAAATTTTAAACTTTCAGGGGAAAAAAATATTGTTGCAGTCTATTGCTTAAATCTGCTTTAAACTCAAACATATGGGTCGATGATGTAACTCTGGTTTTTGTTTTACAATATTAAATATGCATTTGCCTATATCATTTTAGACATTGTTATTTGTCATTGACAAATATACCAATAACCAAAATATACATAAAAAAAAAATGTAACAATATTTTACTGTAAAAGCACATGCCTTCCGTTGTTAAAGACTGAATTTCACTGTAAATGATGAGGTCATGCATACTTTGTATTTCCAAAAAACATAATATTTACAATACTTTACAGAAAATTTTAGCACTGCCTTGATAAACCTATGATTTTCTCCATATATGGCAAATTACTTAATAGGTTTTTACGGTACCTTTACTACATTCTTTTTCCATTCAAATGACTAACATTTTGGACGCTGGACATAAACAGTCTGCTCATCTTTCCTTTTGTTTCTCTCTCAGCCTTTCCCACAATTTATGGTTGGCTGGACCCCCACCTTTTGTGTGAATAAATAAAGTCTGAATAATGGGCTCCATGTGTAAGAGGCATTGAAAACAGCCTCTGTCTTAGTGGGGATACACAAAACTATGCTTTGATGAGGTAAATGAGCTTGTGTTTGGGAGAGTCAGAAAGAGTAAAATATGTGTGTATGTGAACAAACAGTCCTGAGGGCTCTCAAACAGGAAGTGTTGATGCTGGTCTGCGGAACAGAGGGTTCATAAGGAGGCGTGAAGACCAACAAAAGCATAAAACACGTTGTGTATTTGTGTGTGAGTGTGTCATTTGACCTCAGTCTTGTGCCTGAACTATGGGGCGTCTAAGAGGGGGGTGTGGATGGATGTGGGACCATTTCAGTATGTTGTTTTTGTTACATTATATTTAAAACAAATACTGTGGCTCCTTAGATGGTAATGGACATGCTTTAGACATGCACAAAAAACTCATACATTCCAGAGGCCTGCTTAGTGAGCCCTGTATTTAACGGCCTAGCAGTTTTGTTTTTTAGTTAGCAGTGGTACTGTACATGACGTTGGCGAGTTTCTTGTTGACTTCATATGGTGCTCATGAAGATCTGGAATTAAAGGGCCACAGACATTTCCCCTGGCGTCGAGCTTTGTCTCCTGTCCCTTTCCATTTGTCTCTTTTTCTCGCTTTCTGTCCTTTCCACTCTTTTGTCTGACTTGTTGTCATTGAGTTCTGAGCTATGTATATATATATTTATATATATATATATATATATATATATATATAAAATAAAATTATAAAAAAAAAAAATGGATATGGTGTGGATATAATTTGTCTCATCATATAAACATCCAGTCTGGTGTTTCCCGTACAACGATGTAACTCGCTGCTTAACTAACACAGTATGATGTATCGTTGAAGAAATCAACTAGCTAGTCACAACTGTTTCAAGAAAGCGTACTGTCGCAAATTGGTCGTTCAACCACGTTGGTTAATGATGTCACACATGTGGTGGAGTAATAACTTCTTTTAATGAATCTGTTTGAGATCTAAATAAAAGATACAGACTGTAATGAATGTCAGCTTACTTATTTTGCTCAAGATAAGGATTTCACATGTCATGCAATCAAGAAACTATGCTTCGAACCACAGGTCGTTCGAACCACACAACTTTGCAATGCTGTTTACGAATGTTCGTTAGAACTATATTTTCGGGAAACACTGACTTGTTGAACTATGCTGATAACGACAGAACTTTTGACCATAGTTGGCTAACGATGCTTTTTGAGAAAGGCACCCCTGATTGATTCTAAATCTTTTTCATCAATACCATAAACGAACGAACAAAACAAACTGCCACAATTACTTTCATCAAAGTAGAATGTGTTAAATAAAGCTGAGAATACTATTTTCTTAATGGTAGCCGTTATCAGTCCTGTACCCATAGACACTGAAGGAGATGCGGTTCCCCGCAGTTATCAATCAATAAGTGTCAATCAATACTGACCAATATTGGTATTTTCAAAAAACGATTTAGGAAGTTTTACATTTTGTCAATACTAATATTAAATATTGGTTATATACTTGGCTGAAAATAAAATATTACAATAAATGAACATGGGTTGAAGGATGTGTACAACTGACCATGACGAAAATTATAGGCACAGACTCCATGTGGTGCAGCTCATGACGTTAAACATTAAAGATGGAATCAAACAATCCCCCACATCCATCAAACGAGCAGCTTGTCACTTTCTTGGTGCTCAATGGCACTCATCCCAGGTAGAGGAAGTCACGCTTCATGGGCCTGCACTTCCTCTCACCCTCAGACGTGATTCGGGGGCCTGACCCCGGGCAGACGCCCTCCCATGCGTAGCCCCCTACAGAGACGGTGGGAGGGGGTAAAACTGTGATCTAGGGAGAATGACAGGGCTGCGGCATAATTCAATAACACTAATCCCCAATGAATGGACAAAGAGGCTAGGAAAAAGGGGGGCGGATGAACTGAGCATACCCCAACAGACACCGGAGGCACGGGGATGCCTGGGGAACGGCTGCAGCTGACACATGCCTAAAAGGAGGGGTAAGGGGGGGGGGGGGGGGGGGGGTCTGCTGTGTCCCCAATCATGTAGAGAAGGATGGGGGGGTCGGGGTGGGTAGTTTGGGGGTCCAGCTGGCTCACAGTCAGCTTAGTGAATCATTGCCCATGACTGCCGAGCTTGTCTTCACGAGTGTGTATCCATCTAGCTGTGTGTGTAAGGTATTCTTATCAATCGATCCTACCTTGAACTGATCAATCACCTGTCCTAGCAGTGACTCATTGACCTTTGACCAGAGTGCCGGAACCAATATCATTATTGCCTACGTCTATGTCTCTTCCTACTTCCTGGATACCCACGTTTTCTCTAAAAGGTTTGTATGGAAATGAACATATGCCATATGTGCGCACACACAGTTGACCAACCCTCTCAATTCCTGTTTTGTTCGTTTTGACTGATGTGATATCAAAACAACGGACGGTTTCTGCAGCCATTAAATCGGTCGGTCACACAAACATGGGCTGCAAACGTTCTGGCTTCGCGTGACTGCTCAGTGATTAATCAGAGCGGACCGTCTGACCGCTCAATCTAATCTGCACACAAATACACACACAAAATCAACATATGCCACAAACAAATGATTCACCTGTGAGCCATGACCGAAATAAGTGATGATGGGTCATTGAATAATTGAAAATAAATAAGCATTCAATTTAATCATCACAAGTCACTTATTAGACTATGTGTAAAACTTTTCATTGCATCACTAATTAAGTACTTTCCAACAACTGTAACGCAGACAACAAAAAAATTTATAAAAAATAATCAGAACCCTTGGAACGCATGTCAACCAATCAGAGGAAAATTTCAATAATCTCTGCGGTAAAAATACAACTTACTAAAAGTCTATGATGAGAGCTAATAAGCTCAAGGTAATATGACATGCTAGATACAGACACATCAGACAATCTCTCTGTCTCTCTGCTTAAGCCTAGAGAAAACAAAATTAATTTATCAGGCTTCATCCACAGACAAGCTCCCTGGGGCTTCTACTCACACGGCTGACATGATTTTGTGTGAGTGTGTGTGTGTGTGTGTGTGTGTGTGTCAACGTTTCCTGCAGAATTCTGTCCTAAACAAAACATACTTACTATTTTGTTACATATTTGACCATTTTCATATAATATTCAGCCAGTAAATGAGTCTTAGTTAATTTACCTCGCTGACTGATTCAGTTTGTCAGTCATTTTAATTGATTCTTTCAACAGAACCGGGTCATAAGAGTCATTTGTCTGTGAATCAGACGAGTCTTTTCCCAGTATTTATCCCCGACACATTGATTCAGACTGCAAACTCAAAACTAAAAAAATCTTTAAAAATTAAATGTTTATTTTATTTTATTATTGTTTATTTTATAATATTTTTAAAATAAAATAGATTCATTGTGGTGTTGTACAGATTCAAAACAGCAGTACAGGAAAATCTGGTATGTGTTCGTGTTCTCGCAAAAAAAAAAAAAACGCAAATATATTTTCAGCATCCCGTACAGTGTAAACTCAACAAAGAGTGAATCCACTCTAAGCCACATCCACACTATGAGACTATGCCGTTTTTACTGTTCAAATGAAATTGTGAAAGGGTAGACAATCCATAATTGATATGCCACAAAAATTTACACAGTGGACAGCAAAAGCTGTTATTAGTAATGGAGACTGCAAGACTATTCAGTGTCAATGCGGCTTTACTCAGAAACAACGTGCCAGTGTGGGGTATGAGCAAAACACTGTTAATACAATCAGCTTTTGAGAGATCAACAACATCTTGAACAGTGTTTTAACACACCGTACTGTAAAATCAATCCAACCCGACTGCTGAACAAACTACTGTTTTCTTGTTCATATCACTAAAATATACTTCCTCACTAGCCTCAGTGTTATGCATACGAGGACAGGAAAAAAAAACACATTTTAGAGGGCCAACAGCTGCACAATTTCAATGGCAGCTCCTTTGGCTTCAGTAACGGTTGCGAAGTTGATATCATATATAAGAGAAAGAGTCATGGTTCCTCTCGTGGACCCTGCCGCCGGCCAAACCTTACATACTTAAGCCATGAGAGAACTTCCTCTGCCAGGAGAGAGCAACAGAGAGGGAGGAAACAAAGAGAGATGGTTTATAAAAAACAGTGCTTTACCACATAATTACAGTTGCTAGAACAATCCCATCCAGGAGGCCGTCTGACAGCTCTTTAGCTGAGCAAGCACTTTTTTATGACCTTAGAATACATTCATGACGAAAACCAACAAGCTTTCACAACATTTAGGCAGCATTTACAATGTCAACCAATTCAGAATTAGATAGATATAAACTTGTTGCATGCATGTAAACACTTAGAACAAAACATAAAATTTGCATCAGATTTGATTGATACCTGGTCATTTAACCTTATTATTAACACTTGATAGGAGCAATTTTAATCTTAATTCATAATCTTTTGTCATTGTTACATGGCAGATAGGCTAGACCTCTTCTGAAACCATCACTTGGTTAGTGAGTTCACAAAGATTTGTGTGCGCTAATCATGGAGGTAGTAAACACAAGTGATAAGAGTGAGAAATATATATGTTTTAATGTAAATTAAACAGTAACACTTTAAATAGTGTTTACACACACACACACACTGTATATATATATATATATATATATATATATATATATATATATATTATGTATGTATGTGTATATATTAGGGCTGTCAGTTAAATGCGTTATTAACGGCGTTAACGCAAAACCATTTTAACGCGATTAATTTTTTTATCGCGAGATTAACGGTCTTTTTGGCCTAGCAAACTTTGTAGTTTTTTTTTACATGCTTTTGCAACAGGACGCGGCATGCGCGGCGCTGCGCTATGAAACCCATTCATTTCAAGGGCTTGCGCCGTGCGAGGACGTTTTGTTGCTTCGTCGACCAAAGCGCAAGTGGATCTAGCTAGACCGGAAACAAAACAACAGGCACGCGCACACACTTGTTTGGGCTTGCGAGCCGGCCAAATAGGTTAAAGTTACGTTTTGAGTGGATGACGAGCGCGAGACGCCGAAATGGATCCCAATAAGATTCTGAATGGAAAGTTTACTTTTAAAAAGTTGCCAAATGGTTCCATTGACTAGACCAGGGGTGTCCAAACTCGGTCCTGGAGGGCCACTGTCCTGCAGAGTTTAGTTCCAACTTGCCTCAACACACCTGCTTGTAAGTTTTTAGCATGCCTAATGACCTTCAACAGCTAATCAAGACTTTGATTAGCTGTTTCAGGTGTGTTTAATTGGGGTTGGAGCTAAACTCTGAAGGACAGTGGCCCTCCAGGACCGAGTTTGGACACCCCTGGACTAGACCAAAGTGATCTGTGTGTTTTGTCGTTATGAACTGAGCTATCATCATCGCAGCACGTCCAGTCTGAAATACCACTTGATGATGGCCAAGCACACACACACAGCTGATGCGAATTCTCCGCCCCCTCGTCAATATCAGTACCTCGTCAGTATTTCTTTCACCCTTTTATTGATGGACAGTGTTACATTGTGTAACAAAGAAATTATTTGTTTCAAGTGAGAATGTTAGTGTGAAATTGAACACAGTATTGCCCATGTTGTTTTCAATAAAAAAAAAATGTGCACAAAGCAAGCAATCCACTTTTTTCATGTTGATAAGAGCATTAAAATGAGAAAAAATAATGAACAAAAAGAAATCAAGAGACATTTAGAATAGATAAAAATGTGCGATTAATCGCGAGTTAACTATGACATTAATGCGATTAATCACGATTAAATATTTTAATCGTTTGACAGCACTAGTATATATATATATATATATATATATATATATATATATATATATATATATATATATATATATATATATACACATATAATTTAAAATATAGTACTTGCAGCTCTACTTAAACCACTTACTAATGTGCAACTGCTATACAAAACACTTCCATGTCCCAGAGTAAAAAGAGATGGATATATTTCAAGTAATACAAACAGATGCACACAAAAAAATATCAGATCTGTTCATTGCAATTGTACATGCAGCCTTGAATGCTGTTTCTACTGAAGTCTGTGTTTCACTAAAGCCTTCATAATACAGCACAAGTTTCAGAACAAGGTCATTTCAGGGACTCGTGGATCAAGCGAGCACTTTTAACACATTCTCTTTGAGAGAACGCAGCCGTACACGATTTCTCAGCCTAATCTCTGAGGCATGTCTGACTGATGCTTGAGCAGCCAGGCCTATTGCTTTAACACCGACAGCAGTCCAAATCATTGCAGATGTTGACTTTGAGGGCTATGATATTCCGTAAGTAATCTCTTTCCTGTGAGAACCAGTAGGTCTGTCTGCATCTTGTTAAAAGACAAAAAAACACGCTCGGGTACACAAATCTTTTTGAGTCATGGTTACGTGCACATACAAAGACCTGACTGTCAAGAAGTCTACTTGTTACCTGCACCATGAACAAACAGGTAAAGCCGTAGCATAGCCTCCGAGTCTGTCCTGATGGAAACCTGCGGTAATGAGTCAGTCTGGAGGCTTACGGTGGAGCTGGGAAAGGAAGCAGAACCCTGACCTCAAAAAGCTAGAAACAAGACAGCAGATCTTAAGTTGGCCAGTAAGAGAAAAGTTGCCCAAATCACAAATAAGAAAGAAAACAGAAAAGTTGAGTTGAGTTGTCTGGGCTTTCCCACCTCTTCAAACATTCCCAGAATAATTGGCACTTGTCGAAACATGGCCAGACTGTGCTTTTAAGGCTTTATCAATCAAAAAAGCAGATCTAGAAGTGAATAGACTGACAGGCATGCGGAGGCAATGCACAGCTATGCTTTCTAAACAAACACCCTCATGACTGGTACAACAGCTAAGCACACGTCAATCAAAAAGACAACTTCAAAAGATCTACTGCCTCTCCTAAAAAGTGTTCAATATATATGTATTTATGCATGTGTGTGTGTGTATATATACACACAAAATGCCAACGTTTCTCATCTATCACATTCATTTATGAATAACATGAATCATGATCGCATATTTTCAATTCATAATTACGAAATTTTATAAAAAAGTTTAGTAGTTTGCATCACTAGATAGTCTATTTCTGTCGGTCGTGGAACATCTATATTGTAAAACGGTCTAATATTTACATCTACTTCCATGAACTCTTGTTGCGTTGTGACAGTGACAGTCAGACAGTAAGACCCGCCTTCTTTGATTTGATTGGCCATCGCGATCATTTTGACATTGACGAGCGCTGTTAGATTGCTGAGGCAGAGCAGCCCAAAAAAATGTATCAGCCTAAAGATTTTTCTTTTAAAACTTTTTGTCATCCTAAAAACAAACAGCTTTACTAATTCTACACTAAATGACAAATTAAGACAAATAAAATGAGAAAATATGAATTATATTATTATTAAAAAAAAACGTATTCATAGCTCAGACGAAATCAATGGCTCTGGTCTGGGATTATAATAATTTATTATAACGTATGGCCGCAGCAGATATAATATCATTACAATAAATTATATTATATTAATTTTGCAACACCTATGCTTTTTAAACAAAAACCACCCTCGTGACTGGTTCAACCACTAAGCACACATCAGTCAAGAAGGGAGTTAAAGAGATTTGCCGTGATGTGTCTCTGAAAAAGTGAGCAATGCTCATAACTGTGCCTGAATCAATGTCTTAATTAGACCTTGACTGTTTGCCTCTCCTTTTCAATGAAGAGCAGCAAAATGTCAGGTGCCTGAAGAAGAGGTCTCTTTGGATTTTTTCTTCCCTCTCTCCATCTGCAAATCAACAGCCTCTTAACGGAGAATAAAATAAATAACCAACATTGTCATAATGAAACTGTAAGTACAAAGCCATTCAATTGAAGTATCAAATAATCAAAATGTAATTACCTGAGCAAGAATTGCATGGGAAAAAAAAAAACTTCCGTAGAGGGAGGTATGTGGGGACAATGAGACCAAGCGCAGACCTAAGAATGCTGTCTGGCTATAGAATTGAATGGTGGAAGCTGAAAAAGTGAGCTTGAGAAATACTTACTCGACAATCCTGAAGTTACAAAAAGCACTTCTATTGTTCTGAGTGGTGTGAACCAAAAAAAGAAAAAAGTGGGAAGGATAAAATTGCACTCTGTACAATATGAAATTCCCTTATGGATAGATGGATGGATAGATTCGCACTTCTTTTAGTCTAAATCAGGCTAATTAGCCCATTAATGAGGTGGCAAATGTCAAGCCCTGCTGGCTAGCCGGGTTATGAGGACAGTGCTGGAGGCCATTTTAGGATAGAAAACTCAGCATTTTCCATTTCAGCCTGTCGAGGGATTCACAAAGAAACCCAGGATGCATGCAACTGAAATACTTAGCTACATTTAAACACGACACTCATGGAAAACAACCAGAAACAAATGGAAGGCAAAGTCTTTTTGTAGTTGTAGAACATGTAATGAGTAAAGAGGTTTTTTGGCTCCTCTCCACTAAAGACTTGAATATGTTCAACTAGCTGAGAACTATATTTTTTCCAAGATACATTAATTTGTATTGGATTTTTAGTTTGGAATAGCAGGATACCTTACCAGCACTTCTACAATATCCATCAAGGATCATCTAACACATCTAAAAGGATCAGTTTCACATTTAAAAAGTCATAACTTGGATACAGTTTCATGCCTTTGTTATAAAGGAAGCTTAGCTATAGCAAACACCATATGGCCTTGACACGAGAACACAAACGGCAGGAATCCAAACAAATCCAAGCAAATAAGTTCAGTCCTTAAGTACTTAAGGGCCCAAGAGACTGACAGAGAGGTTGACACTGGAACCTCGGCTTATTTGCACATTACAGGCCCTTTCAGGAGTTGTTGTTTTCCCGTGGCTAATCTGAAGACCAGCAGGTTTCCTTCAGCTGTTCTGGGGGTTTCGAGGGGTCCAGTGACAGCTCGTGCCTTCACCTTTACAGTCACCCTAACCCGATATGACACCCAATCCTGACTCTACTTTTCTCACTGGATTAGGCTCCCGCCAAGTTCAGACAAATAAACTTTCCACAACTTCAAAATATTGCTTTGCAGACCCAATCTTTTCATGGGGTCTGGCTGTCGTCCATATGGTCCCCCCTTGTGGCTTACATTAAAAAGCGGAGCTGTATAATGTGACAGCCCGGAGAACCATCAATTGCAAAGTTGAAGCCTGTAGTGGCAACACTATGCTAATATTCGAAGGTTCACAGAAGAACAGTTGGGGAGAGAAAAGAATCAACCGGACAGTTGGACAAAGAGACAGTAAGGCAAAGTACAGGAAAGATGTGTAATAAAAGGACCACAGAACTTGGCGGGTAGCCTCAGATCGCTGGGACACCACGGCACAAAACACACACACACACACGATTGAAAAGAAAGATGCTTCAGGCATCAGGTTCATTCCCTCCATTTGGAATTATTCAAAAAGAATAGCTAAATCCATAACAACAAAATTTAGTAGATTTTATTCCAGTCATTTTTAATTAATTTTAATGTAAAAAACTGTCTGCTAAAAAATTAAGACATTAATTTTGTTAAATAAAGTGTACATATTCAGTTAATGAAATCTACAACTACCCAGAATGACTTTTTACAGTGTACGAGTCTTTTCTTAACTAGTGTTTTTGTCATTTCCCAGCTAAACTATCTACTGTAAGCATCCTTAAAACAAGGTCAAGCAAGGTTAACAACAGTAAGCATAATTCACAATAAATTAACTCTAATTAAACAAAAAACAAAACTATTTTTACAAACTTTTGAATGGAAAACATGTCATCTTATATCTATTTAATAAAAAGCATCTAATTGAAATGATGTTATGACATTTTATTGAAAAAAAAAAGTTTAAAAAAATCAGAGCTTGTTTGGTTGGTATGGAAGTGTATAAATGCATAAATAATTGTATTATTTTGTTTTCATTATTATTATTTTTTTTTTTGGAATCGAACCATAGTATGTCTGTGTCATCAAAGTTAATAAATACATTTATATTTTAATACATAAATAAAGACACAACAAATCATCCAAATGTGAAAAGACCTGAAGGAGCGGGGGGAGGGGGTACCAAACTCAGGTTTGGTAGCAATTGAAACAAATGTGAAGCATTTATTTGTCCTGTTGGTAAGTTGTGCTTATCTAAGGTTTTCTCCATTTCAGATGGGGCTCAGGACAAATCAAAGGGGCTAAGCTCAGTACAAGCAGCTTATCCAAATGCAGCCTAACCAGGGATTTGTGCTGTTTCATTCAAACAAGATTTATGCTATTCACTGGCAATTATTACACACATACACACTCAGCGCAGAAGTTGAAGCAAATCAGTCGGCGACTTAGTTGGACAGATGTACACGTGCCATCCCATGTGCAGAAAAAAAAAAAAAGACCGAATCGGATTACAGACCATCAGCTATCAATCAAATAACTGAGCAAACACAGGCTTGTGGGACTGCTGAAAAGCATGATTGTGGATTTCAACATTTTCTTCTGCATTCTGATGCCATATATCATCGAGAAATGTGTTGTAAACTAACAATTTTTTTCTGCTTTTACACCGTCTGTGATGCTGACTCTATAGCGTAAAACCAAAACCTCAGTAGAAATACAACAGCATTGAGCACTGAGGGCAATGTAATCTCTTTCAGGTCAAGTGCATTGTGGGACTTGCAGTCCCTGTACATCTGGATCAGGAAAGTGGCTTAATGAAAGTCTTAATGTGCTGAAAGTTGTACTTTATGAAGAGTATAAACACTGGTAGGACTGGATGATTACCATAAAGGGTTAGTTCCCTCAAAAATGTAAATTCTGTCATCATTTACTCACCCTCATGTCATTCCAAATCTGCATGACTTACTGTCTTCTGCACAACACAAAAGAAGATATTCTGAAGTATGTTTAACTGGTTAGGAATGACATGACGGTAAGTAAATAGTGACATAATTTTCATTTTTTTTGGATGAACTATCCCTTTAAAAGCACTCTCAAAAAAAGAAGCCAAGAAAAATATACTGTGTGAGGAAAAGGATATAAAACAGACTATTCAAGACTCTTAAAAAAGTTAATAGACTTGTTAGGCAAAAAGCTGCTGCATTTACAAGTCAATTTTATGGTTTCTTTATTAGGTCTTTTTGTCTAAGCTGAATCAGTTGTTTTGTTCTCAGATATAGTGAACCCATCTCTGTTTAGCTGTCTGTGGTTTGTGTGGAGGATGTTGAACAAGAGCAGAGTAGAAATATTTACAAATCATCCTACAGTATAATGATCTCGAGCACCATTTCAGGCTAAAAGAGCGAAAGAGCACAAGCAAAAGTAAAAAGAGAGAGAGAGAACAAGACAGAACAGACAGGCATGGAGCAGAGAAAATGACTAAATACCTCAGTTCATCCTTTAAAACCCACACTGTCTACTTTAAATCTGATATGAGATGGCGGTACTCATGCAAAATCCAAATCCCTTCTAAAGCCGAGTAGAAAGAGCATGCTAGAAATATAGGAGAGAGAGAGAGAAGTAAAAACAGAGACAGACAACAGATGTCGGCAGAGTAAATATATTGTTTTCCTTCTCTGACAGTCGATGATGATTCTTTTATGGGGGAAGTCATTGTGGTCTGAAAGGAGAAACAATTTCCTCTCCATCTCACAAGGTAACAATAGCAGCCAGTATAACCACAACTGCTGAAGACATGCTGCCATTGTTGGTTACATGATCCCAGAGGTCTGCATTTTTTTTTTTTCTTTTAGACATTATTGTTGGACCTCGTCCTCTTCCATGGGCCCTTGCTCATAAAATAACTGTCTGCGACCAACAGACTATGTTCTATAAACTTTCCATAAGCTTGGATAAAGGTACAAAATTCTAACACAGTAGAAAAAAATGTCCCTATATTTTTATGATCTATTTTTATATTTATGAAAACTATCAGTGAGCCAAAACAAGATATACTCATATATATATATATATATATATATATATATATATATATATATATATAATGTATATATTGTATATATAATATATTGTATATATAATGTTTGGAAACATTACTATTTTTAATGTTTTTGAAAGAAGTATCTTATGCTCATCAAGCCTGCAGTTATTTGTTTAAAAATAGAGAAAAAAAAAAAAAACAGTACAATTTCTGAAATATTATTACAATTTAAAATAATGGTTTTCTAACAAAACAAACTCTAAAATATAATTTATTTCTGTGATGCAAAGCTGAATTTTCAGCATCATTACTCCAGTCTTCAGTGTCAAACGATCCTACAGAAATCATTCTGATATGCTGATTTATTGTCAATGATAGGAACAGTTGTGTTGCTTAAAAATGTTTTTATAACCTGTGATACTTTTTTTCAGGATTATTTGACGAATAGAACAGCATTTATTAAAAAGAACAGCATTTATTTAAAATAGAAATCGTTTGTAACAATATACATTAGCGTTCAAAAGTTTGGGGTTGGTAATTTTTTTCTTTCTTTTATTAAAGGAATGTATTACTTTTATTCAGCAAGGATGTGTGAAATTGATAAAACGTGATAACGTTAGAAAAGATTTAAATTTTGAATAAATGCTGTTCTTTTAAACTTTTACTTCATCAATGAATCTTGAAAAAAGTATTAAGGGTTCCCAACAAATATTAAGCAGCACAACTGTTATATATATATATATATATATATATATATATATATATATATATATGAATTGCATTTTTATATACAGACATATTCATAAACATAATGAAAATAAAAAAAATATTATTTAATATACTACAATTTATTTATTATTTATTATACTACATTATATTTACTTCTTAGTTCTTTCTTTCAATCGTTTGGCCCACCATTAAATAAATAAATCCTGAATAAATAAATGCAAATCCTGAATAAGTAAACAAATAAATAAATAAATACATTTTTAGTAAAATGAACAAAGAAACAAATCAATCAATCAGCATCACTCAATCAATCACTCAAACAATATCAATCAATCAATCAATATCACTCAATCAATCACTCACTCAATCAATCAATCAATCTTTGACTTCACATTTATTTATTCAGCATGTATTTGTTTAAATTTAATTAATTAATTCCCGTCTTGGCCCACAGGTGATGCTTATTAAATGTTTTATAAAATGATGAGAGAGTTGAATCTCACAATATCTTATGTACCAAGAGCCCTTAACCATCATTGGATTACATACATAAAGAGAGAAAGAGAAGGCGGGGGAGAAAAAAGAATGAGAAAGTCAGCATTTGAGTGCTTGAAACCTGATCTTGTGCAACACAGTTAATCTTATCTCTGTCACGCCGCTCAGTGTGACCCTGTCTAAAGCAGACAGCGCTCTGGAGAGAGAGTAGCCCAAACATCAGACAGATCTCATTACACGGGGGCAACCCAGAAAGCCAAGACTGTCACCCGATCCACCGCACACCTCTCACACTCAGCGTCAAAACACTGCATACCTGCAGGGGAGGAGAAGACGGCAACATTTCTGCCACTAGTTCCACAATCTACACAATGCTGATTTGATAGAACTGCATAATGAAAGTGGTTCAAGTGTAGCTGAATTGTGCTCGATGCTCATTGACTCTGTGGAGGAAACTGCAAAGAGAAAACATCAAGCCTTCACGAAAGATCAGGGAGATATTGGGGGCCGGTGAGGCTTCATTGACGCCCAGGGAGCGTATAGACAGTGACTGGACTGATGATGGAGTGCTCCGTGTTTACTCAGCCCGAGGGGCACTCCCTCCCTATGAGGGCGTCGGGAAAAACAAACTACGGGTCAGGGTCCAAATCTACACACTCTAACCGTACACACACAAACACACACAGCCCGTGGGTCTGGACCCCCTGCCGGACCAGCAGCTGCTTTGAGCTGAGCCAAACTGTGTGTGCCAAACACACTAACAACATCGATCCAACAATTTTGCATACACGTACAAAAGTGGCAAGGTGTTACTATGTTTTTGTACCATGATAATGGTATGGCATTCTTTGATATACCATGAAATATGCTTTTTGGGATATGTGACCTGGTAATACAATGCTATTCTTTAAAGTATGTTGGAATGCTATGATTGTTTGGACAAGGTACCATGATGGTACTATGATAATACCACGGTATTCTTTAAAGTACCTACGAATGCTATGGATTTTTTTTTTTTTTACATCAACCATGGTTATAACATTTTGTTTTTTTGGATATAGTATTCTTTAAAGTAGAATACCATTGTTTTCCCAAAAGTTTGAGATTGGTAAGATTTTTTTTATGTTTTTGAAAGAATTCTCTCCAAGACTGCATTTATTTGATCAAAAATACAGTAAAATATAATATTTTAAAATGTAAATTAATTCCTGAGAAATCGAAACTACATTTTCAGCATTATTATTCCAGTCTTCAGTGTAACACGATCCTTCAGAAATCATTCTAATATGCTGATTTGGTGCTCAAGAAACATTTCCAAATGTGAAATTTCTATGTTAAAAACAGTTGTGCTGATTAATTGTGCTGATTTCTGTGGAAATATTAAAATAATATTTAATATTTAAAATAATATTTGGTCAAGATTCTTTAAAGGTCCCATATTGTGAAAATTTTGGGAGTTTTATTTTAGGTTTTGATGTCCTTAAGAATATATATTTGTGGATTTAAGTACCAAAAAGCATCCCAATATATTTTTACAGCTCCTTTCTCAGGAGCTCTGCTAAGAACAGGTCGATTTTGGCCTGTCTAATTAATATTCGTGACCCTCTCTCTGATTGGCCTGTTGTTTTCTGAGTGACGCACGGACAGGCCAACCATAGGCAACTAGGGTCATGTATGCTGTAGCCTGCTGTGGCTTGCTCACCAGTAAGGTAAATAAAACACTAATGATGGACATTGCTGAGGGAAATGTTATCCGGCCTTATATGTTTGAGCCGGAGTCAGACCCCGAATCGACGACAGGAGACAAGCCACCACCTCTTCAAACGCGCTTACAGAAGGACGTTTCAGAATGGTTATTAATGTGTTATTGTAAAAGTATTAGAATTACATCAATGATGCACGCAGATTTAACGTTAACGCTAATTTAAAGTATTTGTAAACAAATTCAGAATTTTCTTTTGGCCAAAATCGATGTAAGCTAAATGTCCAAATAATGTACATAAATAGCTAGTTATACACTGAGTTTGAAACACTTAACTGCTTTATAATATTTAACGTTAGCAGAATGGAGTAAGCTACGTATCTATTGCTTTCCTACTGATAAAGTAAGTTGACGTGCTACAATTATTTCTTTTACAATGTTACTTTTTTTTTTTACTAATGCCATGTCCGTCCCACAGCAAAACAAACAACACAAAGACTGAGTGAACTCAATCTCACCGTCTTTTACTCAATAAAAGCAGGGTCGGTGTCTGTAACTTAGGAAAACAAACAACGTATTTTGTTTTGTTTCCAACAGATATTCTATCAAAGCTTGTGGCAACCACAGACTGTACAAAACAACACTTCAACATTAATTTAGCAACATGTTAGTGTTGCATATCCGTTTAAAAACTATAATTTCAAATTATGCTGGCTCCATAATATAACATAAAATGTGTTAGAAGTTGACTTACGGGTTGTGAATTTGAGGGTCGGACCGAACAATGTAGGGACTGCAGCATCTTTGATGAGAAGCTTCTTTGAAAAACCCGGCATTGAACTGTGCCTGATTGACGAAGCAGTCACTTTTGAAATGTGCAGAACAGACGGTTAAGGTCGAACTAAATTGTTCTGTTATTTCCGAATAAATAAACAGTAGCCGCTGGTCTCTTATAATAATGTTGTTCGGAAGCCTGTGCAATGATGTAGTTTAATTTAAAGCACCAAGGTATTACCATGTGACACTATCCCGGAACCATTGGACAACCACTGTACTTTTCTATAAGAGAAACAGGCCCAGTTTCAAATCCACTGGACCCCAATCACAAGCAACGTATCTTCTGTTAATGCTCTGAATGCACACGATCTGCGCTCGACTGTGACCGCATGGCTGCCCTTGTATGGCCTCTTGAGAAGTCGCTGTGATGGCGTTGTGCCGGCGGTGATTATTGCTTAATGGATGACATCAGTGCCAGCAATTTTAGCCATGTTAGTGTAGAAAACGTCTCCAAAAACACCAAGACTTGCATTGGGATGGGACATTAACCTCACATGCCACTCCTTATTACATATTACAGACCACACTCACAAATATATACACAGACCTACCTGAGTTGTAACCCTGCGCTTGGCATTTCCTTTCTCTCTCTCTCTCTGATTGTGTAATGGGATTACATGGCCCTGACCTTGCTCTGTGCACTAGCACTTCTGTCACCTTCTGGACTGACTCCCCGGCAAAACATAATGAAAAAGCCTGAAGCCGGCAGTGCCGAGAAAGAGTTACACACACAGGATTCTGAATGAGTACCACAGAGCAAAAGACCTCATCTGTGCTCTGCTGTCTACAGTGGAAAACTCTCAGAACTCTAGGTTAGCCTGAACATGAGCGAAAGGATGTTTATTGTTGTACCGTAAAGTCAACATGAAACGGCAACCCCTTTTGCTTCTGTAATATATTTGCGAGTGGAAAACAAACAGATTGGAAATAATTTTATCCAACAGATTTGATTAGATCTTTAAAAGTGTTTTTTTTTTTATATATAAATAAATAAGTTGATACCATATTTAAAGAACTTAAATGCTAAGCAAGTTAAAGTTAAGCAATTAATAAAAAATAAACAAAAATAAATAAATGTGAATTTACAACTATTATTAAAGGACTAGGGATGCACTGAAATTAAAATTCTGGGAAGAAAATTCTGATTGCACTTTGCCGAAAAACGAAACCGAAGATTACTTTAAAAAATATAATTATTAATTTCTTATTTTAAATATGTTTTGGATAATTGTATTATTATAAGACTTTTTCAGCAATTACATATATATATATATATATATATATATATACAAAAAAAGTATCTTAATTTTTACAACCTAAATTAAATCAAAGTTTAAATCAAATAAAAAAAAGTTAAATCAATTATTATTAAAAATAAAAAAGGAAATTAAAACAAAATCTTTATACAACTTCAATACTTAGGAAATAAATAAATAAATAAATACATAAACAAATAGAAACTTTGTTATTATGTATTAATATATGAAGAAAATAACAATAACCAAAAGAAATAAATGCTGTAAAAAATATTGTGCATTATTTGTTCATGATACCTGATGCATTAACTAATGTTAATATATTGAATCTGATTATACAATTTTATTTCTTGTTTTATTTTATTAATTAATTAAATTCTTCAGAATAATGTGCATGGATGAATTGTGCATAGTCATATCAGAAACATGTATTAGGAAAATAACCAGGGAAAATGTTCATGTTTCCATGTTGACTTTAAGATCCTAGGTATCCTGAGTAAATAAAACAGGAGTTATTAAGCTGCGAAGCAAGGCATTATTGAGGAATTTGCAGGCAAGTAAGCATTTCCTTTTTCTGCTAGTCTAAATGATTGGAAGTGCATTTGGGATGCATGAACGAGGGGAGGCTGTCAGTTCGTATTAGGCACATGGAAGAGTGACGTCACAGGAAAGTCTGCCACGAGCCAGCCGGCTAAACAAGAGGATCCATGCCAAGACGGGATGAAAGGTGGACCCGGAAAAGGGGTGAAGGCCCGGTAATGACTTGGTGAAGGAGACATTATTACCTGACGTCTGAAACATTATTGCACGCTATTAGATAAGTATCAGAATTCATTAGAGATGATGGTGTCTGAATGCTGTCTCGAAGGTGATAAAGACGGAGAAAAAGGTGGACAGGCCAAGAGAAGACAGGAAATTACCAATAAAATTCTGATAGCAGCTAAAAAAAACAAAAACTAGAGCACCATAGATATCTCTTAGAACACGTATATTCCATGTACGGGGAAGATGGGGCTGCTAAACTAAGCCAAGACATATTAGTTCCTTGTAGAAGCTTCAAGAAAGTGTTAATGATTCACAATAAAGTTCTCAGAAGAACACATCTCTACACTGGCGCTATAAACTCTTTCGACGCTATTAATGGCACAGGCGAACACAATACACCTTGTCAGCTGAAATGAGTTCTTAAGTGAGATGTGCAAGATACAAATCTGCTTCGATTGTACAGTAGACATGGTTCAAACAAGATGAACGTTTTTGAAAGTGTTATTTAAAGTGACGGAAAGAAAAAAGGAGGGAAAATGCTGTCACAACCACAAACAATGTGTTTTTTGTGTGTAAAAAAAAAACCAACATCATTCAGGCTTTCAGCCAGAGAGCCTCACTTGAAAGCTACCTGATAAAGCCAGCTCTTCAGAGACACAACGCCATCAACAAATCACAGCGCAACACAAACGATTGACGACGGGTGCTTTTGCTTTCCACTCAAGGGAAGCATGTCTCTTTATGTTCTTTGCAAATGTTTATGCAAACATGTGGCATAATTGTTTACGAGACTGAAGGTGCAGTCGCATTAGGGAAATTTCTGTGAAATGTATAAGGCTTTGCTCATATAGAAGTCCCTATCAAACCACGCAACTTGCTGTATGACCATCTTGAACTCGTCGCAAAGTCTGCGTGGGGAACAATTCAGAACAATTGTTTGCAATTCAGAACAGTGCTTGAAGTGGGGGAAAAAAGGTGCCGGTACTCTCTTGCACTGGCAAATCATGTGAAAATTCTACTGTGAAAAACAAAAGTTGGAGATATTGCTGGTACAACAACAATTTATTGTTATTTATTAACAACATAAATGTATTTAAACAAATACATAAATGTATTTGTGTGTGTGTGTGTGTGTGTGTGTGTGTGTGTGTGTGTGTGTGTGTGTGTGTGTGTGTGTGTGTGTGTGTGTGTGTGTGTGTGTGTGAGAAAACGGAACTCCTCCAAGTCTGCAAGTCCAAAAATACATTTATGGTGAGATACTATACATTTTATTTAATTAAATGCATTTATGGTAAGATTATTATATTTTCATGTCAATCTGTGTTCATTTTGACCACGAACCATGCGCTGTAACTTTAATTCAGCACGTGCAGCACAGCAGAAATAGACTCGGTGTGGAAACGATCTCTGCACTGCTGTTTAGGCTACACACCGCTCCTGGAATGGATCGCCGGAGCGCATCCGCGTGCAGTGTGAACGCTCTAACCTGTTAATACGGGTGCGGAAAAAATATGCACCACATACGCACTGCAAACGGAGTATATATGAAACGGGCTTGACACTGACGCTTTTTCTGTCAGTGGTAGAGTACCGGCTACATGCGAGAAGTAGCGGTACGCAAGAAAAAGTGCAGGTACGCTTAAGAGTAAAATGTAGAAGTGCCGGTACTGCGTACCGGTGAGTACCGCCCCACTTCGAGCACTGATTCAGAACAATTCAAATTAGAATGAGCCTCAATGAACACAAGTGTGAATGAGATTTGAGAGCTACGGTGAAAGGTATTTTCTCTGGATAGTGGTTTCGATTTCAATCTTTTCCTCACAAAGAGCTATCGAATGGTTCAGAAGTTTTTGAATAGACCATGAGTCATATGGACTAAATGTATGGTGCTTTTTTTTGTCATTTTGGAGCTTGAAAAGTTCCATTCACTTCTTTACAATGGAGAGTGAGCAGCCAGGATATTATGCAAAACATCTTCATTTGTGTTTTACTGAATAAAGAAAGTCAAATGGGTTTAAAAAGATGAGTAAATAATGTTTTGGGGTCAACTATCCCTTTAACAACATTTACTACACAAATTAATAGTTCCTATTTTTTCAACAACGTAATGGGTTGGTTGAACTACAACTAGGGCCCATGGTGTACAACAATGTTTGCTGTAGTGAAAGCCAAGCAGGTTTTAATTGGTTTAAAGTGCACTCCAGCTATCCAGACATGCACATGCAGGACAATTTGAGGTTTTCCCATCTCTAGGCTTAGCTTTTATCTAATTTCCCCTCCGCTCTAAGAGACTACACTAATGAATTGGGTAATCACAGATATCTGGCCCATTCAAGTGCTTTGTAAAGTAAATCAATATGGTCTGGCAACGAGCCAGTTGTCCACTTTGACGGACAGTAGAAATCTATTTGTGGAACCGTGGCCAAAAAAAATGCTTTTACTCTCTCTCTCTGGATCACATTATCTACCCCTGTGCCTTCCCCCTTTATTGTAACGGCCTCATTCCCTTCCATGCTAAAGGTGGGTTATAATTTTATGTAAGAATCTTATGGAATTTCTTTTCATTTCCACTGTAGCAGATCAAAAAGGTGATTGGTAGGAATTTCTATTTCAAATGCTTTCCCTGCAATGATTATGTGAGCTGGGCACTCCGGCTGAATATCGATGTGCTGATGACTAGCCGCGCTATGCTAATGCTCTGGGCTTCTACCAAACCGCAGCGAGCAACGAACAGCGAACAGCGAATAGCGAACATCACAGCCCTGCTAATATGAAAGAGATGTTTCTGTGTCATTACAGAGGTTTTCCTTTTCCAAACATGCTGGGACGAGGTCCCGCAAGGACATCTGTTAGCAATGAGTTTGCCACGCAACTCTAATCTTTTGAACGCTTAAGCGGAAGATTTTGAGTCGGGAGCACAGATCTTCTTATGTGGTTCACCAGTCCTGATCATACTGTCAAATCTTAGTGGAAACCAAGACCCAAATCGCTAGTTCACACAATTACATTTAAACCTCAAGTGCCAGAGAGAAAGACTGGATTACAGTGACTTATACACTCTGTACTCAATTAAACAAACACACTGAAAGAACATGCAGTACACTACAGCTGAAGTGACATATTATTGAAAAGGAGGTGCTGAACATTATCCGATGTTAACCGCAGGACATAACACTGTCAAATGTAACCAGAGACGCTATCTGCATTTGATGAAAATGTGTCAGTTTCACTTCAGGAACTCGCAATGGATACCTAGTCAACAAAAGCAGTTATTTTCAGTCCAATTTGCCGTACTTGCTCACACGTTTATATTCACATTTATGCATTTGGCAGACATTATTGTGACTCACATTGCATTCAAGCTTTATATGTTTTACAATGCATGCATTTCCTGGGAATTGAACCCATAATCTTGGCGTTGCTAGCGCATTGCTCTGTTTTAGCAGCTTTTACTTAGTCACATTTTATAGATAATTTAAGATAATTTAGGCTTCATTTAATAGAACAGTATATGTCAGAGTGGTTAGCATACATGTTATGTCATGTTGAGTTCTGGTGCTCATGTGGGCGATGCAGGTTCGAGTCTGGTTTTTGTTATTCATAGTGATATATTTACTTCAATTTTGAGTGTCCAGCAAAATAGCGCTTGCCACTTGTTCTTGCCAACAAGAAAAGCTAACAGAACTATTCTGTTTTGGTTATGAGTAATGGTCCGAAAATCACTCATGGATGCACTTTGGAAAAAATAAAACACTGCAAGAACCATCATTCAGGTACCTTCGGCTTACTAATTATCAGTTTATTATGATTTGAGATGCACTAAGTAAAATCTTGTATACTATTTAGGAAAGAAAGAATGTGAATTGGTAAATGAAGTCCATTAAAGTCTTAAGTCTTGTCCATTATATTCAATTTCACACACATTCTTTCAAACTGTCCTCCTCTTATAGGCGATCTCAGGAAGCAGAGTTTATCAAATGACCACATCTTGAATTTAGACAAGAGCGAAATAAAATGGCAAGAACCGTGGATGCAGGCCTCTGGTGAGGACTCACACTAATCACAAGGTTAATTCACCCACCACATGACGTTAAGACCAATTACGGCTGACAGTCAAAAGGGTAAGGTACCGCTCCCCTAAAAAACGATATGAAGAATATTAAATGAAGAGGCAGAAATGTATAGTTAAGAGATTAATAAAGAAGAAGGGTTGGAATAAACAGATGCAGTGCACATGGGATCCTGAGAGAGTGCATTAGCATTAATTACCTAATCAACTCTCCTGATCTCAACTCTCCTGATCTTAACGCAATCAGTCTAGAAAATGAGACAATGGCTATGATCAGAATAGCAGAATTTTGCAGAATGTGCTGGTCACTCTTTCCATGCAGTTACACTGATAGTTTTCTCTTCAAGTGAGCTAAACTCAAGAATCAAATCAGTCTGATTCTTGAATAAATCATTCAAAACAGTTTTGTGAACTGCATCAACTGATTCATTGCAAAGATTTGACTCAAAAGAATGAGTCATTTAAAAATTGGGCATGGCCATTTCTCTAATGAATGTTCCAGTCGAGATTTTAAGTGAATAGCTCAGTTTTGGTCGGTTTTTAGCACAAAGCTTTTATGACGACTTGGAATAGTCAGAAGAACTATTTTTTATAGCTTCATGTACTTTTCTTGGCTTGAACATCTCATTTATTGTAATTCGATTGAAAAAAAGCAACTAGTACAATTCATTAAAACTTCCCACTTGCGCTCTGTACGAAAGAAAGTCATTTGGGTATGAAACAGCATGAGGGTGAGTAAATGATGACAGAATTTCATTTTTGGGAAAAATATTACTTTAAGAGAGAGTCCACAGAGATTTAAAACGCCTCTTTAACAGCACAAAGTACAAAAACATGGTTTGAAAACAAATTTAAAGCAGTGGCAAAGAGAGCGAATGGAGAAACAAAGAACAGAGAGACTACAAAAAAAGCGATAATTCACAGAGAAAAAAAGCAGAATCTCACAAAATGAAGCGCTAGGGAGAGAAACGAAAGATGGCTAGGAAGAAAAGGAGAGAAAGAAAGGAGAGAGAGTGTGAGTAGGTGTGTGTGTGTGTGTGTGTGTGTGTGTGTGTGTGTGTGTCAGTAATGAGATCACTGCAGGGTGGGCTGTCTAATGGTAATGTAATGGACTAGCTAGAAAGACAATGTGAGAGACGCAGAAAAGAGAGAAGACGAAGGACGTGCTTACAGAGGCACAAAAAAGCGAAAGGAAGACAGCTGGCCGGTACTCAGCTCTCACACACATAAGGCTCGGACACCCGACTGTACGCGGACAGAAGGCCGACTTAAGACCGTGCCAAGAAGATAAGTGGAAGAGGTCTGGGGGCAGGAGTGTGTGTGTGTGTGTGTGTGTGTGTGTGTGTCTTTGTGTGGAAGTGTGTTTGATGAGTGAAAGGAACAGCAGGGTCCCTCTATCACTCAGCCTTTGGCTCTTTAGCTGCGCTTCAGTCCTGAGCCAGCCCAGGAAAGCTTGAGATCCCTCCTAAAGAACTGTGAGGCTTGCTCTGAATAGCAGAATGAAGTCACTTGCTCTCTTTTTGTCTCTGCTGCTTCAATCGGATGGGTCAACCAGGGGTCATGGCACCAAAAATGTCACACTGAATCTAAAAATGGTCAAAGAGCACAGCTAACCAAAACACAGCGTTATAAAGTTTAGTAGCACAGACATCAAGTATCACTGTTATTAAGATCTGAGACTATAAATTACAGGATTCTTAACATTAAAATACAAGAATAATACTAAAAGGTTAATCTACCATTGCGATATTTGAAATCAGCAATCTTGTCGGTCTATAAAGGGATTGCATAAACTTCTCTAATACAAGAACAGACTATTTGGAAAATCAGGACAAGCCGATCTTCAATATGTGCTCTCGCAGCTCCTAATTTCAACAGCCAATCAGAGTCTCCCACTATTGGCAGGAGGCAAATTGAAGTTGAATTGCCCAGTGTACAGTAACATGATTAGGAAGATTGCTCGCAATCTCGCTGAGAGTTAGCAAGGTGGCACTGAGGGTGCAACACCATCTGCAATCACAATAACGATTACTGTAATCTATCAAGAAGTATCTGCTGATAAAACTGCTTTCACGACTACAAAATGTCTGAAAATAGTGGTTTAAAATGTGACATTACTGTTACTTTTCGCAAACAGGCTACAAAAGAGGGTCTAAAAGTCTATACACACACGTATATATATTTTTTTTTTTCATTTAAGACTTTATGTATAAATGAACATTTAATTACTCATTTTTGAAAATATTTTGTAATATATGCATAATAGTCATTGTGTGTCACGCAGTATCATATTTGTTTAAAGTCACTACAGTGATATGAGACAGATGGAAAAAGACAAAGCATTCAATTTACAGGCAGATTGATGCTAATTCAACATGAAATTGAAGGAGGAGTGAGAAATTGTTATGATGATTGAAACGCATGTTCTATTGTCTCGCTCATTTGTGTTCAATATAATTGAAGCTTCCTTACAACACTGAAACCAAGAGGAACATTTAAACAAATGCATATCGTGGCTGTTTGTATCTGGCAGCAGATACTGTATTGTCCTCAATGGCTGATTTTTTTCTAAAATACTCTGGAGCCAGACAATCAAGGATAACAACACACCACACTAAATATGAAATTAAAACAAGAAAAGCTTGGCTTTTACAAAAAGCACCGAATTCAAGTAATTATGAAACAACAGGAGAAAAGTATAACCTCAGCCTACGACACCGCAGATACACCAATTTGTGTTGCCGCACAACAGCAGAATTTGTTGTAGTGTTGCAGTATGTCGAGAAAATGCCACCAGTATGAAAACCAATGTGCCGGATGCCCCTTTGACCTTGAAAAAACAAATTAACACATAACTGCCGGGCAAGTTTTGCTTAGCGGAGCAAACTCTAGTGAGTGTTTTTGCCGATGACAGGCTGTTTCTAAATGACTCATTAAGTTTCTGCTAAAGTAAAAATTATCTCTACCTATCTCTCTAAGGAGAGTGTGGTATAGACATCTGGAGAGAGAGGAAATACTCTAAAAAAGAATTATGCAAATATATGAAATCAACATCAGAGTTCTGTGCATGGTTTTAAGCCAATTTGTGTTAAGATGTGGTCAAATTAACGAAATATTAGTGATATTTCAAGAGCAAAAAAGGTCTTTTGTCAAATGTCAGTTGTGTAGAGTATGAAGCACAGCTCACACAGAAGTCACCTTCAAACCAAGCGGCTTTCTTTTGGTTTACGTGACAAATCCGTGTGACCAGCTGCAAAAATCTGCGTTGGGAAATCTTTTGCTCTCAGGTGAAATTCCCGATCGTCACGAGTGTGACGTTATTGAAAGATTTTTAGCTATGAAAAAATGTAACATGTCAACATAGCAAAGAAAACTGTGTCAAGCCATTTCATGGGATCTTTAAAAATGCATAACACTACAGTACATTTCAGTAAGCTAGTTTTGTGTGTATTCTCATGAGACGGACATGGTTTTATTCTGAAGTAGCTACAGTGCTGGAAAGCATGTTACATGTTAAAAAGCTTTTATTCTCCCCTTTACCATTTCCATCTATCTTTTCTGTTGTGTTCCCCAGACAATAATGCACGTCTTCACAAAACTGTAGAAAAGTTATCTGGTGTGTGTTTCCTAATGTCCAGTAGTTCGTCTTTGGTGAAACTGATAGGAAAAGAATGACTAAACGCAGAACAAACAAACAAAAACAACACAATAGCTGGAGAGCCCCACACAGAGGCAGCCGTCTGCGGCGCCATCTTGGATGTTCCCCATCTCATCAAAGATTTTAGCAACTAACACATCAGACAGCAACTTAGACCCCTAGGGATGCTAAAAACAAAATAAAGGTGTTTCTGGGATAGAACCAATCGAGATTAAGCTAACTAGCAGACACAGCTGCATGCTAAGTCCACTAAACTGCAGTTTCTTTCATGTGTCGCAGTCAGCTGCAGATCACGGCTGCGTCCCTGCTCCAGTCCTGAACACATCCACCATGTCAGCGATGATGTCAGTGTCGAGGAGATTGGGATAGGTGCCCAGAAACTCACTTAACCAGTTCAATGAGACATTTGTCCAATTAGGGTCTCAATTGGCTGCCAGAAGGAAGCCCCCTGAACCATTCTTCCAAGCCCTGTCGGAACACAGTCCACACTTAATGCTGATTAACTAACAAAGCAAGATGACAGGAATCAGTTTGGTTATGCGTGCCCAATGCGCTGTTTGTTGTTCAGATGTTAATGCCACCATAAACAACATACAAAAACAGCGTTAGGGAGAAGCTACCTAAAATTAGCCATGCTAATAACTACATTTCTGGTTGCATTTTATTTTACAGAATACGTGCACTTACGTGTACTTATCTAAGAAAGTATTTGGTAATATAACATAACTACATGGGTTAAGGTTAGGTTTAGGGGTAAGTTCCGGGTTAGTACATAGTTATTACCCAGTTATTGCAATTAGTATAATAAGTACATAGTATGTACATGGCGAACAGGACTGTAAAATAAAGTGCTACCACATTTCTCATGGAGAATGATAGTGCAGATGTTTTCAAAATGGTATAGTCAGCTAGTTTCTCCAACAACTAGCAATGTACAGTAGCATGATATGACACTACATTGCTGGTTTTTGTATTATTGATGAAGCTTTTAGTCACACAAATCATGGAAATAATCAAACGTGCTCTTCTAAATTGTCCTTGCTCACTCAATTGTAGAGTTCAGAAGTCTGATTCATGTTACTGAATCGGTGAACATGTTTGATCATGTAAAATGAATCACCAATTCCCTAAGCAACAATTTATTTTCTTTTTTTTGTAGCAAATTACACTAGCATTGAAAAGAATACACTAAAAATACACTAGCGTCAGAACGATTTTAAAAAATTATTTGATACATTTTTAATTCATATATTGGTGAGCAAAAGAGACTTCTTTTAAAAACATTTTTTATGTTACATGTTCTCTCATCTATCACTTTTACATTTTAGTGCTGTCAAATCAATTCATCAGAAAGTTTATTTATGTGTGTGTGTGTAGGTGTGTGTGTGTACAAACTTTTATGTTAGATGTGATTAATCGCGATTAATCGATTTGACAGAACTTTTTTAAAAAAGTTTTCTAGTTTTATTATTTGCATTTACTGTAAATGTATTGTACTTTAACGCTGCCACTCTGATTAAGATTCTTATTAATTTACAAATAAATCATATAATCTGATATTTGGTTAAATACTTCGAAAATATTCGCTATATTTTTAAAGAGCAGAGTGACTGTTGTTTATCTACTTTAAATTATGAGTAGCTTGTGGCTTGGAAAACTAAGTTTCAAAGTAGCTTTCCCAACACTACATAATGCAGACATAGAATTCTTTCCCTTTGGGGATTTTTGCATGAGTGGAATTACCATGTAGGTCATGCAAACTACTCCTCATATCACAGTACTTATACCACCAATTAGAAATAGAAGGATGTCTAATGGGGGCGCGTATAATTAGCCCAGGTGCTCTTTTCAATTGACTTTTTTTTTAGTAAACCTGAGTCACACCATTTCCTTCAGTCCCACAGTTCACGATGCCTGCGCTCTGATTGGATTAATGTAGTTCAGATGGTGTGACCATCTCAAATCAGCACTAATCTCCCAGTGGGATAACTTTAAAGATCTAATTTTAGCATGCGGTCTTTTCCTCTCAAACAATTTCAAAGAGAAAAGCAACCCTCTAGGGCTGATGGCTCCTAACGTATTCCCCCTCCTCTCAGGAAGACCACACTCTCCCCTGAGATTTGCACTTACACAATATAAACTTAACTTCACGCCCTATAATTAATCTGACGCAATTCTGCTAACAGAGGCTGATATTTTCAATAGTAAAATATGAATACCATATATGCTTACAAATAAGATGTATACACTGTAATATTAGTTTAAATGTTAAGTAAGTATTATGATTGTAGAACTGCATGTTTGAATATAAATTCACACGCTTACTAAAATCAGATACTGTCATGACCTCTAAGTAAAATGGCTGAATGGGACGTTGAATGCCACTGATTTTCATTCTGCTGTCCTTGCCACCCTTATCTGCCAAAATCCCGCTGAGGTGAACAGTATCCCTGCTCTGCCACCCATCAGCTCAGAGGGCACTGCCACCGGTGTAAGGTCGGGCGCCTATAACACACACAATGCTGTTACATTTTCTGACAGTAAAAAGAAATTTAGCAGTGATCATATGAGAAAATACTCAGGCTTATTTTTTTACTTACAGAAAAGTACAATGGAAATACCATGGATGGATGGCATCAGATAGTAATATCATGTACTGTGATACTGTATTAAATATACACTATACACTATAGGTTAAATTCATATTCATATATCATGGTACATCTAAAAAATAAAATAAATAAAAATAAAGCTAATAATAATCATATTTCCAGGATGTCCAAAAAAATGAAAAATACTTCTAAATTTCTACTTTAATTATAACATTTTGATGCTCAGTTTCACTTCAAGCTGTTTCACTAAATGTTTAAAGGGTTAGTTCACCCACCAAAAAATGAAAATTCTGTCATTAATTACTCACCCTCATGTCGTTCCAAACCTGTAAGACCTTTGTTCATCTTCGGAACACAAATGAAA
Organism: Gila orcuttii; assembly: GCA_026230005.1. NCBI lineage: Eukaryota > Metazoa > Chordata > Actinopteri > Cypriniformes > Leuciscidae > Gila > Gila orcuttii. The sequence continues at coordinate 13,193,093 of JAPDVR010000021.1, read as the reverse complement.
ATATTTTTGATGAAATCCGAGAGCTTTCTGATCCCTCCATAGACCCCGCAACGTCATTGCAACTTTCAAGGCCCAGAAACATAGTAAAACATTGTTGAAATAGTCCATGTGATGAGAATCCGGAAGTGTTTACTATGTGAATAGCGTAGGAGATCTGACACAGAAGAGAAGAAATTGTTGAATAAAGTTGTCATTTTTGTTTATTTATTTGTTTTAGCACAAAAAGTACTCTCGTCGCTTTATAACATTACAATTGAACCACTGTAGTCACATGGACTACTTTAACAATGTCTTTACTATCTTTTTGGGCCTTGGAAGTTGCAATGACGTTGCTGTCTATGGAGGGATCAGAAAGCTCTCGGATTTCATAAAAAATATCTTAAGTTGTGTTCCGAAGATGAACGTCTTACGGGTTTGGAACGACATGAGGGTGAGTAAATAATGACAGAATTTTCATTTTTGGGTGAACTGACCCTTTTAGGATAAATAGTTATTGTCATACAATGTGCACATGTAAATGTGCTTTATACTTTTAAGGACATTCTGGTTAGTTTTTTGTACATGCCTGTATGTTACCTGCATGTGTGTTTAGCAATACAAAGTATTCATTGAAGTCTAAGACTCGTGTGGACATTTGAATTATTTACATGATGTCAGAAGCGTTTGACGGATACATTGCTTCTCTGAAAAATGGCCAAGTTTCATCCTCCGGAAAGTTTCGCTTTTGATCGTCCAAATGAATGGGCTGACTGGAAGCAACATTTCCTGCGATTTCGGCTGGCCACTAAACTGAGTAAAGAGGACGGCGAAGTTCAGGTCAGTTCGCTGATTTATGCCATGGGGCCTGAGGCTGAAAACATTTTCAAGTCTTTCACCTTCGAAACGGAGGGGGATGAGAAGAAGATTGACGTTGTGTTGGGAAAATACGACGCATACTTCTATCCTAAACGCAACGTGATTCACGAGCGCGCCTGTTTTCACCAGAGATCGCAGCGGCCCGGTGAGAAAGCTGAAATGTTTATCAGAGCCCTGTATGAGTTATCTGAACACTGTGACTTCGGCGTAAATAGAAACGAACACATCCGCGACCGCATTGTTGTGGGCATTTTAGACAAGGATCTGTCAAGTAAATTGCAGCTAATGGCTGATCTTACACTTGCCAAAACCATTACAACTGTTCGCCAGTCTGAGGAGGTTGCACTCCAAGTTCACGTGCAGGGGGAGTCACATGCAGCGGTACAGGAAATCCGCGGGAGAGAAATAGGCCGAGGAAAGCCCAAGTGGAAATCTAAAAAGAGAGAAAGTGATCAAGGAGACTCGAAATGTGGAAAATGCGGAAAATTTAAACACGGACATCCGGAAAGGTGCCCAGCCAGGAACTCTACATGCAACAAGTGTAAGAAGGTGGGTCACTGGGAAAAGAAATGTTACAGTAAATCAGTCAGAGCAGTGACAGAGACTGTTTCACAGACACCATACTTCCTGGGTGCAGTCACAAATGAAAACAGAAGTGATGAACGATGGGAAATACAGTTTACAATTGGAACAACACCGGTCACATTCAAGATTGACACGGGTGCAGATGTAAACATTATGGGAGAAGAGGCATTCAACAAACTAGTTCCCGACAAGCAATTGGAGTCATCTAATATCACACTGTGTAGCCCAGGTGGTCAGTTGGACTGTTTAGGTAAGTTCCAAGCCAGCACGGATTATAAAGGAAAGCCATACTCTTTTCCAGTATATGTCATCAGTGGCCGAAACGCGAACAATCTGTTAGGCAGAGCCACAGCAATGACGATGGGGCTTGTGAAACGTGTCGAGGAAGTCCACTCAGCATTCGTGAGCATGGAACACTCAAAACCGAACCTGTTAAAATCCGGTTAAGAGATAATGCTGAGCCATACACAGTGCACACTGCTCGTCGCATCCCGTTGCCTCTACTGCAAAAAGTAAAAGAGGAATTAAAACGCATGGAGGAAAATGAGGTGATTGAACCTGTGACTGAGCCCACTGACTGTTGTGCGCCTATGGTGCCAGTTCCAAGGAAAAATGGGAAGGTGCGCATCTGTGTTGATTTGAAGAGGTTAAACTAGGCTGTAAGGAGAGAGAGGTACGTCCTTCCAACTGCTGAGGAAATTACTGCTAAACTCAGTGGTGCAACCACGTTCACGTCACTGGATGCTGCCTCCGGGTTTTGGCAGATACCTCTACACCCAGAAAGCACCAAGTTAACCACATTCATAACACCCTTTGGGAGATATGCGTTTAAAAGACTCCCATTCGGAATCACGAGTGCTCCGGAAATCTTCCAACGCAAAATGACTGAGACCCTCAATGGCCTGGTAGGGGTGGCTATCTTCATGGATGATGTCCTCGTGTATGGAGATACTCCAGAGCAGCACGATCAACGTCTCAGCAAGGTGCTGGAAAGGATCGAGTCAGCCGGCCTGAAGCTAAACAAAGAAAAATGTAAGTTTAGGCAGGACCAGCTTCACTTCTTGGGTCATGTCATTGACAAATCAGGTGTGAGACCTGACCCTGACAAAGTCAAGGCGATCCGCGAGCTCCCACCACCACAGAACGTGCAAGACCTAAAGCGTATTTTGGGCATGTTCAATTACTTGGGGAAATACATTCCAAATTTGTCTACAGTGTGTCAGCCACTTTATGACCTGTTAAAGTCCAAGTCAGTATGGACGTGGGACCACTATCAGCAGGAGGCATTCCAGCGGATTAAAGACATCCTGTCCACTTCTCCAGTCCTGAAGTTTTATGATGTGAACCGGCCTACGGCTGTCTCAGCTGACGCCAGCAGTTATGGCATAGGTGGAGTACTGCTGCAGCTACATGAAGGGGAATGGAAACCTGTGGCATACTGCTCACGTCGCCTGTCTGATGCCGGGACCAGATATGCACAGATTGAGAAGGAGTGTTTGGCGAGCGTCTGGGCCTGTGAGAGATTTGGAAAATACCTGTGTGGCCTTGAGAGCTTCAAATTGGTCACCGACCACAAACCTCTGGTGCCACTCATGAATCAGAAAGACCTGGACAACGTGCCAATACGGTGCCAAAGACTACTCATGAGACTTATGAGATTTCAACCGATGGCAGAATATGCACCAGGGAAGACCTTAACAGTGGCCGACACACTCTCACGGAGTCCACTACAGTGCCTGGAAACGGAGACTGACACTCACTCAGACGTAGTGTGCTATATAGCAGCCGTTGTAGATGCCCTGCCTGCAACCCCACGTAGGCTTGAGGCCATAAAGACAGCTACAGCATCCGACTGTAACCTACAATTGGTGTTGCAGTACATAAAGTCAGGGTGGCCAGAGTACATAGGCCATGTCCCAGCAGCAATCAGAGAGTATTTTCCCATGAAAGCTGAATTATCTGAATGCAATGGGATCGTCATCAGAGGCAGCCGTATGGTAATTCCAGATGTACTGAGAACAGACATCCTGAACCGAATACACGACGGACACCAGGGTTTGACAAAGTGTAGAGAGCGAGCCCATGCGTCCGTATGGTGGCCCAGCATCTCATCAGCAATCCAACAAAAAGTCCAGTCCTGTCAGGCATGTCGTGAGATGAAACCCAGCCAGCGGAAAGAACCTCTCATCTCTACACCCCTTCCTCACCGGCCTTGGAAGAGACTTGCTATGGACCTGTGCGATCATAACAAACACACTTACCTTGTCGTGTCAGACTATTTTTCCCGGTTCTTGGAAATACTTCACCTGCCGACAACCACTGCCTCGCAGGTAATCTTGAAGTTGAAGACAGTGTTTGCAAGATTTGGCTGTCTAGATGAGGTCGTGTCTGACAATGGGCCTCAATTTTCATGCCAGGAATTTAAAGACTTTGCGAGAGAGTTTGACTTTATACACATCACTTCAAGTCCACACAACCCCCAGGGGAACGGACATGCAGAGAGAGGGGTTCAGACTGCTAAAAGAATCTTGAAGCAGAAAGACCCTCTGCTCGCCCTCATGTGCTTTCGGTCAACGCCTTGCACCACCACAGGCGTGAGCCCGGCAGAGCTACTCATGGGCCGGAAGATAAAGACAACCCTGCCAACACTGGAGGCAAATCTTCAGCCCCGATGGCCTGATCTGGAAACGGTCAGGACTAAGGATGCATGGGAAAAGGGGAAACAAGCGTTCTATTTTAATCAGCGCCATGGAACTAGGCCCTTGCCTTCTTTAAAGCCAGGTGATCTGGTCCTCATGAAGCTGGACCATCAGAAGGCCTGGAGTTCACCTGCCGTTGTCACTGGAGACAGCATCACACCACGCTCCTTTGTTATTGAAACACCTCAGGGAGCAACTTTGAGATGCAACCGGCGTCACTTGCAGCATGTTCCTCCGGTGGCTGGAGACACACACCCTCTAGCTCCAGATGAACTACAGCAAGCAGCTGCCACACAGCAGCCTGAACCCGCAGTCTTCGCTGACGCTGCATCACCAACCCCCAGTGTCAAACCGCCAGAGACACAGACTGGACTGTTCCATACCCGGTCTGGTAGAGTGAGTAAACCAGTTGAAAGGTTGAATCTGTGAAGGTGTGGCTATTTTGTTAATTTTTCGAGCCATGGACTGTGGGGAGGGGAAAAGAAGACTTAAGGGAACTTTTTGTGACTTTTCAGTTTTGTGGACTGAAAAGTTATTGACACTGTGAAGAGAGCTGATGTTTAATAAGTAAGTCTACGGATACCAGTGCCTTACCGTTTAAACAATGCAGTACCGTTCAAATGTTCAGTTATAGGAACAGTCAGGATATCCTTGTGTATTCTCAGAGAAAGAAACTAAACTTAAAAGGGGAGATGTCATACAATGTGCACATGTAAATGTGCTTTATACCTTTAAGGACATTCTGGTTAGTTTTTTGTACATGCCTGTATGTTACCTGCATGTGTGTTTAGCAATACAAAGTATTCATTGAAGTCTAAGACTCGTGTGGACATTTGAATTATTTACAGTTATCAGCCATTACATTTAAATAATCACTGGTTGACCAAATCATTGACCCAAATGTATATACCGTTACATCCTTAGTACAAATTATTACGACGTTTTCCGAATCCTGCATTCTAATAATCAATCTCAAAGTCCAGTGGATGGCTGTAAATGTTGCTTTCATTCAACAATATCCAATTTTTCGCTACCCAAACCAGTAGGACAACATTTCAGAAAAGGATTGTAAAAATGACTAATGCTAGAACTGTTATCACCGTGGGTGAGCACATGCTTTCATTAATTCATTCAAAGGGCTTTTTCCTCAACTTGTGTGTCCGGCTACTAGTCCAGCTACAAGAGCCAATGCTGAAAGAGTCCCTGTGTCTGCTTTACCAGGATACAGAGAGAGAGAATGATGAGGGAGAGGAAAGGGTACAGCAGGGGACTGCTGTCGATTGAATGGGGAATTGGTGTATGTGTGTGAGAGTGAGTGAGAGAGAGCAAGAGGCAGGGAGAGAGAGAAAAAGAGAAAGTGGCAATAGAGAGTGGTGGGTTTGCTCTTTGGGAAAGGAGCCAATCCAATTACAGGCAGCAGTGCAAGCCCGGTTTCTTCAGCTGAGCTAAATTTCACATTTCATCAGTCTCTTCCCTTCTCTTGCTGCCACTGTGCTATGCTTTCCCCCTCTTCTCTCATTCCCTCCCCCTCCTCTTGAAGGTGGCAGGAATAGGCAGATCATGCAACCAACTCCACAACCTTTCCTGTAGCTCAAACAGTAGAGCATTGGCGCTTGCAACGCCAAGGTCATGGGTTCGATTCCCAGGGAATTCCCACTTTTATCCAAGTCACTTTGGATAAAAGTGTCTGCCAAATGCATAAATGTAAATGTAACTGTAAATTCTTCAAGGACAAGGCACAACCACTCACCCCTGTGCAATAAAATATGAACTACAGAGCATCAAAATCCTGTCAGTCTATAGGTTGACATCAACATGAGAGCAACTAGGGCCATGCCATAAAGCTAAAAATGAAAATTGTATTTTGAAAATTAAAAAACAACATTATTTACAAATATATACATATTCAAGTGAGTAAAATAACATTTTATTTGAATGAATTGAGCTAACAAGCTCCAATGCCAGTTTTGCTTCTGAAGCTAAAAATCATAGGTGCTATTAAAACTTTCATAGAAAAATCATTAAAAAAGTCATAGGTGCTATTAAAACATCTTAACACTTTCATACTGGTGAATCTGGAGACATTAGGAATCCTCATGGCCAAATACAAAGCATATTCAAATAATCGCAAATATCCATGATGCTGATTAATTTTAGATGACTAGCAAACTCATAGATAATATATGGTGAATATTATTAAATAGTTCATAGCTGGAACACAGCCAGACAGCTTGAGTTGCACAGTGAGGAAAAGGTTCATGGAGAAAAATCTCACAAATACCAGCTTCCTGAGCTTTCTGGACTCGTTTGTGTATTCTCCAAGAAACACAGTTTTTGGGGCTGCGATAGCTCTCTAACCTCTCCAAAACACACAAGCTCTCATAAGGCTGTCTCATCCTCTTCCTGCGACACTGTTACGCCCTGTGCAGATTTGACCGAATCCTCAGGGTTTGCAGAGACTATCGCAAGATACTCAGCGTTTCCATCTAGGGTAATACCTCCCTAATCCCACCATATCTGTACGTCTCATATACACACCACCTGAGATTCAAAAAAGAGCTTGAGGCTACACAACCATGCCACGGCAGCATTTCTAAGAGCACAGCGCTGTCGGACTAATTTGATTGTACCAACCGAGAGGAGAAAAAAAAATAACATTAATTAATAAGCCACTAAAACAAGAGGATTACAGAGAGCGAATGCCTCCGATGCCACTTCCTGATTGCGGTGCTGATTCAATTATAAATTAATTAATCAAGGCGCAAAACACAATTTGGACGTTGCCGTGCTACCGGCATGAAACAAACACTCAGTTTGACTCTTTGACATTGTCCGTTCTCCCTGGTGTCTGGGAAGGCAGCTGTTATTTGTGTGTGTTTGTAGGGGGGCAGGTGGGAATGAGGGACAAACCCAGCGTTTGTAGAGCAGGTCTCTCTCTGTCTTCATCTCTTTGGTGTCTCCTTCAGCTGCTGTGGGGTGAGGACAGGAGGTGGGCATGCCTGTTCCTGCTCGTCTAACAGGGCCTAACCTGTCACTCAACATTGTCGTGTCCCAAAGGAGGTATGAGTCCCAATAGCAGCTGACAGACCCCTAGTCATCTTCATAATTGCGTATTGAAGGTAGTCTCATCTTGTTACCAGCCACAGCAGTTCCATTAGCCACATGCTAACATGTCAACACTTACTTAACTGCCAGCTTAATAAAGGGCAAACAATTTGAACCACACAGATAGATCTGTAGTCAACATAAAATCTAAATATTTCAGTGCATGTTTACTGTATATTAGTGTTGTAATTTTTTAACTAAAACCATTAAAAATAATTTTCAGTAATTAAAATAAAGCTGAAATTAAAGCTAAATATTAAATGAAAATGTAAAAAAAAACTAGCCTAGGGCCATTTTTCCTGGTTGCATTCGCACCCAGAACTCTGAAGTAACTTACATGTCCTGCCACTCTGGTTTTTGTGTGGGACTTTTATTCTGATGCCACTAAGATTGCCTGAGCACACAGCGCTCCCATTCTCCATCTTCATTAGTTTACGGTTTGTTTAACAGTCCTGTCTAATACGTTATTAGATAGAACAGTTATACAAAAAAAGTAACAGTATACGAAAAGTGTTAGCTTTTGCTGTGTGGCACAGCTTTTGCTGTGTGGTTGATGACAGGTGTTTCCACATGCGTTTGGCCAATCAACGTACACTTACGTCACTGGTAGTTCCTATTGTGCTGGGTTAGACCCTACTCTGAAGTAGGAGCTAATTTAGTTCCCCCAAAGGGCGTTCCTAGAACTAAAATCATTTCCAGTTCCTGAGGTGTGAACACAGCAAAAAAGCGAGTACTTTTTTTCAGCCAATAGTTATAGGAACTATGAAAACGTTCCTCCGGTACAAAAGCCCCTTTAGAGTGGAAATAAATATATCAGATTAGATAAAAAAGTTATTTAGTTATTGTTTTATGCTTATGTTGTACTGTAGGTAACACAGCCTGTCAATAGTTAGCACAGTAATTTAACGGCAGCCAACACCGACTACTACATCTGATTCTCGTTAAATACTCAAATCAAATGTGTAAGCGAATGAAGTTCAGGTTGACTTTGATAGAAGTTGAGTGATGGTTTCTTGTCTATTACACTACTATTACCAACCAAAAGATATGTTTAACACATTATCTTCATGCTATTTATCTAATTATGCATCTGATAACCTTATACTCTCAACGGCAATTGGCTCTTGTGTCTAACATCCTTTCCTTGGGTTTGGCTGAGAAGACATTCTATTAAAATTAATAGACTTGGGAGGTAGACAGGAACCCCTGAGGTCACTTTAAGCTGCCCATTATGGACACGAAAGTGAACAGAACCAGAAGAATCCTACAAAAAGGTATTAAATATTTAGGCGAAAAAGTTTCTGGTTCCCTCTTTTCCATCTATACTTTTAAATGAGGCCAGAAGAGCAGTTCAAAGTGGTGCTCCTCCAGAAGACATCATTAATAACTAACGTGGCACACTGTTTGCGAACAAAACGGTTTGCTTGTATCTTAGGTTACAGGTCTAGAACTTTTCCATTTAACTCAAACATGTCCAACTCCGTAAAACGTCTCAGCTTTCAGAGCCACAACATTCAGTCGACCACTGAGTTAAAATTCCTGCACTCAAGACTCACCTTTTTCAGTCGTCCACTCTTGGTGCCAACAAAAGCCACACAGTAGCCATTATAGACGTAGGAGGTCACCGAGGTCATGCGATCCCGGCTTTCCGTATAAAGTGTGTGTCCGGTCACCAGCTGAGAGCCGCCAAGGGGCTGGTTGATGTCCAAACCGCAGAAGGAGTCATCAATAGGGACAGGCTACAGGAGGAGAAAGGTCAACCGAGAGTCAGCAGTTTGCTTGGAATCAAAAAGTCAAGGTCAGTTTGGTTGTTTATACAGGCATCAGTAGGAGGATGAAAAGGTTGCACTGATTTGAATACAGAGAAGCACAAATCACATTAACCGACTCAGCGTCATCTGTTTGTTTTGTCGTCAAATAAAGGTAAGAAATGGATCCGCCAACACTAAAGGTTGATTTTAGTACACAAAATGAGTCAAAAAATTACGGATCATTACAAACTCTATTACACCAAAGTACTGAATGAAATATTATACTGTCATGATTGGGTTTTTTTTTCTTACTCTCCACATGCTAAACAAAATGAAATCAGATATTCATGATAAAGGTAAAATAATTGTAACAATATATTTTATAAAGATTAAGAGCAATTTCTAGCAAGTACATACATATATATACTACCATTCAAAAGTAAAAAAAAAAAAATCAGCAAGGAACCATTAAATGGAAGTGACAACAGATTTCTAAAGGAAAAAAAAAAGGGGGGGGGGGATGCACAAAATTTTAAGCATCATGTGACAATAAAAACTGGAGTAATGATGCTGAAAATTCAGCTTTGCCATTACAGATTTAAAATAACCATTTTCTACTTCAGTATATTTATTTTCAATATAAATCTTGCTGACCCCAAACTTTTGAATGATTGTCTTCAAAATATGTGTTTCCAGGCATGGAAATTACACTTTTTAAAAAACATTCCTTATCATTTCAGGGTTTTCAGTGACTGGGATTCAGTTTAATCACACCATAAACTGATGATATTAACTGATTTGGGTTTGCAGTGAAGGCCAGAGAATTACTGACTCTTGTTCAGTTTCTGAGGGAAGACAGTAACTGGACCATTGAGTGTGGTTTCCCAAGCCAGCCGCTTGGTTTTCTGTTCAGCTGGGCAGACATGTTCCCGCTCTGCTCTGGTGAGTCCTGCCGAGCTCCTAGACTGCCTCATTACCCTGTGCTATGAGAATAGTGTAGCTCACTCCAGCTGGGGACGAAAGCACATTCACACACACTTACACACTCCACCAGCAGAAAGCAACACCTATACAGACGAGACTGGGGCTGAAACCACAAGCACACAGTCTCTAATTCTGATTTAAATGATCTAGTCAGGGACAGGGTGTTTCTATAACTTCTATAGTGCAGGTTTTTTTTTTATTTTTTTTTATCAAAACTACCAAATTTTAACTTTTCTTTTATTATTTTTTTTTTTTTTACCACCATGATGTAGAAGAGCCTAACCCTGGTTGTAAGCCTAAACTTGACATACACTGTATGAACTTGTGTTTAAAATAGTCTTAGCAAATACAAAAATATATCAGAAATGTTGCCAGTTTTCACATTCTATTCCAAAAAATGTGTGTGTTCCTACAATATCTTTTCTAATACAGAATGCTGCTTAACACAATAGCTCGTTTGAAATCTAAGGTAAATGACACTGTGTTGGAAATGACTTTCAGAGAAATGACAGAATCCTTTGGTTATCGATGACCATTCAGAAGTGTGAAATGTCAAGAGTGTGAAATGTGTGTCCACAGGTCCTAGAGGGCCAAAAGAAACACCCATATTTTTCCTTCGCTCTGTCTCATTTGCTCTCCCCTTGCACCTCCTCCTCTCTCTCAGACACACGCATACACACCAACTTAAACTAAAGAGATTGAAGCTTGTAAACATTTACAATCTAATGGGAGGGTCTATGGCCCATTTTTCATGTCACATGAAGCATGGGCCACTATCAATCCCCATTTGGGTTGGGGTGGCGAGTTACAACAGTCGGCGGTGTTTCGATTCAGGTCATCGGAGTTTGTGACTGACACTGGCCTCAAAGTGCCATGTAGAGTAAGAGGGATGGATACTGTGTGCTCGGTCATGATGCTGAACGCAGCACTGCTCGTCCCCAACACTCCACAGCCCTTTAATATCAGCCTGGTCGAGTACAGGCTCACGCTATAAAATCTTTACTGCCTCCCAGCCCTTCACAAGCTGGGGGACGGCAATAAAGCAGGGATGTAAATGCCTCGTACTATACAGATATTGCTCCAGCCCTTCTTCATCGTGTTTTCTTTTATTTTCAAATCTAAAAATAGCTGCCTAGATCTGTTCTTCAAAAAACAGTTGGCATTTGACTACATGATTTAAATTTGTATGCCAAGTCCTTTTTTAAAGAAAGTCAGTCCACTATGCATTCATCTTGGTAATGCCCTCGGGCAGCTATGTTCTAGTCTTGCAAGTCCTATGCTAATGCACAGCAAAGGATTCATTCTACATCGTATATACTTCAAAGGGAAAAACACACATTTCCAAAACTGTTTGGCAATCGTACATTTCAGTAACATTAAAATCTGGCATCGAAATGGTATCATAAATTGCTCAAATTAATGTAATTATTAAAAATATAGCAACACAGGAGCAAAATGTACGTTTCTAAATTCATAAAATATACCAATCGGTCAATATGATAATTCATTTTTATTGAATGATAAATTATATAAATCTGGAGTGGACAGTAACAGGACTAGCACTTCAAAGTCTATGAGCACATATTAAATGCCACAGCAAACTCACCACCCTTTTGATGCCACCAAACTTTTTTACCTCCGTTTCAGAAGTAGGAAAAAAATTACACTAAAATAGTACTCCTCATACATTTTTGTTTGCAATTCAAGCTCAACTTACCTACAAAAAATAAAATGCACATAGATTTCCATGATTTCCAAGTACCTCTACTGACAGAGTGTGAGCTTTTGAACATTCAGTGTCAAGTTTTGCCTCCCTTGTGCTCTCTGATATGAAACCTATCTAAAGCGCATGATATTCACACGCCAACCTTCAGTGCCTGATATTCACATGCCAACCTTCATGCTCATCACTGGAACCCATTTTCCATGACTACTGTTTCAGGTAAGGGGTTATTGTTCCATACACAAATCAGGACAAGGATCGTTCCTTTGGAAGCCACCTGATCAATAGAGTGTCCTTAGATCACTGCTCAAACTGGCACCATGATAGGCTTGATCAGGCAGCTTGATGAAACGTAACACCGGCTGAATGAGTGAATAGCATCAAAGGGCTGGATGTGAAGCAGCGAGCAGTTTGGCCAGGCAGGAAGACAGTTGCAAGCTGGGCTCTGTGATAAATCTTTCATTCGGTTTTCTCGGCCTATGACTTCTCTTCTTCCTCCTCTTGCCCTCTGTTTCTTAGTTTCACTTTCTCTGTGATTCAGGAGAGACACTGGAGCTGAAGAAACCAACCCGAAAGGCTGCACAGAGGCCATGTTTCCAGTGATCAAAAATAGCCTGAAATAACTGAAAGGAAATTAAATAAAAACATCACGGTATGGGAGTTCTAGCAGTATGTTTAGGGAAAACGAGCTTGAATAGCAAACGAAAAAATCTAAGGAGTATTATTTCATTGTAAAAATATTTTCATACTCCTACTGTTTTTGAAAAGGGAGTAAAAAAAGCTTGGTGGCAGCAAGAGGGTGGCTAGTTTTGGCATTTGATTAGTATGGGTTCAAAGGTTTCACTATTTGATTTGAAGTTTATTTCAAGCAATAAAAAATAAAAGAATATGTACATATATATATATATATATATATATATTATATATATTAAATATATATATATATATATATATATATATATATATATATATATATATATATATATATATATATATATATATATATAATGCTAAATAATAATCTTCATTATCATAAACATTCAAATATGTCCCGATATTTATAATAATTACATCATATATAAAATATAACCATATCCTAGCATATTGTTTAATCAGTTGTGCAGTATAAAAATAACTAGATCAAAAAGTTTTACATTTTTAGACTGCAGAAATAATATATTTGTATGATCAAAATATCCCACCTTGTGCATACTTCTAACTGCACGTTGTTGGAGTAAGAAGAGGGGATGTAGTGAACTTTTATAGTTATTGCCCCAAATTTCTATACAATAAGTTAAATAGGGCAAAACCAGTGAACAATACAATATATATAGTACATTATATTCCAAGACATATTTAACTTTATTAATTACAGAAATACTTTTAGATACTTTACCTTGTATGTATCTGATGTGTGGTTTCCAGCTTAATTTACTGTCAATAATTATTCCCAAGAATTTAATTTCTGACACTTTTTCTAATACAACACCATCAATACTTAAACAAACATAATTACCTTCGTTTTATTTAAATTCAGAGATAATTTATTTATATTTTTAGTTTTGCTAATTCTTTATAAGTGTATTATAATTATCACAAGAATAGAATATATTGGTGTCACCAGCAAATAATATCAATTTCAATAATTTAGATACATGAAATATGTCATTTATATATAAATTAAATAATTTAGGACCTAATACTGATCCTTGAGGGACCCCACAAGCAATGCCCAGACACTGTGATGTAAACTCGCCCAACTTCACAAACTGTTGTGTCTCAGTTAAATAACTTTTGATCCAGTTCAAAGCCACTCCCCTAATGCCACATTTTTCCAGTTTATTGAGTAAAATTTAATGATTAAGTGTATCAAAGGCTTTCCTTAAATCAATAAATATTCCAACTGCATTTTTTTTTTATCTAGGGTGTTTGTGATTTCTTCCACAGCTTCAATTAAGGCCGTTGATGTCGACCTCTTTGCTCTAAAACTATACTGACTTTCATTTAATATGTCATGTTTGTCTATAAATTTTTCTAATCTATCATTAAATAGTTTCTCTAAGATTTTTAAAAACTGAGGTAGCAGAGAGACAGGTCTGTTGTTTGTGAAGATGTGCTTGTTTCCATTTTTATAAAGTGGTATTATTTTTGCAATTGTCATTTTATTTGGAAATAATCCAATCTGAAATGATACATTGCATATGTATGTTAAGCGGTTTTGAAATACTATTTATTACTTTTTTTTAATCATTGTCATATCTATGTCATAACAATCAGTAGATGTTTTATTTTTGCATTTATTAGCAATAGCTATAATCTCAGTCACATCAGAGAGAAAGATGGTCTTTGCATTCCTTTCTATAATTGACTCATACAATGTATCATTTTCACACTCAGGAATTATTGCTGTTAAATCTGGTCCAACATTTACAAAAAACGTCTTGGGTTACGACTGTAACCCTCGTTCCCTGAGAAGAGAACACATTGGGGAGAATCGACACATTGGGGAATGCATTCGGCATGACGCGTCTGAAGTCAACTATTCAATCTTGATTGGCGTAGCGCAATCGCGTCACTCGTGACGTTGCATGTGACAGTGATCTGGAAGCTATATAAGGTCACAGGAAACAGTAAATGTCAGCTTCTGATAGGTCAAAGCAAGTCGTTCTCAGGGGCGTGAAAAGTGTGGCCGAGGGACGCAGCGTCTCGTTCCCTGTTACAGTCGTAACCAATGTTCCCTCTAATTTTTTTTCTTGCTGAGCAAAACTTTTTTCTATTGGGCAGACATTTTTCGCCACCTGATCAAAACTATTCTTTATACCTGACCAGTACAGCATACGTAGAAACCCAATAGTTTCAACATTGTAACTTTTAACTTGAATGTGCCATTTCTATTTTATTTGACCCTTGATGTAACTTCTTGGTATTAAATCATATTTTTGAAAAACAAGCTAATTAAGAAGTCACTATATGAAGCACATTTTAGGTTACCTGATATTTTTTTTACAGTGCTGTTAACTGTACAGTCTTTACCAAGAAATCCTATGAAAAAGAATTTACAAAATATTCTGCAGGACAGTTCAATTCTTTACAATAATAGAATATAGTATGAAAGAAAAGTAAGATGTTACACTGAGATGGTTTGGGAAAACCATAAAGTGTTTTTGTACAGTCAGTTAATTGTGTACAGGAAGCATTAAACCATCAAAGTTAATTGATTGTTTATTTCTTATGAATTATTATATAATAAAATATAGGCCTTATATAACCTAAAAAATACCCTTGTGAGATTCTTTATTTAGGCTTATAATATAATAAAATATAGGCATAATATAATATAATATAAAAAAAACGAATTGAAGTATTTGAAGTGATTTAATATATCAGTTTAAATGCTTCAATTTGTTTACATATTATATTATTATAATATGAAAACAAACTGAAGCATTTAAATAGATCGAATAGCTAAATATTTTCAAGAAAAGTGAATATGTGAACTCTTTTATAGTAATCTAACCATGCCTGAAACTCCCCCACACACAAAAACATCTATTTAAACTAATGATGTATTTTGAATTTGCACGCGGGTGGGTGTCTGATTGTTACCGTTCTGTGTCCATCAACAGTTATTTCCACCACTTTAATCAAACCACTCTTCTTTAAAACATTATGATGTGATTTTATTTCACATGTCTGCGTTTCTCGTTACCTCTCGTATTGAGCTATTTGGTCCGCTGACAAGACTCACTGCCAATCACACGTGCTCACATCATTCTCTTTCTATGAAACCTGTAAACTGCATTCACCAGTTTTCACTCTATAGCGGTTGACCAGAGCACTGAAATAATTTCTCACTTAAACTACAATCAAGGAACACTGGTCGTAACCCGAGACGTTCCCTTTCAAGGGAACTCGCGCTGAGTCGAGAATCAACACATTGGGGAACGAAATGCCCACTGCGCCACACTGAGAGAATACGCCCTGGTGTGAACCATCTGGCACACTCACGGACGATAGGAATGAGAAGGCAGATCCAACCTAGATTGTCATAAGATTTAGTGTAAGAAGGGGAGGTCTGGAGCCGGTGGCTCAACGGACCCCATGGATGGGAACCCCAGGCAGTAGGGGTGTAACGGTACACAAAAATCACGATTCGGTACGTACCTCGGTTTTAAAGTCACGGTTCGGTACGTTTTCGATACAGCAAAAAGAAAGAAATGCCAGAGAAATTTCCTATTTGTTAAAAGAAAACGTCTCAGGTTACGACTGTAACCTATGTTCCCTGAGAACAGGGAACGAGACAATACGTCAACGACGTTATGGGGAACGCCTCAGGCGTGACAGGTGTCTGAAATCACTATCAAATCACGTCAATCATATTGACCGGCGACAGCCCGTGAATCATTAGGGTGAATGATTAACGTGCGACCTGGAAGTATAAAAGGGCGCCTTGCAAACATGACAAATCACCTTATCGTCTGAAGGGACTGTACGGTAGGCAAGCCCCGAGGCATGGCAGGGAGACGTATTGTCTCGTTCCCTGTTCTCAGGGAACATAGGTTACAGTCGTAACCTGAGACGTTCCCTTTCGAAGGGAACTCAACAATACGTCAACGACGTTATGGGGAACGATATACCAACTCCGCCATGCTAAGGGGAGTGCATGCCAAGTGGCAGTGACAACTGTCAGAACCAGCAACTTCAAATGAAATGAAAGGTCTACCTGGGCAGGCTCCGGGCCTGGAACCACAGCTTCCAATTAGAAGGGGTCCCTTCTAGGAAATGTGGCTAGGGAACCCGAAGGAACCCCAGCCAGTCACTATTCAGGGGAACGTACTCACCCCGAAATGCCACCAGGACGGCCTGACCTGGCGTCAGTACATAGACACTAGTCTGGCCAAATCCTGTCCGTCTGAAGACAGAGCCTCTGGACAACAAAGCCTTAAGAAAGGCATCCAACCCGAGGGACTGCGAAGCTGGCAGTGAACCACTCGGCCCGGATCTCAGAGACGGGATATCCCGGAGAGTATGACTCAGCATAGTGCTTTCCAACCCTTGCTAGCGAGGGGAGTTTCTCTACTCGATCCACGGATCAACCCAGTGTCTGTGTTTCAAAACACTGAGGAGGCCTGTGAAGGCCTAAGGGCTGATCTAACTGGGAGGCCTCACGAGAGGCCTACGACCGTCTGACCAGACTCAGGAAGCCGCATGCTCATAGAGACCCTCGGTGAGGGGAGCACAGGTCTGCCTGGTAGGCAAACCAGGCTGTAGGCAGAAAAAGTTCCGGGAGGGAACCAATAGCAGAGAATGAACACTTTAGCGAGCCAGGGCGCAAGCTCGCCTTCAGCAGCTGCCTATTAAGGCTAGCTGAAACTGATAGCAAGAGACCACTAGCTTCATAAACCCAGCACCACTAGGGAACGTTACAGGGAGGCCCGGAGAGGCCTACTACCTGATAGCCAACGTAAGTGGGAATTCACCTTCAGAGAGGCCCGTGAGGCCTACTACCTGATAACCACAGTAAGTGGGGTGCTCACCTTCAGGGAGGCCCAGAGAGGCCTACTACCTGAAAACCACAGTATGTGGGGTGCTCACCTTCAGAGAGGCCAAGAGAGGCCTACTACCTGATAACCACAGTACGTGGGAACTCACCTTCAGGGAGGCCCGGTGAGGCCTGCTACCTTACAACCACAGTATGTGGGGAGCTCACCTTCAGGGAGGCCTGGTGAGGCCTACTACCTGACCGTACTCATTCAAGGAGGCCTGGAGGAGCCTACTACCTGATAATCACAGCATGTGGGAACTCACCTTCAGGGAGGCCTGGTGAGGCCTACTACCTGACACCCAAAATATTTGGGCGCTCACATTCAGGGAGGCCCAGAGCGGCCTACTACCTGACAGCCACAATATTTGGGAGCTCACATTCAGGGAGGCCCAGAGAGGCCTACTACCTGATAGCCAACTTAAGTGGGAATTCGCCTTCAGGGCGGCCGGCTGAGGCCTACTACCTGATAACCATCTTAAGTGGGAATTCACCTTCAGGGAGGCCTGAGTGGCCTACTACCTGATAACCACTGTTAGCTTTGAGCCCTGAGTCCGGGTGATAGTATAAGGTGGCCTGCTAAGGCCAGCCAGCTGGGGACTCGCCTATCAGGGAGGCCTGGTCGGGCCTACTAGCTAATAGCAAGTCATATTCTGCTATAAAGTACACTGTTGGGAACCATACTACACAAGCATAATTTACTAATGGGCTTCCAGTAGCGCTATAAGGTATGTCCCACAATGTTGGGACTCACCTCCGAGGAGGCCTGTTTAAGGCCTACTACCCATCAGTGAGTCAACTGCCCGAACCACCAAGGCCAACCACGTAAAGTGAGCTGGCCTACAGTGCCCTCTAGGGGGCTGTCCAATCAAGGAGGCCTGCTGAGGCCTACTACCTAATGGCGCAGCCTTCGTTGGCAGCAAAGCTGTTTACGCAGCGCCTACAGCATCCTGGTGCCTAATCACATTGCCCATGGCAGTGTACTCCGCAAAAAAGCTAGCACCCTTAAAACAAGGGGAGTACAACATACGCCACTCTGCCTCAACGGAGGCCCCATTAGTCAGGGGCCTACCATCTATGCATGGGCGTCAGCTCAGGGCAATGCTCTGGCTTCAGGGGAGCGTACTTCGACCAAAGAAGAAGTGAAGCTTACTTCATACTCGACCCGAGCCATAGTGGTGCGAGGTAGGATAAACAGAACTGGGAGTGAAGTGCTCAGACCTACCCTGTATCACAGGGGGATACTCACACCTCACCCTGAGGTTACCAGGGTCCGGGCCTGCCAGCGGATGATCTTTGAAGGATGAACAAATATTGTTTTGGTCATCACATTAAAAATTATATTTAAATATATATTTATTTATATAATATTTGAGTTTTGAAGTGCTGAAAAAAGATGTGTGAAGTACTTGAAAGCATTTCACTATTCCAGCCAAACTGGTTACAGTTAGTGTTACTATATTAAATCCATGGTGAATGTTGCTGGACTGTGGACGTAAAGTATTACTAGTTCATTCACGGCACAATGTTTCTCCTGGTTTCCACGTCAGCGCTGTTTGATCTAATAGAGATCTACAGTTAATAACGGAGATGTGAAAATGCTTCTCACTAGATCTCGCAGCGATGTTATTACTTCAGTGGCGAATTCAAATGTTTTCTTTACTGGATCTCTTAGCGCTGTGTAGTAACAGTGTCGCTTGATCGAGATCGGCTCGCGCTGCACAGATGTTGCTGGTCCGAACTAATAAACGATCCGTGAAGCACATGAGTAGGGCAGTTTCGTTCCGCTTTCATTACGCTTGCCATTTGATGTTGCGCAACATTTTGTCGGCAGGAAAAATGGTCCAAGGAATCGTTCGGTTTGTATGCATACCAAACCGGAAGCCTCGAACCGAAACGGTTCAATACGAATACATGTACCGTTACACCCCTACCAGACAGTAAAGAAATATTAGATGAGAGGTGAAGGCAAGAGCGTACCTCGTACATCAGTTATGAGAGGATTCCTAAGATAACCAACTGTCTAATTGAAAAACAGGGGGATAGCTCCTAGCCCTTGATACATATCTAGATAGATCTAACTCCTCCCAGCCCAAGGCCTAACATAGGGGCCTCCAAGGCTACGACCTTGACCATCCGACACATGCGATGGAGGATTTACCTGAAGAATCATGATACTGCCTACAGGCACCTCAGTGTCAAGGCAGAAATAAAGTAGAGTGGCTGCCACGTCATCACGAAAGAGGGGGCAGCACCACCACTCTTTCAGGGAGCAGGACGAGCAGGAAGCAGACTCAAATAGATTCTTATATGATAAATACCCGGAGAATCATGATATTGCCTACAGGCACCTCAGTGTCGAGGCAGAAATAAGATAGAGTGGCTCCCACGCCCTCGAGTAAGAGGGGGCAACGCCACCACTCTTCCAGGGAGTAGGACGAACAGGAAGCAGACTCAAGATTATTATATATATTCTCATATAACTCATCCACAGGACATGACGGGTGCCAGGGATAACCCGTCAGCCTGATGCCAATAGGCTAGATGACAGGATTCATCCTCCAATCTACAGGAACATGGAGTTTTCTTAGTGGGAATGTCCCTATGAGCTCACCCTTAGAACCTTGCGGAGGGCACTAAGGCCGCCACAGAGGCCCTAAGCATGAACGGGAGATCCCGTTAGAGAATAGGATGGAACGCCATTACTGAAGCCAGTGGGCAGTATTTAACTGGGTTCAATGCCATACCTAACTTTCCTAGAAATATTTAGTTCCTAGTAGAGTGGGGTTCTAGAATGGGTGACCTAACCACCTCGATAGAAAGGGCAACCTATTTATGGGTTGGTCCCCCTCAGGGCCCAGACCCATAGTCTCCATAACTCCGGCCGTGGATAAAATATTGTACCACCGGCCTGGGAAAGAAGATCTCTCCTAATAGGGACTCGCCAGGGAGGACTCTTCAGGAGACTTATAAGGTCCAAGAACCAAATTCGGGCCGGCCAGTATGGAGCTACAAGGAGTAAACTCACACCGTCCTCCTGTCCCTTTCCAGAACCCCAGGGAGCAGAGCGATCGGGGGAAAAGCGTACAGACGTGACCTCAGCCACATCTGTACCATGGCATCCAGGCCCAAAGGAGCTGGATGTGAGAGAGAGTACCAGAGCGGGCAATGAGTGTTCTCATGAGAGGCGAACAGGTCAACCTCCGCTCGGCCAAACTCTCTCCATATAAGCTCAACTACTTCAGGGTGGAGCCACCGTTCCCCGGGCCTCAGCCCCTGCCTCGACAGGATATCTGCTCCCACATTATCAACCCTAGGAATATAAATAGATCTAACAGAGAGAAATTTATCCTGGTCCATAGAAGAATCTGATGCGCCAGTCTAGAAAGAGGGCATGATTTCAGGCCTCCTTGGCGGTTGATATAAGAGACCACCGACATATTGTCTGTCCGAATGAGGACATGATGGCCTCTGAGGTCTACAAGGAAGTGCCTCAGGGCAAAGAATACGGCCAACATCTCCAAGCGAATAATATGCCATGAGAGATGATGGTCCTTCCAAGTACCTCGGGTGTAACGGCCCTCCATAACCACACCCCAGCCCGTGCGGGACGCATCTGTAGTCAAAGTTTTTCTCTGACATGGTGCTCCCAAAGCCGGGCCTTGAGACAGGAACCATGGTTTCTTCCACATGACAAGAAGGCATCTGCGAGTGACTCTGATCATGCGAAAGGGGTTCCCCAGCGGAGAAAACCCATTGGTCCTGAGCCACCACTGTAAGGCCCTCATGCGGAGCAGACCAAAAGGAATTACTATGGAAGCTGCAGCCATGAGGCCCCAAAACTCTTTGAAAGTGTTTGACAGTGATGGCCTGGCCTAACCTAATACTCTTTATTGTGGTTTAGATATTATTTATACGAACAGGAGACAATTGTGCCTGCATCGTGACTGAGTCCCACTCTACTCCCAGGAATGTAGTCCTCTGAAGAGGAGTTAAGGAACTCTTTTTCACATTGAGTGTCAACCCCAAGCACCTCAGAATCGCCAGTTCTTCTGACAGAGCCAGAATGAGCCAGTCATCTATGTGATTTAGAATACGGATCCCCTGAAGTCTCAATGGAGCAAGGGCAGCATCCATACATTTAGTAAAGGTGCGAGGAGATAAGGCTAGGCCGAAAGGAAGAACCGTATATTGATAAGCTTTTCCCCCCAAAAGCGAATCTCGGAAACTTCCTGTGATGGGGTTAGAAGGGAACGAGGAGTTAATGAGCTTGTGGATCTATCATGACAGACCAGTCCTCAGAGCTGGTTTGACTGACATTCAGTATCTTGAATCTAAACCCCCTCGGAGGTTGATCCAGTACCCTGAGATCCAAAACCAGGCCTAACTCCCCCTCCCTTCACAGGAACTATGAAGTGCCGGCTGTAGAACCCAGGCTCCCGTAACCGAAGAAGAGCCCACGTGAGGTCTCCTGTGTTAAGAGGGACTAGACTTCCTGTTCCAAGAACCGACCCTGCTCGGGGCTGGCCAACATGTGAACCACCCCTAGTAGATAATATATTTATTTTTTATATTAGCTCCACTGTAAGCAGGACCCCCTAGGCTGTATTTTGAAGACCCCTCGGGGTGTCTAGATATGCCATTATGGGGACCAGTCCCTCGAGACTGGCCTCGACAATACATTCCCAAACGGCTTCGGTGACCTGAAGCAGCTAACTGGCAGGAACTAACCGAAATATGCTCTCTACAGACCTCCTGAGAGGCGGCGCAACATCTTCGGGAGGACACTGCGATTTGTGTTCACTTGAAGCCGATGTGTCCCGAGGCGCCATCGGCGGCGGGAAGCAAACATCGATTTCCTAAGGGCTGCATAAAGGGGTGAGACTCTTGTACTCGCCCTCTTGGGGGAACGCCCATAAGGGACAGCGTGTTACGACAAGACCTCAGGGCCATCTTAACCCGAAAGACAGTCCTCAGACCTGTCTTCGGTATGGAGGGCTTTGTGCAAGAATGTTTCCTCTGGCCCCAAGCCTTATATGGGGGGGCACGAGAGGCAACCTTCTCAAAAAACATATGAGGAGCTGGCGGCTGTCCTATGA
Organism: Gila orcuttii; assembly: GCA_026230005.1. Classification (NCBI taxonomy): domain Eukaryota; kingdom Metazoa; phylum Chordata; class Actinopteri; order Cypriniformes; family Leuciscidae; genus Gila; species Gila orcuttii. The sequence goes on along the minus strand of JAPDVR010000021.1, from coordinate 13,170,750 downwards.
GGCTGCCCCCTGGCAGCAACCCCATGAGACCTGGACTGACAACTGGGGATATCTGATTGTCGCTCTGCCTCCTGAAGCCTCTCGACAACGGTTTTTGCCGTGTCGCCAAAGAGGCCAGAAGGCGAAAGGGGGGGCATCGAGATGGAAGGCCCTGTCCTTCTCCCCGATCCCCAAGCGATTCAGCCATAAATGTCTCACAGAGACGACTAGTGCTGCCCTAGAACGGCCAATGGCACAGGCCGTCTTTTTAATAATACGGAGAGATAAGTCAGCCACTCTACGAAATTCAGTAATACTGTCGAGTGAGACCTCCCAGTTATCATCCACCTCTTTGAGGAGGTCAGCCTGGTATGCCTGTAATAACCCCATCGTGTGAAGGCATGCACCGGCTTGACCCACCACCATATATGCTTTCCCTAACAAATTCGATGTACGAGATTTGGAGGGAAGTGTCTGAGCTATCAGGGGTGACGCAATGTTGGGGAGAAAATATTTCGCAAAATATTCCTCTACCTGAGGCATCACCTCCTAACCATTCTTATTAGATTCCCTAATGGATGTAAATATATACTTAGGGGAAAATAATTTAGATGAACATGGATTTTTCCACGATCTCGATACCTCAGTAAGGAGATCAGAAAAAAAGGGAAGGCTCTGACACGAAGATTGTGACTGGGTCTGCAGGAAGCGCTCATTCATTTTATTTTTCTAAGTCGCTTCCTGCTTATTAAATGGCCATTCAACATTTAATTTAGCCACTGTCCTGGTTACAATCTCCAGCAACTCCTCAACAACGGGAATATGGGGTGGCGAATCCCCATATCCACGTGATTCGGTGTTGAAAAAGTCGAACTCCTCAGAGCCAGATAAATCGAACACCGGGTCTTTAACACGGTCGGAAGAAGCCGCAGCGCGGGCTTCCGAACCGTGCGCGAGACCAGTGGAGCTGGTAAATAAACACTGAGAAAGGGTGGCAACCGTCTCAGTATTATATGCCAGCCGCACGTGCGAATCCCATGCATACAAGCGGCGCGCTGCCTCGACAGACGCGAGACCTGATGCACTGGAAACGCGAGCCTGATCTATTTGATCAAACAGGCTCAAACGGGAGCGGAGCTCTTTCATGGGTAACTGAAAAACAGTTTGCAGAGACAGCGCCCTCGAGCGCTGCCTGTCAATGCTCTGCTCCGAGACAAACTACACAGAGTGAGTGTGCGTCACCCTCGCTTAAATAATGCGGGCAAGGGGGCGCACACTGTCTGAATAGTTTCTCCTTATTGTTCGCCATAATATATATATATATATATATATTCAGAGTGACAGACAACACCAAATAAGACAAACAGGTTGACACAGAACGCTTGCTGAAGACCAGAAGCTGACATTCACTGTTTCCTGTGACCTTATATAGCTTCCCGATCACCGTCACATGCGACGTCACGAGTGACGCGATTGCGCTACGCCAATCAAGATTGAATAGTTGACTTCGGACGCTTCATGCCGAAGGCATTCCCCAATGTGTCGATTCTCGACGCAGCGCGAGTTCCCTTGAAAGGGAACTAATTGAAACTATTTACTGTTATGTACTATGGATTTAATACATACCCCTTTAATATTATTTTTGTTTTTATTTAATAAATATTTATAGTATAATTTCTTACTAGTTCTTATTATATTGGTCAATTTATTTTTATATGTTTTATATCTGTTTTCACATTCTTTTGTCCTTAGTTTAATAAATTGTCTATATAGAGTGTTTTTCTTTTTACAAGCATTTTGTAAACCCATAGTTAACCAGGGACTTTTTATAAGTTTATTCTTGTTGTTGTACTGTCGAATGGGACAGTTTTTGTTGTATAATGTGCTAAATATTTCTAAAAAACTATTGTACGCTCTATCCACATCTTTCTCTATGTATACAATGTTCCAGTCTTGTTCCATTAAGTCATAATTAAGTGAATTAATTGCTTGAAAACTATTCAAATTGTTAAAGATCAACCTGCATAATACCATAGATTTATTGAACATTATTGAGTTTTAGAGTACATATATCCTCATGTTTTTATATCCAAGTCCTCCTCCTCAGTCAATCATGACACATTCCTCTAGGACCAGGAGAGAAGATGCAGGAGGTTTCTATTGCAATCTTTTTAATGAGGCCTAGAAAAACATGGAGGAGGGCAGGCTGACATCATAAGCCATTGACGGCCCCCCTGGGGTCAGATGGGGGATCCTTGAGGGGCCTTAATGGGACCAGAGTGGAGTCGGCTACTATGAAGACCACCCTGCTCAGACACTCAATAATGTTTTCCTCTGAGTGACAATCACCTCTGACATCATGCTAATGGTGAATTTACTGAAGCTAATAAAGGATACCCTGGAGGAAACCACGTATCAATGGTTTGTCATTAAGACTCTACTTAAACTTCATGCACACATATGCTAAATAACCAGTGAGAGCAATAAAAACATACACATATTAATTTATATATTTATGTAAACATCAACGCACCACTTGTCAATGTGGTCACTTGTAAATATGTATATGCACACTTGTAAATATTCATATGCACAGAGAATTAATAGTACTTCTAATTCAATTTGTTTACATCAGAGGTCAAACAGCAGAGACTCAAAGGACTGTGGTCTTTTGGGAGCATGACTAGTAAAGAACAAAGAAAACAAAAGATGATTACCTTGAATAATAAAGGTGCATGCAACAATGCATTCAATCAAAAAGTGGTAAAAAAAAATACCAAAACTACAAAAAAAAAGCATTAATAAAAATATAATAATAATTATAACAAGTTGCATGCATGCAATGCATAACTAATCACCCTAATCACTATAGTTAACCATGATGACCTATAAATATTTAATTTGCTTCAATTTGGAGAATATTATCATGTTGACATGACTCATATGTTTATCAAACTTTAATGTAGCCATTTAGACTACCAACGCTAAACAATTAGACATAATTACAGATGAATGAAGAATATTTAGAAATTTTACAATTACCAAAACAGTTGAAAGGATTAGTCTAGAATTCCTTTCATGGGATTTTTTCGGGTGTGCATTCATGCATAGACCAACTCTGACCATGCCTGTCATTCAATCCTGTAGGTTGCAGGGGTCAACAGGATTGCTTGGATAGTATACTGTTACACTCTTAAGAATGAAATATGGATATGTTAGAACAACAACCAGCTACGTAAATATTATGATGCAGATCCTATTCTCATTCCAAGGAAAACATAAAATTAGCAACAATTCCCCATCTGACTGTTTTGATCTACTTTGGTTTCTAGTAAGCAGAAGCAGGCATCCGTTTCTGAGAGGGCAAAAATGTAGATTGCACTAAGAGAACAGCATTCAAAGGCAGATAGCTTAAAATAAAGCTCTTAAATAAACCATGCATACAACAAGTTCAATTAAAGTAGTACAATTTGGAAAGAACTTCTATGGTTTCAGATACTACATCTTAAGTAATGCTTCATGTACAAAAGCTGGTTTAGCAAGCTAATCAGCAAGCTAGTTGCAATGGCTAGTAATACAAAAAAAAAAATCTTACCGCTTTGGTACAAGGTACATCCTTTCCCAACAGCCAGTTGAGCTCTAAGTTTCCTTCTCCCTGATAGCAGGATTGCATACGCTCCTTGATCCGTGCATTGATGTCCCGGATGCTAAAGACACAGAGGGACGAGTCATCAGGTGGATGGTGGTACTGTTTTTGACCTTTGGAAAATACAGCAAAGAGCACATCATCCTGAGCGCTAATGTTAAGGGACGCTGCAAGTACTCGCCCAGGCTTGCCCAGGTAGGCTGCCTGCAGAAGGCGGTACTCAACCCTGTTTCGGACACAACCGATAGGCAACGACACATAGGAGTGGAATTTGTGGTCATCTTTGCAGAGTCGTACGATTCGAGAGGTGTAAAACAGGTCGTTTGAGGGCCCGCTGGAAGACATGCTGTTCTCAGGTGTTTCTGGTTGCACAGTCAGAAAGTAGACAAAATTCCCACTGGCAAAGCCATAGATGTAGTAAATGTCGAAATGAGACACCAAAGCCAGTGTGTCGGAGGGAATCTTGATGAGCGATGAAACAAAGTCAGTGTGTAGCTCGTAGTCCAGCATTGCCGAAGACTCCGGGTCTCGAGGAAGTTTCCGGCTGGAGATGGTTGGAAAGTAATCTTGTTTCCCATCCACAGCGGTACCAATGAAGAGGGTCCCATCCTTGCCCTGCGAAGGCACAATGACTCCATACATGGTGCCAGTCTGGTTGACACTGGAAAGGTAGTGCTCCTTTTTGTGAGAGGGCTCCACCAAGATGAAGAGGTCGTCCAACCGTAGCAGTTTGCAGACACCTTGGTAGAGGCTTCCGCAGGCAAGAAGTCGATTTTGAGAGTAGTCAATGAGCAAGAGTTTGTTGATGTTGTTGGTAGAAACCAGTGGTTCATTGCAAGGCTGAACAATTAGTGGAGGGTAGCAGGCCTTGTTGTCATCTTCCGGACCAGTGTCATGGGATACTAGGAGTGTTAAGTTGCCCGATAACTTGTAGACTCGGTTGACAGCACCAATGTAGATTGCTCCTGTCGTCTTGTGAACTGTCAGGTGGTTGAAGGCCCATTCTCGTCGCTCAGGGTGAAATGTTGTAAAGGACTGTTCACAGCACACTACAGGCAATATTAAGACTAACAAGCAGCACGTAAAGGACAATGTGGAACCCTGTCTAGGGCTTTGTTTCAAAGTCCTCTGTGAATCCCGCTGTCCCTCCATGGTCAGAAGGACCCGTCAGGTTAGAAAATTAAGAGTTTAAAGAAGTATCAGAAGGCTCAACCTTCGTCCTTGTAGTCTGAAGGATAACTTTGTGGTCCGGTGCTTTACCAGGATCTTCACATTTTTCTGAAAGAGAGAAAGCGAGAGTGATGAGGACATAAATCAGCATCAAAACATCTAGACTAACATATAATCCAAAAGCTAACAGACAATGTAAATTGCACCCCATTAAAACGAACCAAGGTCCTCTGCCTCCATTGGAGGACTGTCTACTAACCCAAGGGGGGTTGGGGGGGGGCAGCTTCTCTAATAGACAATGGCAGGAAAGGTTTATCTTCACATTCCAAAGGAGTTGTCGGGCAGGATTACACAATGCAGGAAGGTGAAGCACATCGAAGCAACGGAAATTAGCATGACATGAATTGCGCTGCTTGCCATTTCTCTGAGACAGCAGTTTCTAAGAATGGAGCTCAGTCAAAGGTCTCTAGAGTAGTGCCTGTTTTGTCAATTACAAGATCTAACATCAAAAAAGAAAGGATCTAAGCAAAAGCATGTCTGAATAGGTCTGACAAATGGTTTTAAAAGTATTATTCTTTTAGTTTTGGAGCCATTTAATTTTTTTTTCCCTAATATTTTTGGAGTAATCCATTTATGTCAGGAAAAGTATGCTTAAAAGCTTTTCTTTATGACAAATATTAACATTACACTCTCATTTCTTGACACATGCTTCTTCCTTATTATCTACCCTTCCCAACTTATTTTGTCACTCTCACAGTGAGAAAAGTACATTGTGGAAAAGGCAATTTATGTAATAGCAGTTTGCAAAGACCGGTAGAGCGACATCTCCCCCATACAATAAATCAAAAGGGGGGATTCTTCTGAATTTATCCCAGGGAGTTAATTATCCAATCCACTGCATGAGGGAGGCCTGGATCTTATTACTACAACAAAGTGTGAACAAATTGGGTGCCGGTTCCATGCACCCTGTTTTTACTATCTGCTCTGTGAGGGGGCTGTTTAACAGGATCTGAATCAATTAATTATGCTTTCCAAGTTTTTCTCTCTTTCCTTTTTTGTATCCCTTTGACACCATTAAGTCCTGGAGGGATTAATCATTGGCACCAGAGCAATCATCCCTAAACGAATAAGGCAGCCATTAGAGATATACAATCTACACTGTCCGAACACATTCAACATATTTCTGCTCATATTTTTTCCCCCTTGTTTGATTTGCATGTATTATCAGTCCTACAGTAGGTGGTACGAGAGGGCTAACAAGTGTAGACAATGCCTGCACATCAGAGAATCACATATGATTAAGCAAAGCAGTCTGACAATTGTAATTAGCTCAGACATGTGGTTTAAGTGAACAGAGCTTTGCAAGTGCGCTAGAACATGTCAAGATATAAAAGCTATTGTTAATCGCTTTGTGATTTGCATGTAGAGGCTAAAGAGACAAAGTGATCAAAGGTAAACGACCAGTGCAGAATTATAAACAGGACTTTGCTAACATATATCAAACTGCTAATATCCTAGTTTAGCTGTCCTCTTTATCATAAACATGCGCTAGCTCAGTTCTGAGATGCAGTCTATTAGCATGGCTATAAAGGGAGTTGTAAAACCCAGTCCTAGGGTTGGTTTTGTCCTTCGGCTGCTCTTTTGTGGGACTTCGCACATGCTGGAGGTGCAAAGCACGTTCCCCTGGAGGTGTTATCTGGCATCTGCTGAACAAGCAATTTTCTGCAGCCTTCTGGCTTTAGGCCTCACCTTCAGGAGTGCAATCACCTCTTCTCTCCAACCGCAAACCATCACTGAATTAATCTTGTATGATTTTGCTCGAGTAACTACCACCACTCCTCTCTTTTCTTCCTTTTCCCTAACCCTTTTTCCCCTGTTCCCTGCTGCCGCATAGCGAGTGGCTTCTCTCTTTTTATGTCGTAGCGACAGCTGCACTGAAGAGGGGACTGATGGTGTAAATAACGACTGTTCAAAGTTTAGCAGCAGTGCTGTCAGGAACAGAAGCAATAGGGGCTTTGTTTATTATGCTTTGTGTTTTTCCCCTTCTTTTCTGCAACGCTTGACAGGACTCTGCTTATTATGCAGCCTGGCCAAAGAATTGAATAGATGAGACTGATTCGCCTCTTAGCTTCCTTTTATTGTTTGAAGTCAGTCTTTTACACTTGGCTCTCGGAAGAGATTACCATGTCAATGTTTGCACCTGTGAATCATTGGTTCGTCACACCAGAGCCTATAGAGATAATGGCACGATTTAGGTAGGTTTGTCAGAACAGGCATCTGTATTGTGGAGACAACAGCACAGGCATTTTGGCAAGAGCTTTATTTCACCATGACAGTCACAACCATACAGTGCACAAATGGAAAGGTAACAGTTGCCTCATTAGCATATCCATTATGACCTCACAACCACAAGAGACTATGCTTTTATTCAAATGTCCTGCCTCTGTCTCTGGTTTGATTTGTGGTGGAGTTGCACCTGCACCAGTAAATCACATAAAAAGACAGTTAGTGCGCTCTGGGAATATAATTTGAATAATTTAATAATTAAAATAAAAAAGTAATAATATAAATTGTGTGTGCGTATACTGTATATGTGTATATATATATATATATATATATATATATATATATATATATATATATACACACACTGTATATGCACATTAATGCACTGTAATCGTAGGCGCTTTGAATTGAAAGCACTTGCTTTATAACGAAGAAACCATCACTAGTACTCCACTGAACCCCTGACTGTTATTTCAGTTCCATCTGACTGAGTATCAGCACATGGCTCCACCGAGTGTCATTTTATCATGTGAAAATTCATCCCTGGGTTATAATCCGCTCATCACATTTACATTAAACTGACCTCCGGGATACAATGCAGTTCAGATGGGATCCAAATTTAGCACTACTAATCTCTTGTGAACCATGGTGAATTGAAGCCTATGCTTCTAAAAGATTCCTCGGCTGAAATGTGCACAAGCACAGAACAGATTTTTTCAGGCCACATTGGTATATTTTACACTTTGGTATCTGACTGAATACAGCTCCAAAAATGGGGGCATAAAATGTTCTAGCTTGTTATATCCGAATACACGGCCTTAGATGTCATTGTTGGGCTAAATTTGAGTGTGCAGACTGAACGAACAGGAAAACCACTGCATTCCAGTGAGTGCTGAGGCTGTGATTATTGTACAGGAAAACTGTTGTTTTCCTTAATGAACAGTAAGACAAAACAAACCACATGTTAGTGTTGCATAAACCCAGCGGCCTTGTGACTAACTTCGGTTCGCTCATCTATAGAATATGTTGTGAACGTAATGATCAGATTCCTGGCAGTGACATTGCGGTAGCTACCAAATCTCTAGAAGTATGAGCCATACTTTATATTAGCGTTGGCATAGGGACATTAGAATTGGTTTAGGGTTGAAAGAGTAATGCTATGTTGTGATTCATCACAGACTCTACCCACAATTCAAAGCACAGGCGAACCGTTTCAATAGACAGAAGGGTAATTTTAAGCTCCAAGGGCTGATAGAGAGCCCGGCTCAAGGGCTGAAGCTATGGATACGAGAGCAGAGGGAGAACACCAATCCACCCCCCACCCTCACCCCCACCATGTGTCCCATTACATATTTTTCCTCCTTTTATAAGCTACTTAACAATAGAACCAAAGTTGTTTGATCTTTTAAATTCATATTTACAGCTATTGTACGGCTTCAGATAAAGAACCTAAACCACAATCCCGTTATGGCGGAAAATCCTATTAATTGTTGTGGAATGGGAAAAAAAGACACTTTGGAATTTCATGCCTGGTATTAATCCGTCATTCCTAATAACAACTAATCTTTGAGCATGTAATCTAAATGGTTAAATAAATACCAATATTTATACCGTCACACAGAAAAGAAAGCTATTTAAGCAGACAAAAATCAAGCAGCAAGGAAGAAGAAAACAAAGTTTAAGAAGTTGTTGCCTTTGAAAAGGCTGATCGCTTGGCAGCGAAGAGTCTTATCTCTGTTGCCATTTTTTTTAGCAGGTTAAAAATAGAAAGTCTAATTTTCCTTGAGGGAAGCAGCACTTTGTGGGAGTGCGTCTAAAAAAACGATTAGTAGGAGAGGTTAGTCCATTAGTCTTTATTTCTTCCCTGACATTCTCTGGTGGTGATAATGAAAGGCTTTGTGAGAGCAGGGTGTCGTGGCAGTGTAGTGATATTTATAATTTCTTTTGTCTCTGCTGGAGCTCCGGCTGCGCCAGTAATGGCTGCTTCTCTCTCCGTGCCAGCTCCCACTGCCGAGCGCATCCATTCCCCATAGGGAAATGACACAGTGTGAAGTAGGGACGGATTACACTCTCACTGACCACATGGCTTCCTGTTGGTCTTATTTTGTCTACTCAGGGACTATTGAACTCTTCTTTTAGGGAACTATTGGGTGGGAGCTGGAAAAAACGACTTTGAGTGTGCAAAATTATGTATTTGCTATTTACTTTTCCTCAACATGAAAACAAAATGGATCCCATTTATCGTCTTAATACGCATTACCATTCTTATTGTTAATGATTTTTTGGTGCACGTTATGAAGAAGAAACATTCTGTTTTCTTAATGTTTCCTCCAAATGTAATAAAATATTATGCCTCTGAAACAACTTTCCTTTTCTTCTGATGTCACCAAGACCTCTTATTTTTCAACCCCTCCCCTCCAGCTGCCTGTCAAATGAATAAATGTAGAAATTAAATTATGTTTTATTTATTTAAAAACCATCTGCTTAAAGAATAAAATGTTAATATGAATGCATCAGAGACTAAAAGTGGGAAAAGTATTTTTTTTTTCTATTCCTGTCTAAATATTGTTTAAATAGAAAGAAAAAAATCATATTAAGAAGGTAAAACAGATTGTGAATGCCGTATAATGACTTTAGGAGCTAAGGTCTTAAACTGATGATGTCATGTTTATCTGGCCAATCAGACACCTACTTATTACTATCAGCTCAAAAAGTAGAGGAAGCTTGCCTAACCCTTTTAGAATATTTTAGAATAGCCTAACCCTATTTGCTCTGGATTAGTATTACCTGGTGACCTCTAGTAGTAATTGCGGAGGTTGTCTGTTATCTTAATCCCATGCGAATTGGCCATGTCTGTAATTTGTAAAGTAAAAATTCCCCAGCAAATGACCTACCATATTTTGCCAAAAACCGAGGTCCTGTGATAATATTAGTCCTGTGCGAATCGGCATTTGGCGGGATCGTAAATAATTTTTTCAAGGTTTTAGTTTCCTGTGCGCCTTTTTATCCATCTTTCGTGAAGAATGGAGGATGCATTGGTGTGTTTTGATTGGTCATTTCGCTATAAACCATACAACTATACAATTTGCAGAAAGAGAAGGCTGAAAATCCTCAGAATAGCGAAAACAAAAAGAATGAGCATAAACGAAAAAACATAGCAGTATGCGGTAAAAAACATTATTCTGTTTATGATATGTCATAGCTAGACCTATAACGACAAGACATTTCCAAGCAATAGCCTATTGACATCATATCCGGGAGATAAGTCAGTAAATTCGAGTAAAATCACAGGCTTCGCTTATCCTGTGCGAATGCGCCACACAAAATTCAGATGTGGGGGGATCATTTCTAAATCACACGAGGTCCCCAGATAATACAAATCCAGTGCGAATAGGGCTTTTGTCCTTGCTAATAAAAAACAAAAAAACACCAATTTTAAGGGATTTTTCATCAGAATGCCCATTAGTAGCCTACGCTGTGTATTCATAATGCAAATGTCAAAACCCCTTAAAGGCACAGTCGTAATTATTACAGCTCTAGCAAAGAACTTTTGTACTGTGCGGTCAGCCACACAATGAGCATGCAAGACAATTCGATCCTCAGGCAACGTTTTAAAGACCAGTTTCCCGCTATTATCTCGGTCTCTCTCTCTCACCACGACACTGAGTGATACAGTCTGACTGAAGCATATCAAAGTCTATTAAATCCCTCACACATTGTGATTTCCCAAAGAAAAAGCCATGTCAACATGACATCAGAATTAGCAGCCGTCAGCAGGCGTTCTTATCCCCGAATGCATACAAGGGGGTGCGGATCTAATCTCTGCCTTTCACCCGCAACCTGCTGCGACATCACTGCATCCTCCACACTTAGACTATGAACATAAACTCTCTCTTTCACTCCTGACACAGTCCCGCAACTCCGCTGAGGGGAGATTATAATATTATTATTGTTATTCTAATGCATTTTGTTCACCCTCCCACAGTCGCCACCTCCTTGGCAAACAAACACACACACAAAAATAAGCTTTTTCAAAATCACGCACTGCTTTACACACACTCTAACAGTGTCTCGGACTCACACCTATTGCCACAACTGACAATCTGCTTGCGGATTTATACACACACACACAAACAAACTGGAAGTACTTCTCATCAGAGCTGTCTGTCAAGCTTGGCACAGGTTACTATTAGTGCTTATTTCCATAAATCTGAATTGTAAAGGGCGGCAGTGGGAGACGGGGAGCCCTCGGAAAGACACGAGACACAAACGGAAAATGTCACCAGAGGCCACAGGATTCAGATCTACCTCCCTCGGCTCTGCGGTTTTGAATTTAATTAAGCGCTTTGATTGACGCAACGTGCATTTATCAATCTGGAAGCCCGGAGTATGCTTTCCAGTCTGCAAGTTTTGAAAGTCAACATTACGGAGAAGAGTTGCACTTGAAAGAGCAGTGAAATCCGATGCTGTCTGTTCAGCATTTTCTTTTGTCAGCTCAATTGTTTCAATCAAAAGTTGTTTATTTGCATGATGGTTGATGGGAGTTTTTGAAAATAGTAGGCAAAAGATTTATTCAAGATGCGACACCAGATCCTAAAAAAAATCCACAAAAAAAAAAAAAGAAAATAAAATAAATTTGCCCGCCAGAAATGCAACAAGTAAAAAAATAAAATAAAACAAGTAAAAGACAAATAGGAATAAAATAAAAAAACATTAAATTACATTAAAAAGAAATTAAGTAAAACATAAAAAAAAAATACATTTAAACAAATACAAAATAAATGTCATTTTTAAAATCCTTTAACTTAACTTTTATGGAGTTCGTGTCATCATTGCTGATAATACATTACATTGTATTAATATTGAACAAAGCATCATTGTGCTTTAGTATTGTATAAACTACTGTAAAGCTACGCTACTGCATTCTTGTACCTCAAACAGTAGAGCATGGTGCAAACCAGTGTTAATTTCGTTGACGAATAACTTTCATCATAGTTGTGGTCAACAACATTTTTTCACTGACAAACACAAGACAATTTGTAAAACCTGTGGAGTGACAATCTCCGGGAAAACATGACGAAATTTTAAATACATTACAGGGCTCGACAAGTTGAGTTGACAAGACAATGTTTTGCCAATTTAAACAATAAAATAATTTTGAAGTATTCAAGCGCAAGAAGAAAACTCAATTCGGGAGGGTTTACTGTGCATACACATATGAAGCACTCACACAGAAAGCCGCCTCTCTGACGGTATACGAGTACTAAATTGAGTTTAAACATCTTAGTGTGCTTGAAAGGACAAATACACAGAAAAATACATCAAACCATAAGTTGGTTATGTCTTAACATTTACATTTATTCATTTAGCTGACGCTTTTTATCCAAAGCGACTTACAATTGCTATATGTCAGAGGTCGCACGCCTCTGGAGCAACTAGGGGTTAAGTGTCTTGCTCAGGGACACAATGGTGTCTCACAGTGGATTCGAACCCAGGTCTCTCACACCAAAGGCATGTGTCTTATCCATTGCGCCACCACCACCCACCGTGCATTAGTCTTAAGTGAAAGTAAAGAGTTGGGAGAAAATCGTACTTGGATCTTATGATATTTAGTCGACGGCGCTTTTCCACTACACAGTACCGACTCGACTCGCCTTTGTTTGGTTTTCCACTGTGTAAAAGTTGTACCTGTACCTGCTTTCGGGTACTTTTTTTCGTATCACCTCCGGCGAGGTTCTAAGCGGGCTGAGGCGATACTAAAATGTGACGTGAAAACACTGCAGACTGCTGATTGGTCGGAGAGAATCGTCACTATTCACCGCGACATCATTGCACGCGCCAGACGGAGCTATTTTTTTCAGCAGTGTTTCGTTTTGCTGCCCTCAGCCTCTCCTGAAACAACGTTTGTCTTCTTGCTGTGAGAAATAGCCACATCCCGAGGATCAAAAACAGCATACACTGGATTTCCTCCATTGTCCTGTGTGTGGGTAGTGGGTGTGTGTCGCGTAGTTCCTCTGGTGTCGCTATGACAACCAGGTACTATTGTGGAGATACTATCTGTAATGGAAAATGGAGCAAAAAGCGAGCCGAGCCGAGTTGAGGCGAGTCGAGTCGAGTTGAGCTGATACTGGTAATGGAAAAGCGCCATAAAACTAAAATAATTTAGATGACTATAATATGACTAATACTAAATGGCATTTTAGTCAAAAGACTATGACTACAACTAAATCAACATTTGTTGTCAAAATTAACACTGCTGATAACAACACCAAGCTCATTGAAATGTATACCTTCACTATGCAAGTCACTTTGAAAAAGGTATCTGCCAAATGCATAAACAAAAACATAAATAAATGTAAAAACATTGGTCTCTGGTCTGTCCAACATAATCTCTAATCTTCACAAATATATTTGCACTGAAATTCTTTTGATCGCTCTGATCAGAATCTCAGAATCCAACTGTTACTTGACTTTTATCATCTATCTCTCAAGTTCCATGGTCAAGTCCCGGGTGTTAGGGTAGAGTGAGCGCAGTATTAGGTGTCTTAAAGCAGAAAGGAGGATGGGAGAGATTTGGTGGATTACATAAACAGCAGCGCTCCCAGCTGTGAGAAGGGAGTGTTAAGCTCTCTCAGGCCCACATCCTAACACCCCAGACTAGGGTCAGTGTTAAACCAAAGCCTCACACTGCCAAAAGTCAGACACTGATTTAGCCAATGAGATAAATCACATCTCAGCCCACAGCCAATGGTAAAACAGTCCCGCTATCTAATAATCAGCCCGAATCATTCTCAAACGCCACTGAAGCTGGCTGCTTAACACAAACGCACCCTTATTTATCTCCTATTTAGAAAACACAATGGAATCTGATCAAATCCTCAGAACAGACTCAAAGCACGACTTTAACCTTCATGTGGATTATCCGGACTGTAATGCCACGGAGTGGATTTCTCCCAAAGGACTTCCTCAGCTTTGGATCAGTGTATAAATGTGTGTGTTTGTGCGTGTGTGTGTGTGTGTGTGTGTGTGTACGGGTTTTGGCTAGCAGGGAGACAGGGCCGTGTGAGGCTCTGGCACCCAAGAGAGAGGGAGAGGCAGCAAAGGCCCAGCTATTCATTACTCCAGCTGGGCAACAACCCGTTACAACAGCAGTCACAACTCCAAAAGCTGGCACCCGACACATAGACTATTATCTGGGGCAGATTTACACAGCCTGGCACAGAGAACTGAAAAAAGAAAGTCAGTGAGATAGAGAAAGAGGATGATGCGAAGAAGATTTACAATGTTTGTGGAAATAGACGCCATAAATAGACAGACAGCGGCGTTACGGATACCACCGAATGGCATAATATTACTTCAATCTGCTGCTGTGTGCTTGGCTCTCAAATCTGATGCATTACATAAGATATTCAGGGAAATGAGAGGGCACCTGTCAGAATAATCCACTCCATTCTGCTCCCACTGTTTCAAATAAGAGCTTGCCAACGGGATCCAGTGTGCTAATCACACAGTGCCTGTATGCACAGCCACTCAGAGCTACCACCTGGCTACTCCACACACAGCGGGAGGCACAGATAGCGCTGCCGAGATTTAACACACTCATCCCACAGCGACGGCTGAGCGTCAGGGGCACCATACACAGAAAATGACACTCTTGAGTGTGTGCGCAATTCTAGTGAATGTGAACATTAGTTTAGTTTAGACAGTTTCCGGTAAGCAGCAGTCAACTGATGCCAGTGATATCAATATCTGGAATGGCTAATAAAAAATAGAATGATAAAATATTTAAGAGATAATTAATACCCAGATAGGGTGTTTCTTTATCACTCTCAAATTATTTATTTTGCAATAACAACTGTGCAAGTTGAAATTCTTATTTCATTATAGGAGAATAAACTGTGGAGTGATACAAGAGACATGAAATTAGTACAGCTATTATTAGAATAATATATTGCAGAGAGCCATGTAATAAAAAATAATAACAATAACAATTGTAAACTGTACCAACCTTACTGTTTGTCCACTCCAGCCTGGTTTTAAACAAAAGTTGTGTCCCTTGACACACTATGTACTTATACACTATGTACTTATGCACAATGTACTCAGACATGCAGTGTATGAATTTTTATAATGTTACGTTGTCATTCAGCATTGGAGTTTGATAGCATCTCCCCCTCAACTATATGATTGAGATTGTGTCAAAGTGTTTAATGTGCACTTTTTCTTTTTGTACCATTTATACTATAAAACGACATAGAATAGTGCACTAGTACGTGAAATGGGATGCATTTAAAGACTAGATATACAAAGACTGTGCACTCTTATTACTATGAATGATAGAAAATGCAAGTCCCGCCTTCTAAATAAAACAGCCAATCGCCAATTGGTCATTGCATCACTGCAGCTGCCGTTAAAAGCTCCAGTTGCTATAGAAACAGTCAGTGTTCTGAGACGCACACTTATGGGCTGGTTCACACATAATGTGTTTTTGCTTTGAAAAACGCTAGATGCGGGCAGTGGAATGGGGACAAACCACAAGGTCTCGAAAGCGTCTTTTAAAACTTTTAACCTCGTGTCAACGTCAGCGTCTTTTAGAACACTGTGTCATGCGTGAGATGCTGCAAAAGACGTAAGATGTGAGTGCAACGGTCAAACACGTCCATCTAATGCATGTTTACATTGAAAAATAATGGAAAAGTAGTGCAGTAGAATGGAAAAACTCATTCTATTCATGCACATTGGCTGGTCCAGCCTGAAAAATGTATTTTTCTGTCATGACCTGAGTGTTTAGAAACAAACTTTATGAGACATTTGTTTTCAGATTTCATTGGTGATTCAAACATACAATTTAATCGTAAGCTTAGTGAACAGCTTTGGAGAATTTGATGTTTCCCTATTCAAAGAGATATGAGCTGCACTTGCATGACTGAAATAACTTCCCGAGGCGTTTGAAAGATGTCCGCAGAGTGAAATGACTTGTCTTAAGGGGACTTTGTTTAAAATCCGCTTCTGTTCAAATCACAACATTGCAATCGAAGAATCAACATCTCTAAACATATTCAACACAGGAACAAGAAGAGGTTCCAGTTACTTCAATAACAGGTAGGCCGCATGTAGACCAGTGTTTCTACCCTCTCTGCTTCACTCACTATTGTCTAATCAATCAGATGCCAATCCAATTAATGCAGCTGGTGTTCAGCAGAGCATTCCATAAAGGCCGGTAGTAAAGGGGGCCACAATGTTCCAGGTTAATCTGTGACATTGTGAAATATACTCTTTTATAATCCTGTTTGTGATAACTCACTGCCATGTAGCTTCACAAACAATAAGGACAGCAGACAGCCTTTAAAACATCATTCAGAAATATTACTCCTGCAGTCTATGCAAAAACCTCAATGTACTTCCTGACCACTAATAGATGCATGAGGCCATTAACTACAGAAGTTTATAGTACAGACAGGGACAGATTTGCAGCAGTTGATATATTTTACACTATCATTGTTGTCGAGCACTTGAATAAATCATGTAAATGCTGCTGAAATAACTGCTTTGGTGTCATAAATCTGTCTGTTAATTATAGTGTTATGGGGCCGTTACTGTGTATTGCTTTCCGTGCTCAGGCATGGCATGTAAGGAAGCCACATTGAAATGCTTTACTGTCTACAGAGAGAATGACAACTGTATGCGGTGTCACGGCAGTCTGTACAGGCCGGATCATCCGTCACGCTCTCCCCAGGCGTATAGGACATCCTCTCTGTTGAGTATATACTGTCACAGAGAAGCATTTATTAATAAACAGAGGCCTGGGGGGGGGGGGGGTGGACTTACCATTTCAGACAGCCTGAGCTCTCAATCCAGCGGCTCTCTGTTGTCTCTCAGTCAATGTCCATCCACCAAGCCGCATGCAGGGGATATCAGTTGATTTATCACAGAGGATGCGCAGGCATGGAGATGCCAATGAACCCCATGATAGTCACTTCTTACCCCGGCTCAATAAGTCAGACACGGACTTTTAATCACACAAGTCAATTTACGAACCACTGAGTGGGTCATTGGAAGGTCTTATATTACAAAAAACGAGGTTGTGAACAATGCAATGCATGGCTTGATGGGTGAATCTAATTAAAAACATGTAATTCTCGTTACTGTTTTATATATATATATATATATATATATACACACACACACACACACACACACACACACACATTTATGTATATACTGTATATATATATACAAAACATATATGAAAATATTGATGAAAAAATATGACCATGTTTTCTTGAGATTGGCCCTTAAGTGTGTTTATAAAAATGATGGCTGAGGGAGAAAGATCTTATCACAATGCTTTAAATCTAGCTTTTCCTGTGCCTAAGATTGCTAAACACAGCACTCAGGGTTGCAAAATTAAAAATAAATGTGATCAAGCTGAAAGATTGCAGCCTCAAAATGTATTTTATAGGGGATGTTTGAACTTATGCCCACTCCGTTCTTATTTATTCACATCTACATGCAATTAAAGGTTTCAGCATGACAATTACATATGTGAAACAGGCATACAATCAACATAAACACATTGCTGAGCTATTCGTCGTATTCAGGGCTCATATATTGTTCAGATCTAAGGCATTATTAGCCCTGCTGAGAGAGCAAGTGTAATACAGGGTCACATCAAAAGAGTCCAGTTGCTTTTGTTTTAATTATTTATAAACTTATATGGATTTAATACTCTAGTCTTTTCCAGGCCCTCTCCACATGCTTACTGTTAAGAAAAGAAGCTTCTGTGATTTAAGAGCCGATCTCTCCCAGAGCTCATAGAGTGAGTTAACACTACCACAAATGCAATCAAACATAAGTGAAAACCCTCTCGCGCCGCGAGCTACAATAAGTACGTAACTTTGAGGCAGAAAGATTGAGAGGCTTTGCAATGAGAGGGCAGATACCTTTTTCCTCCGCCATCTCATCCACTTTACCTTGATACACACCGAATAACTGTTAAATGCACCCCAGATTCTATTTCTCTGCTTTACGGTTACCATCCAGCACTCAGACACCTTAAAATCTAATTTAGCACATACAGGAACCATTTCTTCAGTCTATTACATTAGGCAGGACCTGAGCTTCTCCAAAGTACTATTTCTCTCTCCGTCGTCCTCTTGTACTCTTCCAACAACCACAGTTTTCACAACAAAGGCCATAATTTCATCAGGGGTGCTAAAAACCGAGCGAATCAAGTTGCCAGCTTGTTACTTAGCTTAATATCTGCCTGCATCGAGGCAATAAGGAAATGGAGCTGCCTGTATTAGCTACTGAAGACTTGCGGGCCCCTTACAGAAGTACTGAGAGTGTCTGGTGAGGCTTTATCTTTCTAAATATATCTCCTTTTCCTCTTGCCCTTCAGACAGACATCCTTTTCGAAGAGTACACCGTGATGCCCAGTCTGACGTGATCGTTTTAAGTTGGCTGCAGAGACAGACACGCTGCTGCTCCGAATGAATTCATTCAGATGACAGTCAGATGACTGGGACGCTAAACTTCACATGGGTATGAATAAATGAAAGCAATTAGTGAATTGGTTAAGTACCACATGGCGACATAAGTAGGTCAAAAGCTACCGGATTGGAAGAAAAACGCAGTGTCTGCGCGAACATCAGGTCATATATGGATCTTACCAGTGTTCGAATTATACCGTGAGCTTCGGGGGGTACAGCTATTTCGACTGGTGACATTACTCTCCATTTTATATAGGCATACACATGAGAACCACTAATCTATATGCGAAATTCAGCAGTTCAAACACACACATTTGAGCACGTTTCCATACAACAACCTTGTCCGTGATTAATGCAACCATTCTTGGCTTAGTTTCACCAAGATACGGACAATATTTGCTTGATACAGAGAGCTTCAGGAGCTGCGTAAACTTTTAGCTAGCTATACTAGCTAGACTATGACTTCATTAAAGATGAGAGAAAAACTATGAACAACCAAATTAAGACAGTTTTGAAAACCTGTTTAGATGACGAGCTGCTCATAACATTTACCACAAAGCACAACGCATGATCATATACATGGCAGTCAAAACTATAGGCAGAGATTAAAGTTGATTCAGCCACTTACTCTTAATTTTTCGCTGACACACCAGGTAAGTACATTTTGACAGCTAGTAAAGTGATATCAAAGAACCATAGCAAAGAACAGTCTGAACGTACCAGAGAAATGGTACAGCTCAATGGGGAGTGAGGGTTTGAAAATCGTATTTCATTAGATTATTTCCTGAATTGTTGGTATGTGATGGTAATACTGCATTTAAAATACATAATTTTTGGACAGGCTAACATTATATTTTATTAAATTTTTTTCAGTACCCCCCAAATTATTATTTTCATTCCTTTTTGGAGGGATCAAGTCTCATCTAGGCGAGTCGGACCCCCCCAATACCCCCATAACTCAAACTATGGATCTTACTCGTTCCATTTAATGGCTATTTTTATTTTCACACAGGTGGCTTTTCACATATTGTGGAAAACAGGATTTTAAAATGGATGCATACGCAAAGATACCTCCTCAGTCCAAGACTCTTAATAGAAAACAAGCTTAAAAACTCATCATTTATAAATTGCATGGTGTTAAGGTCATTAACATGAACGCCCATATTTACACTGAACAAAATTATAAATGCAACACTTTTGTTTTTGCCTCCATTTTTCATGAGCTAAACTCAAAGATCTAAGACTTTTTCCATGTACACAAAAGGCCTATTTTTCTCAAATATTGTTCACAAATCTGTCTAAATCTGTGTTAGTGAGCACTTCTCCTTTGCTGAGATAATCCATCCTCCTCACAGGTGTGGCATATCAAGATGCTGTTTAGACAGCATGATTAGACAGCACAATAAAAGGCCACTCTAAAATGTGCAGTTTTATCGCACAGCACAATGCCGCAGGTGTCGCAAGTTTTGAGGGAGGGTGCAATTGGCATGCTGACTGCAGGAATGTCCACCGGAGCTGTTGCCTGTGAATTGAATGTTCATTTCTCTACCATAAGCCGTCTCCAATGGCGTTTCAGAGAATTTGGCAGTACATCCAACCGGCCTCACAACCGCAGACCACATGTAACCACACCAGCCAAGGACCTCCACATCCAGCATCTTCACCTCCAAGATTGTTTGAGACAACAATTGGTTTGCATAACCAAAGAATTTTTTCACAAACTGTCAGAAACCGTCTCAGTGAAGCTCATCTGCATGCTCGTCGTCCTCATCAGGGTCTCGACCTGACTGCAGTTCGTCGCCGTAACCAACTTGAGTGGGCAAATGCTCACATTCGATGGCGTCTGGCACCTTGGAGAGGTGTTTCCTTCACGGATGAATCCCGTTTTTCACTGTACAGGGCAGATGGCAGACAGCATTTATGGCATCGTGTGGGTGAGCGGTTTGTTGACATCAACGTTGTGGATCGAGTGGCCCATGGTGGCGATGAGGTTATGGTATGGGCAGGCGTATGTTATGGACAACGAACACAGGTGCATTTTATTGATGGCATTGAATGCACAGAGATACCGTGACGAGATCCTGAGGCCCATTGTTGTGCCATTCATCCACGACCATCACCTTATGTTGCAGTATGATAATGCACGGCCCCATGTTGCAAGGATCTGTACACAATTCCTGGAAGCTGAAAACATCCCAGTTCTTGCATGGCCAGCATACTCACCGGACATGTCACCCATTGAGCATGTTTGGGATGCTCTGGATCGGCGTATACAACAGCGTGTTCCAGGTCCTGCCAATATCCAGCTACTTTGCACAGCCATTGAAGAGGAGTGGACCAACATTCCACAGGACAAAATCAATAACCTGATCATCTCAATGCGAAGGAGATGTGTTGCACTGAGTGAGGCAAATGGTGGTCACACCAGATACTGACTGGTTTTCGGTACAATACAGTAAAAAATAAAACTGTACATTTTAGAGTGGCCTTTTATTGTGGCCAGCCTAAGGCACACATGTGCAATAATCATGCTGTCTAATCAGCATCTTGATATGCCACACCTGTGAGGTGGATGGATTACCTCGGCAGAGGAGAAGTGCTCACTAACACAGATTTAGACAGATTTGTGAACAATATTTGAGAGAAATAGGCCTTTTGTGTACATAGAACAATTCTTAGATCTTTGAGTTCAGCTCATAAAAAATGGGGGCAAAATTAAAAGTGTTGCGTTTATAATTTTGTTCAGTGTATAATCAATACTGATGCAGTATTAAGCTACTTGTTACTCATTTCACATGTAAAGGTATGTAAATAAATACACGTAAACAAAGATGAATGCAAATAAAAGTCTTAAGGTATAGTAGCAAAATAGGAAAAAGTAGGAAATTATCTATCGATGCACTAAATGATATAGTTGTTCAGCTGATCATGTGATCCAAACATGGCGACCTCCATTGGGCGACCAGCTACATGTAGAACAAAACAGCTTTTATTAGGTTGCTGATGTAAAGGCTGACGCTTTTAACTTGAGAATAATCTAGACACCACCTAGCAAGCAGTTTTATCATCAACAACATACAAATCTAAATGGCCATGTGATCTAAACATGGCAGCCTCCACGAGGAGACCCGCTCCATGTAAAATAAAACCGTTTTTATTAGGACTGGACTTTTAATTATATTAAAATACTTTTTAATATTTGATTTATATATAACATTTATATATATATATATATATATTTAAATAAAAAAAATGGTAAATAGGGCTGGTTCCGTTATGCATTACTGAGGCGTTCAAAGTATTTCTGCAAGTTACAAGTGAATATCCAAATCAAATTCTAATATGTAACAGCTTCATAGCTGGTGAGGCAAAAGGTGGGCTGCAGCCAATAGCACAAGGAGTACGAAGAAGGAGCCTGTCCATCTTCCCACCTGAGAGAAAGTAAAAGGTCAGTAATATTTTGAGCACTTGGAAGTGCCAACTTATTCACCCTGAACCCTGACAACCATGCTATCTAGCCAACGGAAATGCTGAGTCACTGCTCGGAGTTCAACGCCCAGAGGAAGGAGTGTGAAGTGGAAAATAACAGGTCTGCTTCCTGTGGGCCAAACACCTTGCGAGCTCTGGCATCACGTGACCCTTGATCCTTGATGAGGTCAGTTCCTTTTGCACAGACTACCAGCCAGATCCATTTAATTGTGTAGAGTTTCAAGACAAATGAATAATTAATATAATAGACTGCATAAAAAAAAAAACAGGCCACTAAAAGACACATTTTTGATGGGTTCTCCCCAAGACAGATCCTCTCTGCGTTTTTGGTGTGCTCACTGAAGGCAGGACAGAACTGATATTCCATTCTTCACAAATGTGAAACTGAAAATCGACCTGCAGAAGAGCTGTGGAGAGGAGTGAATGTCACACTGACCTACAACAACAGATGAAAAATTTTGTGTCACGATACTGAACACCGAAGCACTTTTTCCACTGGGGCATGCATCTAGCACACCAGGGCAGGTGTGAGGGATCAGGCCTTATAACAAATGCACCATATGAAACATGAATAGGCATGCCACTGAGCAATGGAAGAGAGGAAGCCAGATACCAAGAAAGAGCAGAGAGAGAGAGAGAGATGCTGAAATGGTAAACTTTGATTTAATGCCCTTGGTTTCAAAGACATTACCCATCAAGTGCCAAAAAGAATTTGCTAGCTTCCATCTCATTTACTCTCTCTCGTCCTTTATTAGCAATTCCTCTCTTCTAGCACTTATTTATATGTGAGCATCTTGGTGGGAGTGGTGGGTATCTCATGGGGGTTAGGAGCATTTACAGTATGTGCATGCATTCCCTGAGAATCAAACCCATGACCTTAGTGTTGCGAGCGCAATGTTCTACGGTTTGAAATACATGAATGCTATTGTACTTGAAGGCTGGCTCTTTTAACCCTAACTTGAGAACACTGTAGTCACCACATAGCGCTACCTAGTCTTATTATCACTAAAAATCTATGTATAAAACAAAAACATTTGTCTTAACTGGAATTTTTTTTTAGTAAAATTTATTTTAGCTTTCATTTTTGATACATAGTATATTATAAAACTTGAAGCCTTTACAACTACATTAAACTTGCATTAAACTACAAGATACTAGGGATGCAACAATACATTTAGCCCACGGTTCAATACACATTTAGTTTTTTAACCACAGTTTTTGGTTTGGTTCGGTTCGGTTCTGATGGCTTGGAACATCAGAGTCTTTTTTGTTATTCTATGCATAGGCGACAGGAACAGAAAGAGATTAATGAGAATAAAATTATATATTTTTTATTGCAATACTCTTTCTTTATTTTACCTAAAAGCAAAATGTAGAGTGTTCAGAATGTAAAGTGATATATCATTTAGGTCAGCTATCTATTTCTGTATTAAATAAGCGCTTGCATGACTTTCATACAGGATATTGGTTTGGAGCACTGCACTCTTCATTTCCCAATCCGACATGAAGTGAACAATCACAGTGAGATAACTCTGTGTTGCCTACGAGGTCCAACTATCTATAGTTAGTCTATGAAAAAAGTGCGAGACGGTAGTCTGTAATGCGGATCGAAGGCTTTCGAGGCGAAAGCTCACATCTCCAATCAACGAAAATTGCTGCAAATCTTTGGCAATGAACACCCCCACTGCCTTAGTTATTTTTGTGTTGGGTATGTGTGCTGGAAGGAATCAGCAACAGTTGGTATGTATGCTGAAAGGAATCAGCAAGGGACTGTTGCTTTTTGGAGGATGACTGTATTTCCTGCTCTGCTATCCTGCTTTCAGACAGTGACATCGCTTGGTGATGGCACTGCAGATATGCAGTCATGTTAGAAGTGTTTCTATTTGAGTAGGCGACACGTGTAAAAACAATGCTTGCACAGAGTCATTTTTTCGTTTACCGGTTTTTCTTCCTCGGGATTATACTCAACGGCTAAACCGAAATGCCTCCACACCACAGATTTGAAAGACGGTGGTGCTTCCTCGTGCAGCAACCTCACTTCACCACGCGCCATAGGAGTAATTTGCAGGTGGGTCAGGAGGAACATGTACCCACAACTTTTTGCCAGGGTCGATATTGTCCACATCTCCAGGTGTATGGTTTGGGAATCGTAAGAAATTTTCCGGTTCCGGTTCCACCAAACGATTACGGTTTTGGTTCCGGTTCCCATTCCATAAAAGTTATTAAAACAACTAATAAAAATGAGTAGTAAGGGAAAAATCCTTTTTGTGTTTATTTCTTATACTTGTCAAATGAGTTTAAGAGACTGGTAATATCAACAAATTCAACATACTATTTAGCAATTTTTGCAAAAATAATACATTTTTCTCAAGGAAAACAACATTTCTGCATTCTCTAGGAGAATTTGGGATCTCTCCTAGCTTATTGTATCTCCAGCAGTGGAGAATACCCTCTCAGAAGGGGTAGAATATGCTTGAAACAGAATATTTTTTAAAATCGGTTTGAATGATTGATTTATAAAGACTTCACTTGTTTCATTACTGTTTATGTCTATGATGAATCACACAGGTACTGGGCTAATCCGCAGCGGTGCCGACCTGACCAGTCTAAAGTAGTCCGAGTATAATGCTATTTGCCTCGCGAGTATAATACGCTGTAACGCTTATTACAGGCTTACCATAGTGATTCCGGATAAGTCAAAAACACGGTTTGAAAAAAGGCATTCATGATGTACTCGCTCATTATATAAAATTTGTAAATTCTGAACACAAAAAAGTTACGGACTGCAGCCTTAACAATCATCTTTATGAATGTTTTGAAGCATCAGATGTAATCGATACACTCGTTATTTGAAGCGACTTAAAATGTGATTTACTCTATTTTGGTTGCTACCGAAGACATTAGCATTTATACTCGAACTATAAACTTTTATCTCCGTACTTCTGTGATCATTTGAATATTTGTAACACAGAAATATTGATACTGTGAGGTTGAAAAGACAGTGAATGTAAAGCGGTTTCATATTGACAACTGCTCTCTCTGGGTCAACGACAGCAGCGCAAACAGATTTGAATATTCCGGTGTGAAGTTTTTGTTATTTAGGAGGTGTTCGAATCAAGATAGAGTATTTTAAAGATTAATCGTGCAGCTCTACTGTCTTTATACTCTCACTCTGCATTGATATCTGACGCAAAACGTATTTGAGTAGCGCGAGGGCTTTTCAGTGTATTCCTTACCATTTGTAATTTTCATGAGGTAAGACATCGCTATTAAAGGATAAGCTCCCAGCAGTTCGCTTAGGAATTTCGCACGATTCCGGCATTTTTCAAAAACACTGACGGTTCTGGATAAGAACCGATTCTCGGTTCCCAACCCTATCCAGGTGACTAGCAGAGTATTTATTTCATTTGTTTGTCAAATAAGAGGTGTGTGTGTGTGTGTGTGTGTGTGTGTGTGTGTGTGTGTGTGTGTGTGTGTGTGTGTTTTTTTTGTTTTGTTTTCACTTTATAGGTATATATATGCAGGAATAACCCCACCATAGCCCTCAATGAATGAACATATCTTAATGAAACATACATTCGGACAGCATCACATGCCCATACACAGGCATACATCAGAAGAGCCGGAATTGAAATTCAGAGCAGGGACTTTACTAGACCCAGTCCCACATGTGAACAGAATAGTAATAGAAGAATACCACAGACTAAGTAGACCATATGCAACACACACAGATCCTTTGGGACTACCATTGAGGTGTGAGTCTCAGGGTCATGCTGTTTGTAAGCGGTTAAGGCACCATTTCTGGACAATCCGCATTGGTCATGGTCTAAAACCTGAATGGCTACAGCCATCTAAAAGGCTTCTTTCGCTCATCTGTGCCTCTGACTCTTTCCCTCTCTGAGTAGATTCGGAACAGATGAAAGGTTTTTTTTTTTTCCCCTCTCAAATGCAACAGACGCTCCTTGGGCATTAAGTTTGATCAAAGACTAATCTGTGTGTGAATGATGATTCAAATTAGCATCTGTTTCAGCTGGGCAAGAGGGAGTGGCTGAACCCAAAGCTATTTGAGGAAATATGAGAAAAGAAGAGAGAAAGAAATACAGAAAGAGATGGAAATAGAGAAAGAAGGAAAAGATCTGACACTAAATGGGATGAGAAACATTCGCAAATATGTAATGATTTATGATGTGCCAATCCTGTCAATCAAGCCAAGTTCAAACAGAGATCAGTCTATCTCTCTATCTCTCTATCTATCTATCTATCTATCTATCTATCTATCTATCTGTCTATCCGTCTATCCATCTATCTATCTATCTATCTATCTATCTATCGTCTCAGGTTACTATTGTAACCATAGTTCCCTGAGAACAGGGAACGAGACGATGCGTCGATCGACGCCATGGGAACGCCCCCAGCGTGACTGCGTCTGAAGCATCTATGTCAACTAGTCCAATGGAAAGAATGAGCGTCACGGGCGGGTGACGTCATGACCAGGAAATGATAAAAGCACATCCGGTGCAAACCGGCATTAGCTTCGAAAATTGCCGAAGCAAGCCGATCACAGGGATGCAGGAAGTATGGCAGGGTGACGCATCGTCTCGTTCCCTGTTCTCAGGGAACTATGGTTACAATAGTAACCTGAGACGTTCCCTTACGAAGGGAACTCAACGATGCGTCGATCGACGCCATGGGAACGAGAATACCCAAAGCGCCAGAATTCCAAGTACCTGAGTGTTAGTCTGTTGTAACTAAGCACTAAGCACCTGAGAACCTGGGGCAGCATCCAGGTCCAGGCAGTAAAACCTAATGAATGTGAGCGGTGAGGACCAGCCTGCCGCATCACACACGTCTTGAAGAGAAACTCCAAGTAATAAGGCTTTAGAGGCCGCCATACCCCTCGTAGAGTGAGCTCTGACCGCCAAAGGACACGGCTGGTCAGAGTACTCGTATGCAAGTGAAATAGCCTCAACTATCCACTTACTAACCGTCTGTTTAGAAGCAGGAAGACCCTTCTCAGGTGATCCAAGCAAATAAATAACTGGTCGGACTTCCTCATTGAAGATGTCCGATAAACATAAGTATCCAGTGATCGCACTGGACACAAGAGGTTCAGCCTTCCCTGGTCCGCAGTGTGCCACGAAGGAAACGTGAAATCAGGGGGTCTCGACCCAACGATGTACCCCCCACAGGGCGTGGTAAGCCGCAATGGCAGCCACGTAGACCTAAAGCGTGGAAGGGCATAGACCTGACGTAAAGCGCTCCTGCAGGAACTCGAGTACTGTGTTCACAGAACAGTTAACCGGATCCCACTGATGTCGGTGACACCATACAGAAAAAACTTTCCATTTAAGCGCATATAGTTTCCTAGTAGCTGGAGCTCTGGAGCTTAGAATGGTCTCAACAACCTCAGTTGAGAGACCACTCTCTATGAGTTGGGCCCCCTCAGAGGCCAAACCCACAGGTTCCAAATCTCCGGTCGGGGGTTTTGAAATATTGTGCCCCCGGCCTGAGACAGAAGGTCTCTCCTGATCGGGATTTCTCCAAGGGAGGACCGTCTAAGAGATGGATCAGGTCCGCAAACCAGATCCGACTCGGCCAGCGTGGTGCTACTAGCAGTAGGCTTATTCCGTACTGGCGAACTCGCTCCAGAACTCCTGGGTGCAGAGCAACAGGGGGAAATGCGTACAGACGTAGCCTCGGCCACGTCTGCACCATAGCATCCAGCCCAGGGGGCTGGGTGAGTAAGGGAGAACCAAAGTGGACAGTGCGTCGTATGCTGAGACGCAAACAGATCCACCTCTGCTTGGCCGTAAAACTCCCAAATAATCCCCTGGCCTCAGCTCCTGCCTCGACAGGATGTCTGCTCCAATATTTTGGTCCCCAAGAATATACACTGCCCTCAGGGAGAGTACCTTCCCCAGAGACCACAGGAGGATCCTCAGACCCCCCTGACGGTTCAGATAAGAGACCACCGATGTGTTGTCTGTACGGACGAGCACATGATGACCCCTCAGGTCTGGGAGGAATTGCTTCAACGCATTGAAGACAGCCATCATCTCCAGGCAATTTATGTGCCACGAGAGATGATGACTCTTCCACAGACCCTGAACCGAGCGGCCTTCCATTACCGCTCCCCAGCCGGTGAGGGAAGCATCTGTCGAGATAGTAACTCGATGGCAAAGAGCTCCAAACACCGGACCCTGGGTTAAGAACCAGTGCTTCCTCCATATAACTAAGGCACGAAAGCAACGCCGCGTGACCTTGATCATACGAAGTGGGTTTCCCCTCGGGGAGAACCCTCTGGTCCTGAGCCACCACTGTAAAGGCCTCATGTACAGCAGGCCAAAAGGTATCCCGTTGGACGCTGCTGCCAAAAGACCCAACAGTCTCCCGAACTGTTTTACAGTGTGTGACTGGCCTAGCTTCAGCTCTTTTGTGGCTGACAGGATAGCAGCTACACGAACGGGCGATAGGGTGGCCCGCATCGTCACTGAATCCCATACCACACCAAGGAAAGTGGTTCTCTGTACTGGAGAAAGCACACTCTTCTTGGTATTGAGCCTCAACCCCAACATCTGCATATGAGCGAGAACGACACCTCGGTGCCGAACCGCCAACTGCTCTGATTCCGCTAGAATCAGCCAGTCGTCGATGTAGTTCAGAATACGTATGCCCTGCAGCCTGAGCGGGGCTAGAGCTGCATCTACGCATTTCGTGAACGTGCGGGGTGATAGAGCTAGACCGAAAGGAAGTACCCAATACTGGTATTCTTTGCCCCCGAAAGAAAACCTTAGGAACCTCCTGTGCTGAGGGAAGATGGAGACATGGAAGTAAGCGTCCTTCAGATCTATCGTGACAAACCAGTCCTCGGATCTGATTTGAGTCACGATCTGTTTGAGTGTCAGCATCTAGAACTTGAGTTCCTGTACTGAACGATTTAACAGACGAAGATCTAAAATGGGACGCAACTCTCCATCCTTTTTTGGAACAATGAAATAACGGCTGTAAAAACCCGACCTCGGTCGGGTGAGTACACCTGTTCTATAGCTTCTTTCGCTAACAGGGCCTTTACCTCTTGCTCCATTACCAGAGCCTGCTCGGGATGCACCACTGTGGGCAACACCCCGCTGTAACGAGGAGGACGTGAACCAAACAGGATTCTGTATCCTTTCTCTACAATCTGCAGGACCCAACGAGAAATATTCGGCAGAAGCTTCCACGCTGCCAGAAAATTTACTAAGGGAACCAGCCTCTCGAGGCTGGTCTCTGGTGTTAACGAGACAGCCAGTCCCGGAGCCTGAAACATAATGGCAGGAACTACCTGAACTGGCTGCTCTAAAACCCCCCTCAGAGGGCGCGAAACCGATGCAGTGCCGCAGCATAGCATCAGCGACTCGCTGGAGACCGCTGCGCCCCGAAGCACCAAGGGTGACGGGGTTGGCAGAACGGTCCCGTGAGGACCCCGAAGTGGAACGGGCACCGTATTCTGAGGTGTACACCGCTCCACTTCGGTCGGGGCTGTCCTCACAGGTCTGACGCCAGTGACGTCAGGACCTCTTTTTTTTTTTTTTTTTTTGAGCCGAAGTCTTCTTCGCCTGAAGAACGGTCCTCAGATCCGGCTTCGACTTAGAAGACTTCGACTGAGAGTGTTGCGCCTGTTTCCATTGTTTATGTGGAGGTGCACGAGACGAAACACTCTCTTTCTGTTGCACATGATATGATGAGCTCGACGGCTGGGTCTGCTCACGCCCAGCAGCCCCAGGGGGCTGGACACGGCGAGGGATAAACTTTTTAAAAGCGTCAGCTTGCTTCTTAGACTCCTGAAATCGTTCGACGACCGCGTGGACTGCGTCGCCAAAGAGACCAGAAGGTTCAAGCGGAGCATCTAATAAAAAAGCTCGATCTTTTTCTTTAATCTCTGACGGATTTAACCATAAGTGTCTCTCAGTAGCTACCAAGGCTGCCATAGACCGCCCAATTGCTCTGGCGGTCTCCTTAGTAGCCCTGAGAGAAAGATCGGTAGCACGACGAAGTTCTCGAATATCGTCATGAGTAATTCCCTCACTACTATCCAGATCCCCCAGCAGGTCAGCTTGATACGCCTGTAGCACTTTTTTTGCCATTGTATGCAGACATGCTCCAGCTTGACCTGCTGCCGTATAAGCTTTGCCCACTAAAACCGAGGTGGCTTTAAGCGGTCTAGTGGGCAAAGCCGAGGCTTTCAGGGACGATGCGGGACCAGGCGAAAGATAGCTGTTTTTTATGCTAAATTCTGTTCCGCCTGGGGCATCGCCTCATAACCATACTCTTTTAGCCCTCTTATTCTCGAATAAGTGTTAACTTGAGGGCTAAAAAGTCGTGAAGAGTAATGTTTATTCCACGATTTCGATATTTCATTGTGAAGATCAGAAAAAAAGGGAAGCTCTCGTGGTGGAGATAATGTAGTGGATGATAAAAAGCGCTCATCTAATTTACTTTTAGGACGAGCGCCTTTATTCTCAGATGGCCATACAATATTTATTTATTTTTTACAGCCCGTGACATAACATCCACCAGCTCATCATATGCTGGGGAAATAAATTGTGAATCTTTTTCCCCCCTGTGTGTGCTTTCACTCTCCATACTCATAACATCGACCTCCTCGGAGGAAGAGCATTGAAGTAATGGAGGGCTCTCTCCCCGGGCGGAAGAAACCGCAGAGCGTGCTTCCGACACCGGGGGGAGAGCGCTGGATCTTCCGGGTAAGGAAGGAGAAAAGGCCAAGAGACCCGTCTCCAACCCCTCCGAAAGATCCTTCCGCGATCCCCAGGAATGCATTCTCCGCGCCGCATCGGCAGACGCGGGTCCTGATCCCTGAGGATCGCGAGCCTGCCCACTCTTTACATCAAAGAGTGACAGGCGAGAGCGGAGCATGCGGAGCGGTATTCGCATTTCACAGTGTTGACACTCAGCCTCCTCGAAGGCTGAGACCGCATGCTCCACTCCCAAACAAATGACACAAAGCTCGTGTGTGTCCCCACCCGTTAAATAACGCGGGCAGGGAGGAACACACTGCTTGTACACTTGTTTCGCCATAACGTTTCCGAATAAATTGCAACAGACAACAATAAATAGACAGAGACAGT
This sequence comes from Gila orcuttii, assembly GCA_026230005.1. NCBI lineage: Eukaryota > Metazoa > Chordata > Actinopteri > Cypriniformes > Leuciscidae > Gila > Gila orcuttii. The sequence continues at coordinate 13,139,563 of JAPDVR010000021.1, read as the reverse complement.
ATAACACAGATCGCTTGCTGAGGCAACAGAAGCTAATGCCGGTTTGCACCGGATGTGCTTTTATCATTTCCTGGTCATGACGTCACCCGCCCGTGACGCTCATTCTTTCCATTGGACTAGTTGACATAGATGCTTCAGACGCAGTCACGCTGGGGGCGTTCCCATGGCGTCGATCGACGCATCGTTGAGTTCCCTTCGTAAGGGAACTATCTATTAGTGCTGCACAATTAATCATATCGCAGTCGCAACTGCGATGTCAAGCCTATGCAATTATATGAAGCAAAATGCTGCGATTTAATGGAATAAATAAATTTGGGCTGTCAATGTTAACGCGTTAAATTTATTAAATATTGATAAAATATTTAATGCAATCAATGAAGTATCCGTTAATTTTTGTCATACTTTGGCTAGTGTTACATTATTTGATCCCACTCTTATTCGTCCAAATGCTTTTAAACCATTCATGCACGACAAGACAAAAGAGAACAAGCTGTGAATGTCCTGACTGCAGTGACACACAGAAAGACGTGCGCCAGTATAGTGAGCACAGACAGCACGTCAGAATACAGTTATTTTTCACGCTTGAACGACCTATAACACACACAAATATACCAAAATGTATCTTCATAACATAGGAGCAGTCTTATGATGAACGTGAAGAGTTGTGAGAGAATGAGTCGCGTGCGAGACCCGCGTCCCTGACAGCAACATAATGTCGCCCAGATCCGGCCCACATATGGTACGCATGGAATCCACATGTACCAGATGTGACCAGGATCTGGGCCGACACTATGTTGCTGTCTGGGCGTCTCGGTCAGCAGCGGCTGGTCTTAAAGGGACAGCAGCCAATAAAGCTTTCTGTCAGTAAAGTTAATCAAAGACAAAGGGAACAGAGAAAATTACTGACTGCTCTTGACTAAATAACTTTTGTAGCTTTAATAAGGATTAGTCTATATTTCATTTATAATTTATGCAGTGCAGACTGTTTGATAACTTTTTTCAATTTCTGTATGTCCTACCTGTTAGACAGTAAGGGCACAGGTAAATATAAAATTTATTTTATACTATTGTACTATTGAGACAATAACAAGTTTGCAGTAATGCAAAGATGTTGTCACTATTTACTTTTGTAAAAAATATTATTTTAATTTGAAAACACTGTGCATTTAGTTGTTGTTGCTAGTTTGAGTTGAGAAATACACATTTCAGCATTATCACTAATCTGTGTGTGCATTTTACTTGAGAACCAAGCAAGTTGACTCATAAAACCATTGGTTTATTATATCGCAATCGCATATCGCAATCGCAATATTGACCTCAATAATCGCAATATGAAATTTTCCCCAAATCGTGCAGCCCTATCTATCTATCTATCTATCTATGTATCTATCTATGTATCTATCTATCTATCTATCTATCTATCTATCTATCTATCTATCTATCTATCTATCTATCTATCTATCTATCTATCTATCTATCTATCTATCTATCTATCTATCTATTTTAAACAAGGCTTTGCCAAGCCAACATTCAAAGTTTGAATACTAGCAAATCTAGTATTTGAGTACTAGCAAAACAATGATTTGTGGAGGAATTGATGTGTTGTAAATCCAACAGATCCGATTCTCTGAACTGTGGCACATACTAACATGGCGCCGCCCATCGCGCATACAGCTCAACTAACGCGATCGTTATAAAGGTGTTTAAACAACAAAACACATCCACTTGCACATATTTGACAATCGGAATATTAGTATTTCATGCTATAGCTAATTATACATTTGTGAATATTTTGAATAAAAAAGGAAAAATTACAAAATAAAAGCAGATCATCATTCATTCAGCGCTGTGTTGTGGTTGCACTGTGTCACGTGACAAGCAATGACGCGTCACCATGGAAACATTAAAGTGACAGGTTCTAAATAACGGTCGCCTTGAAAACCTCAGGCTGGGGGGGTCAGTTAGAATATTTTAAACTTAAGTGTGAAAGGGTTAATTCAACAAACTTCATGTTTGCTACCTCAATTCAAAGTGGTCCTTAAAGCATTCTTAACTCAATTCCAAATGGAATTCTCAATGCTTGTTCTGAAAGGACTTCTTCCTCCAGCCACTGTGAGTCAGCAGACGACTAAAAGATCCAACCAGGAACTATAACAAGTTGCTTAATGGAGAGACAAGAGACTCACTGACTGGAGCAAATCTATGGATCATTTGTGAGTCCTTAGTAAATGCAGCAATAGAGCAAAAACTTCACCCATGTAATCTGGCTTTTGATTTGCAGTAGAGGATGGAGGTTGAAAGGTATGACGTTTGAAACTACATCAGGCAAAACAAAACGGGTCAATGTCAGAGCATGAGCAATGCATTCAACTGCATTAGTCAGGGAAGGTAGGAAGTAAAATTGATGATCCTTGCTTTTTTTATTCCAGGTGTTGACAAATACTTTGGGTGGAGAATCGGAAATGCATGTTACTGCAAGAACATACTTGAGTTTCTGACTAAGAGTCTCTCCAGAGAGGGTGACTTATCTTGCCTGACCTTAGCATTGCAGAATGCCAGCTATCCTCAGTGAAAGGCATGTGAAACAGTAAGCCATTTTTCCATCCTGTGAGAACGGTCACACCAATGCCCTGCCCCGTCCATCAAACTTCCCCTGAGCAAGACTAATATAATGCCCACTTCCTTTTTGCTCCCTTCCTCTTCCTGTCTGACTCACTTTCGCCAGGAACAATCAGAGAGGTCTTATTCACATTCCTTCTTCCTTGTTTCCCGTTTTGAGCCATATTCCGTACTGCCTGCGGATGCTGTCAGTCACTGACTAATAAAAACATTGACTGAAACTAGAACCTAGTAAACTAGAGTTTTTATTTAACACCACATGACCAAGGGACCAACCACAAAGTCCTTACAATGAAGCACTGATGCAGAGGAAGATCTCCCACTCTGTACTGAGAAAGTGCGCAAGAAAGTGCAAAACCAATCAATACTTTTAGCAGGTGAAAAATGAATGTCATCGTCACACGCAGATGAACAACAAAAGTGTGGGAGAAGGATATGAATGTGGAGCGACGTGTTGAAGACACAAGGGGATTGATAGGCTGTGACCCACAACATGTCGGACAGAGTTCAGCACCTCTGAGCTTACCATGATTTCTATATTCATTTAATTCATCCACTTATCACAGCGTGCAACAGCAATGATGGACACAATCATGATCTGTAGTCACCACTAGATTTCCTTTAGCCACCGTTAGAACATCAAGGAGATTGAGGCTGATAGCAGGTCACGGTATACTGATGGGGTCGTCGGACGGAGTTACTGGGACAATTTATGCTGTATCCTTAGGTGTTTCTGAAAGGATCTTATCTAATTGAAGATCTGTTGTTGTTCTGAGAGAGATCAAAGCAGAGTAGCCATATGATTTGAAGCGTATTGACTCGGTGTGGAGAGCCTGAGGCCAGTTGGCTAGACAGAAGCACAAATTCCAAGACAAACCCAGTCAAGGCCGCACACTTGGACACCTTGGGCTTCGTTTTACTGATCCAACATCAATGGAAAGACAGTCAGAAGCTTTCATCCCAAGAAGGACAGGCAAAAAAAAGCAGGAGGACAGGTGTGTGTGTCCATGGTAATGAATGCAGACACATCGGGCATCTGCCAAAGTCCTGTAGAGATCATTAGGTGATGCAACAACCCATATAAGACTTGGGAGGAGAGGGCATGCTTATATCAACACCATAATACCCATGTATACAGACACGCGTAACCTCACCCAACAACACATACACGTGCACACATATGCTTTCTTACAGCCACAAACATTTCTTTCCTCCACCACACTAAGCAAACAAAAGAAGGAACAGAGGAACGAGGGAGGGACAATGTTTAGGAGGGGTGGAAAGCTGTCTGCTACAAGCTGTTAATTGTCAGGCAGAAACTAAATGAGTAAACAAACAAACAATATAAAGCTAGTTCATTTTTAATTCAGGCTCCATACCATTTTATGGCACGCTTTCTTTCGACAAAATTCTTCAACAAAGCCTTTAATTGACAGATTCGTTCTTATGCATAATAATGACAGGCAGAGATAATGAAATATTTATCGCCTCCAGGAACAGAAGCTCTGGCTTTTTCGAGTCCGTTACATAACTGGAGTATTTCCGAAACAGTTGATGTGGGGTCAAAGCAATGAGCATATGAGGTGGGTGGTTGAGCTCAGTTCACCTCTGAACTCTTGCCCGTGGCGATGAGTGCCGTCTTCAACTCAGCTGAGGGTTAGAAACTTCATCTTGAATGTTTTCGCAAGCAGCTAAGATGCCTCGGGTTACTGCCAAAAACTCACTAAACAATTCAACCTAAAAGCTACCAAAACACTTGTGGTAATGAGGATGTTTGTGAAAAGTTATATGTTTTCAGAGTTCATCAGGCTGTTTTATCTAAAAAGATTAAGGAATCTTTGATTCCTCATACTATGACACCCAGGGTTGTGCACCCTGGTGAAAAGGCAAGTCTTATATTTGAACTGAATTCAAATAAGCATAAGCAAAATAAATTGAGTCACTCTCATCTAGGAACATCCTAGCAACCACAAAGTCAACATTGAAGGTGCAGTAAGCGAATTCTAATAAACACAGTTGATATTTGAAATTGAGACCCAAACACACTCCCCCTACCCAAAAAAAACACACCCCTCCCTTCATTGCTCCGCCCTCAAAATAACAAACACGCTATGCAACACAGGCAATGACTAACAGCTGTCTCATCAGACAGCTCGTGCAAGTAAGGATGATTTAGCCGATTCAACTACAACAGCATATCTTGGTTCTGTGAAACAGCAAAACCAATGTAACTCACGTATTGCACAAAAACAAAGCAACATCTGGTTTCTGATTTCAAATTCCAACAGTGTTTCTCAGTAATCACTTACTACAGCTTTAAATGACACTCTCAAACCATTTTACTTCTTTAACACATGTAACATGACATAACCATGTTACATAAACAATGAGAAAAAAAGAGCAGGATTCGTTTATATATATCAGGAATTGTTTGGTTTGTGAAAAATTAGCATTCCATACCTGAGAAATGAAAAATGTAAATTTTTTACAGCAAAAGACATGATACAGAAATCATGTTAGTTAGTTAACTTTAAATTACTGATAGTTTTTGTTATTTAAAATTATTTAAAATTAAAATACTATCAAATTTATGGAAATACAAACTATGAATTATTATACAATTTACAGTGAAACACTGTAAAAGTACATTCCCAAAAGTCACTGCGTGGCACATTTATATAAATTATTATTTCTTCTCATTTTTGTTATCAGTAATGCACATTGGATTTTTTGTGTTATATTTAATGTTCATTGTATACTTTAGCATCATGTGCATTAACCTGATAGTGTTTTGTCTTTGTCTGTATGATCATGTGCTTCATCTCTAAACAAGTTGCTTGGGATATAAAAAATGTAAATGTAAATGTATGTAAAACAGAGCTACCACCTTTGGAGTTTTGCTTGGAGTGAGATTTGTTGACGCGACGGGGGGGATTGTAGGCTACTGTATCACGTGCCGTTTGAACTGACGCGCTACAGCGATCTGTCACATTTAAAGTAACACTATGTAGTTTTTCAACCTTCATAATATATTTCCAAGACCCTTGTGATGGTACATCGACTTACAATAGGTTAAATGACACGTCTGCCATAGCCTGACGTGGTCTGTATCGCTTTTACTGGCACTATGTAACTTCGGGTTTCGGGTAGTTAACGGAGCACAAAAAGAACTACAAAATTCGACTGCTTTACGGCATACATAGTTTTTCTTCGTTTGTGATGTCTTTCATAAAATCATGCATCATACTCTACCTTGTCTGTGGCCATTGTTGATTCCAAAGCCGGTGCTGGATAAACAACGAGCATGCGCGTGCGACAGTAGGCTGTGGTAGGCTAAATTATTTACAACAGCGGTAATGGACAATTCCGCTTCCAACCTGTAGGGCGACCGCAGAGGAAAGGTTCCTTGGTGTTGCTTTAAAAGCGCCAAAACATTATTTATTGTGTGAATCTCGTAAAAATATTGACAGAATCTGACAGCTGAGAATTTCTTCCATATCAAAAGTAACCTTCTCTGTCTTGTCTGTCGGTGTCAGTGTCCTCTTTGTCCGCGATTTTTCTCTGCGGGAGAAAATGGATGTGTGGCGTGAGAGCGTGTGAAAAGGGTCAATTGCGTGAGTCTCACGGTCAATGCGTGAGAGTTGGCAGCTTTGGTAAAATATACAGGTACCAAATTACCAATATGAATTCCTGTAATACCGGAATCATTGTCCATGTATATTTAAGGTGAATTTCTGGCAACCACATCTGCCTGTTTTTTTTTTGTTTTTGTTTAAATTTAAACAGGATATATATATATAAATTACGTGCACTATATAGTGCACAGTAAGACCAGAAAAGGATATTAAGAAAGTAAATGGGGACCATTTTAGTTCATGCTGACTTCAAAGTTGAGGAAGGCCCCAGGAAATGGGCAACAGCAAGATAACCTGAGTTTACAGAAGTCCTGAAATGAACCATTCATAAAAGCTGGTCTCAGATCAGTGCAAGAGCACAGTGCTGAGTAAACACCCAGCTGACACCATTACATCACAGTGACAGAGTGTCACAGATTCCATGCTTTCACTTCTTGTGTGGCAGGCATTAAACAGCATTAACCCATAATCCTAAACTGCTACAGATGCAGGCTTGAGCCACTATTCATTCACAGCAGAGAACCAGCCCAAACCCCCCTTCCGTTATTCCTAGCTCTCACTCGCTCCATCCCTTCCCAACCCCCATCGGCAGACAGTAGCTTCAGAACAGTCATATTTAATCAACATCTCGGTGGACAACACAGGGATCTGCAGTCCTCTGTTGAGACTCTCTGTGCTGTCACACTTGGGATAATTGTCTTAGATACCCTAATTCGACAGTCGCTCCTCTTAAATGCTCAAGCAAAGAAGCGTGGTTGACCTACATTGTTGTTGATCTGTGAATTATACATGATGTCATCATTTGATTATTTATTTCCTGTGCTGCAATTCACGGGACAACCGCTTACCTTCGTAATTGTGAAATTCAAATGTAGAAAGCTGAAGTTTGACACCACAGGAATCATGCTATGACATCTCTGTTGTACGCTAGTAGACCATAAAGATATGGATTCAAAACATGCAACAGTTTTTTACAAGAATTTTATGTACGACACAAACAAACAAATTAATCATTTGATGGGAGTGCTGAAAAGCTGAGAAAGGAAAACAGTGATTGTTCATTGTTATCATGATTCCGGAAAGATTTGTACATGCTCAAACAATCGTGCTTCCCCCCCAAAGATCAGATTTGTGGTCTAATCAATTGCTAGCGCACCCAATGACCTTGCTGTTTTGAAATGACTCGATATTTCCTAGTTTCATTGCGCCTATCGCCTTTGAAGGACAAGCAATCAAAAAAAAAGATGTCATTTTCAAAATACCTCGGAAAGCTAACCTGTATGAATCCAGCTAACATTCAATGCACAAATGCCAGAATCTACACTTTTTACCATATTTTAGAGAGAAAATTGTAAAATAATTAAATACAACTATATACATTTTAAACAATAAGAAATATTATTATATAACACAAATAATAAAATATACTATACTATTACATAGTACCAATATAAGAGTAGTATGTAAAGCTCAGTAAGCATCCAAAAAAACAAAAAAAAAACAAGACCAATGAAAAGTTGAGGAGCAAGTGGAACTTCCGTGGAAATCTGCAGAAACTAGCAAGAACTCAAGGAACCTTTGAATTCAATATGGCTGCTACCCAAGCCCAAGTAAAGATTTCAAACAGAATGCTGAGCATAAGGGAGAACTTCTCAGTCCAGAATACTTTTCCCACTCTGAGTCGCTCCTTCGGTATGACCTTCTGTTCTCATTCTAAGTATGGATACTTCTTGTTTTCAAAGGAGCGTGTCCAATGCTCTTTGGCACCAGCCCGGCCTTCTGTGAATGTGCTTGCACAAACCAGTGACTATCATGGGTACACAAAGATGGCATGTGTCATATTTTTCTTTTACTTTGGAAGTTGGGAGTTTCATCAACTTTCATCAGCACTTTCAGTTTGTTTTGCCCTGTGCTGTGGAAAGTGTTTATCTTCTTGAGTTTCCCTCTCTCTTGTTCCCTGTCTCTCTCCCTCTCTTTTCCGAGGAGCCCTGTTTGCTATCAGGCTCAGGAATGAATTTGGGAGGCTTATCTGAGCTCTTTTCCCAGCTGAGGCGGAGAGGATGTGTTAAGGCGTCTGCCTCCTGACAGGAAAGAGGAGCTATCTCTCCTGATAAGGCTATGGCTGACTTGAGAATTGTAACAAAGCAGACAGCATGGATGCAGGTGGGTACAAGTCAGTGTACGTGCATAAGCCTGCAGCCAAAAATCCAAGCCAGGTAAAAGAAGGTTAAAAGCAATTATATTCCCACAACAAAGGAATTATTTTCACAAGTGCACCACTGAGAAGGTGGACGAGGTGTAATCTGAATGCACTCTGCTCTTGAATCAAGCATAAAAAAATTAAAAATTCAGAATGAAAGTCAGACTAAATGACAAAACCAAGGACTACAGCCTCTCGTCAATAGGGGGCGGTGTGCAAGCCCACAGCACATAAACCCTGGGTATTCCCATTTCTTTCTTTGGTAGAAAATAAAAAAAATGATCAGCATTTTTTTTTTCATCCATACAATAAAATAAATTGGTTTGGTCCCGATTGACTTTTATTCTATATACAAATATGGTTCCACAGGAAGAAAGTATGGAACGATGTAAGGGTGAATAAATGATAATAGAATTGTGGGTACACTAAAAAAAACAAATATTATTAGATAGCAGTTTATAGTCATTTAACAGACACTTAGGGCCCTATCTTGCGCCCAGTACAATTGACTTTGTACACCGACGCATGTATCATTCCCGTTTTGCACCCGACGCACAGCGGACTTTTCCCTCCACAGACGCACGTCGGTAAATTAGGGAATGAACTTGCGCTCCCAAGGGCGGTTCAGCGAAAAGAGGAGCCGTGTTTCGGCGCAAACGTTCCCTGGTGTTATTTTACAGTTTCAGAAAACAATTCCGCCACAGACCAGGAAAAACTAGTCTAAAGTCAGTGGTGCATTTTTCAGATTCTATTTTTCAAGATTCATTAAGGGTTAATGCTTGGCCATAATGTAGCATGTGCACAACGCACATACACTTTGCTTCTCTCATTTACACAAATGCAGCAGTTCCCATTTTTGCAAACCATACATAATTACAAGGAAAAATATTACCACATGAGGGAAATCATTGTGGTGTCCATGAAGATGTGACAAAATAGGCATACATCTAGTTTACACATTTACCCAAATTATTATACGCCTGTTCAACTGAAGCTAATTTGGGTGGGTTTCTCCCATCCCCATACAATGTCACTTCTCTGTCTTTTACGGCCCTGGCGAGAACGTCGGTCTCCTCGGCTGTGAACCGCTCCTGGCGTGCGCCTGGCAAATCCGCCATCATAATAGCAATCCGCCATGGAACAAGCGCGCCTGCTTTTAAAGGAAATGTGAGATGACGCTCTGATTGGTTTATTTCACGTTACACCCAAACCACACCTATGAGTAATGTAGCTACTTCAGACCAACCTATTTCAGATTTGAGTTGGGGGCAAGAGTCAATTATCCCACCGGTATAATAGCAACAGCGCCCGAGATCCGCCCACAAAATTACTTGCGTTTCGCGTTTGATACTTGACAATGACAATGACAATGAAAAGGATTCACTGTACGGTAATTCCAATAAACAAGACAAGAAAGCAATTATTCCAACACAGACAGAATGGATTTCAAAGCATAATTACACAAATTGTGGATTGTAAAAAAATCCCAACTTGTTTACAACATCATTCTTTTAGCCTAGCATGTCTGCGGTGGAATCTCTAGTAAGGGTTTAGCAAACACAACATAAGGGGTTGTGGTTAAGGGAGGGAAATCATTAGCGGTTTGTGGAAGGCACAAAGGCTTGCACCAGCATACCATGCCTCCTTTTAGACGTCATGTAGAAAAACAGCATTAGCATTTTCGAGGTTTAACATACTGATTTGATGTTACCATACAATCAGGCTACAATTCACTGACAAACAAACAGAAGCACTAGAGTCCATAGATTATTACTGTTATCGTTGAAATGGGCGGTCTTTACATGCTGTGAAATATGGCATGCATGTGGCGGGAAGGATTATATACACGGAAGAATTATAGAGTCTTAGAGAATCACCACAAAGAATGAGCCACGAACGTGCAAGAAACCTGTTGTGCGTAAGCCGCTAATGTCTTCAGAGCAGAAGACAGATTGAGGCATTGAAGAATGGCTGTCCTATAGAAGTGTGTCATGAAGGCAATTCCATTAACATCTTAATAAAAGCAGCCCAGGCCCAAGAGAGCCTGGAGGCTCTGACTAACACTTTCAGTCAATGGCTTGGGATGAAAAAGTAACAGAGGGCCGCACAGTGCAGGAACTTCGTGGCAGCATTTTCCTGGGACCGTTACTCTTCCCAAAGGACCGGCCTCCAAGTTTGTATACTTCCCATCATGGTCCACTTGCTCCATTCCCTTTGCCGTTTTCATTTACTGTCCTTCCTCCCATCTGCTGGATTGAAGATCTAAACAAAAGCTTTTGTTTTCCACAAGTTGGCGGCAGCTGCAGGGGGAGAGGAGGAGAAGGGGAGTGCTGGGTTTAACTGGAGAACTCTCTCCTCTTATGACTGGGCACATGGCAACATGTGTCTTTCTCTCTTGATCACTCTCTTTCCCAATCCACACACACAAAGTCTGTCTATTCTAAGTCCTCCTCAAGTATACTTTCTTTTTGGCCAAAGTCTCAAGAGACAAAACTCCATCATGAAAACCAGACAAAACTAAGCACAGACATTCAGAATTTTGAGCCTACCCAAACTGAACCATCAGTAGCATCTTGCCATAAAACTGCCCTCAACTTTATACCCTCAAAAAGATTACTCACTGAACAGCATGCATTCTCGGCCCCCTCATAAAAAATAGCAGAAAGTCTGAGTCTATATTGGAGAAATGGGTGGTGATTGATTTTTGTTTTTGTGTTTTGAGTTGCTCATACAAAAGCAGCACGATTTCAAATAGTCTAAGACAAACATGGTCTTAACAAGCTACTGAGAACAATACCAGCTCTTCAGATAATAAAGTGCAAAAAGTCAAGGGAAGAAAAAGTGCCTTAAGGTTCTGCAAATCAAATTGACTTTTTAGGACTGTTGGGACAAAAGTAGGGCTGTCAACTTTAGTCGTTTAGTCGACTAATCGGTCGATGCCGTCTTGGTCGACTGACATTCCTATTGGTCGACCATTTTTTTTTTTTTTTTTTTTTTTTTTTTTTTTTTAACCAATAGAAAGAAATTTTCAATGATTTACTCCTTGATATGTATTCCTTTATAAGCAGTTATATATCACTGTATTCTAAATATAATTAGCCTATGGTTTATCCTCAACTTTAGACGCTTTAATTTAGGCTATTTTGTAACAGCGCCACAGTTTCAGTGTTGCCAACTTAGCGACTTTGTCGCTATATTTAGACCCCTCTAAAGAGTATTTAGACCCCTCTAGCGACACATTTTCAAAAAAGCGACTAGCGACAAATCTAACGACTTTTTCTGGTGTTATTGGGGACTTTTGGAGACTCTCTGATGTGAAAGCACATATCTTTCTTGCTCTTCTCAACGAGCAGCGGGTGCTGCCGTGGGTCCCACCCCCGTCCCAAAGCACTCACAGGCGGCCCAGTCCTCGCGCAGCAGCCCCTACCAGCTGCAGTCAGAGCAGGACATGTTCACCCCTCCGCCTACTATGGAGCTAAAAGATTCTCAATAAATAGTCTCATAGCGTACAGACTGAAAAAGAATCGCGCAAATGAGTCGCTATTTTTAGCGACTTTTCAAACGTCACTCACTCTAGTAGCTACGTCTACCCTGTTCAGTAAATGGCTGAGAGGAGCAGCAGCACATTCATCTGTTGAGCGCACGGCCGCTATGAGACGTGAATGAGCAGTGTTTTTCCACGGATTTATCACTTATCTGCTTTTCTTTTTTATTTTACTTAAATAATTTAGTTTCCTTCCTTTTCTTGTGCTTACGGTATTACTTGTAATACTCACGATCACAGAGCTTTTGTTAAAATAGTTGGCAACACTGCACAGTTTAGCGCACACACATAGAACACTCGATTCGCACCTGTGGCTGGCTGCGCTGCTGCTTCGTGCTCAGTAAGGGATATAGGTAGTTTAGCTGTACTCATTCAGTTAGAACGCTATTTGTTTCGGTTTTTATACACTGTTTTTATCTCGATGCGGCGTGGACACACTTGGAAAAAAAAGAGCGCGTCGCACCGCGACCGCGTTGCTTCCATCATGAGCGCGCACACCGCGCGCCTACATTTGAAATTGAACTTGAGCGCGCAAAAGACGTGAGCAGTCCCTTTAACGGCTTTATCATGCTGACTCAATAGATTGTGTTTTCTTGATATGTTTTTGTTTTTATTTGTACACTTGAAGCATTTGAAAAAAGCCTAAATAATGTAACAAAATGAAAATAAACCTATATGCGGTCCTACAATACAGCCTATTATTATTAGGATTGTTTTTTAGGCTCTTTGGGTTTTTTTTGTGTGTTTGTTTTAAAACTCCTAGATCGGCTGGGCAAAAGTTAACCCATAGCTTTGAAAGTAAAGAGGAATATACAGCCTGTATAAATGAGAGCTTTTGTTAGGATTTTTCATTGTGGCAGATAGCAGTTATATTTTTTTGTAGCGTGTGGTGTGGTCAGGTGCGCGATTGCTCCTCACTTTTTGCAGTTAAAAAAAATCACTTAATTTTCAAAGAATTGTATTATTATTATAGTTTTAAGTATTTTTGATGTTTTTTCGTTGTTGTTTTATAAATGCTCTATGACAATTGTTAAAAATGTTCAATCAAAACATCGCGGTCTTTTTTTATTTATTTTTTTTATTCGACTAATCGTTGCGCAGGACAAGACTTTGGTCGACTAAGGATTTCTTTGGTTGACTACAGCCCAAGACAAAAGCAAAACATTCTTCAAAATATCTTCTTTCGTGTTCCACAGAAGCAACAAAGACATACAGGTTTGGAATGACAAGGAGGATGAATAAATCATTTTGGGGTGAAAACACCCCTTTTTGCTTATGTATTGAACATAGAAAACTGATCTTACAGAGAACATGTTTCAATTCTTAATAAAATGTTGAATAAAACGGCCAGTGTCTCAGAATGACCAGCACCTGCACGTGATTGACTCTTGCCCACACTCTAGAGCAGTATAAGGCGTCAACACCAACAATTCTCTGTGACGAATCTGGACACTGGCACCTTCCAAGCGAGAGTCTGTCCACCAACTGTTCAAGGGTAATTAGCTGCAGCAGAAAACACAGGCCTAATTACAGTAGCCGAACACCAGGTCACAGTATCAACCCCATGCCTAATCCACCAATCCTGAAGACAAATTATCACGCCAGGTTGTTTACACCTGATGTACAGAGATAGACAGAAAAGCCACTCAGGCAGCCGAAACTATTGGGTAGACAAGTGCATATCATTATCTACGTACAGTGAATCTGCATCCTGCTTCTAAACGTCACAGGGCAACTGCAATCGCCACACATCTGGCTCTACTTTCTACACTTGGATCCATGCATGCGTTCACCAACAAACACACAGAGACGCTTTACGCAAGCGGAGAGGGTCAAAAGTGATAGCGATCTTTGTTGTGACAGTTGGTTGGTAGAGAGCCCTAGATAAACAGCCAAGCGGCAACGCTGCAAATAGAATGCGAGATCAATGCGTTAAAGCAAACAAACATTGGATATACACACTATTACATGAGACTAGCATAGAGGAAGCAGATGAACTCTCTCGACAAGGGCCCATCCTGCAGGGCATGAGCGTGCAAGACTGTATCTGTGTGCACGAGCGGAGGGGGGACGGTGGAAAGCCTTGCACTGCAAACGCAGCCCCCTGAATGCATTTGTACTGTTCACTCATTAAGAAATAGGTCAAGGATTCCGCCTGCATGCATCGCAACTTGTCAAAATCTCTTAAGCTAAACAGGGGCAAGCCCGTATGCCACCATGAGAGAAGAGTAGAGGGGCTTCTCTGGAGGTGTAGTGCACACTGGTGACACAGCATGCAACTAAAACGAGCATGGTATTATTTATGACCGACCAACCTCAAATGCCCCTCTGCTTGTGTTTAAACTGCTCTGTAACCCTGAGTAATTTCAGACATCGTGGTTTGTTGCCGCAGTGTATTTGTCAATAGGTGGCGCAATGGAACTATGTGGGCCTACTCGAAGTTTGCTGAAGGGTTTGGCTGCAATTATCCATCACAGAATTAATCCCAGTGTTCAGTCAAAGCCACAGAGAATGATGAGCTCTTCTTCAAACATTAGATGTCTGGTGGACAATGGGCGAGATGAGTGATGAGATACTTTAGCACATACTTTAGGATCTTTACATTGCCGTTTTCACAGCTGCAGAATCTCCTCGGAAAGTACTGATAAGGTAATCTCGCTGACCTCAAAAATCCGAGCCAAGAAGATACAAGCACATATCCAAATTGGCCCCTAAACTAACACACTCGAGCAAGGCATTTAACTGGGGCAAGCAGGATAAGCACTCAGCATGGGTCTCTTGTGGCCACCCCATTGAGATTCGACCCTCAGCTTCCCCTCAAACGTATACATTTATCTGAGAGCCAACGGCTAAAGACAGAGGAACAAACCCCCTTTAAGCACATAATACACTCCAATTACCCTTCAGGAAACGCTTAATGCACCTGACTGACATAGTCAAATCAATAGCATGTGACCCAACGTAAGAATGCAAGAGGCTTTTTGACAATCAGAATGAACATGCAAATCCAACTTAGGAAGCTCACGCTGGGAGGAAAGGCAAAGACAGTTCTTGATTCACTTTACAATTCCGATTGAACCGCATGAAGCCACCGTGGTAAGGGAAAGGAGGAAACAGGTAAAGTTGATGGGTGTGCGCCCAGTGGAGACTTGTCCTCTCGGCTTTGTGTAGTTAACCTTATTGATTAAAAAGCCTGTGATCTGGAGATGCTCTACAGCCTTCCCTGTCTCTGAGCGCCTCATCAAAGGGAACAAACTACAAAGACACGCAGCAACCAGAACACAATGTACAGAATGTAATCATTCTCTGCTCATCTAAAAGCATTAAGTGTCACTTGTGTAGGTTTGACTCCCTTATTTAAAAGTTTAAAACATTGGCGTACAGGACACTATGCGGGAGGCCCCAGTATGAGCCAATTAAATTATGGTATACCGTCAGAGAGTCTAAAATATATATTTTTAATTCTGCAGAGTCAGCATGTATTAGGCTACATACAATAAAAGTGGGAAATACTACCGCAAGCTTGATTATAAATTACCATTATCAATTCACTTTGTATAGCAGACCAAATAATAACGCATGCTGATTAACATGACAGAGCGACACCTTATGTAAAAAAAAAAAAAAAATTGGCCAAAATAACATAACATTTGGCCATGACCTCACCACTTGGAAGCAGGACCCCAAGGCTTACAAAATGCCACTTGATTTAATGTGGAATGTAAACTGAAATTGAGAGACATGTTGACTTATAAAAGGATTCTGTATGACTGAAATTATTATAAAAACACTTAAAGCTACACTTAAAAAACACTTAAAGAGCTACTTAAAACATAAAATATGAAATGTATAAACTTTTAAACTCCATAGCCATGGAAAATAAATACCATCGTTGTACTCTTTGCAGGTGTCTTGTGTCAAATTTTCAGGACAAACAGACAAATAGCCTAAGTGTAATTTGAAGAAAATTAAAAGGTTATACGGCATTAATTTCAGTTGCATTTTATGAGCTTCCTCAGCTTTGATAGCAGTGAGTGAATTTGACTAGCTCTTTAAAGCTGAATTTCTGTCAGTAATATTTAATATAGTTATCCAACCACAGGTATAACCACCATGTAAAATATCTAAACGATCTAGCCAATTACATTTTTAATGTGTTAATCATGACCGTATGGTCGACTCACCGTCGGATATTGATCTTATCGGAACGTGTTCAAGCAACCTACTGTTGCTATGGTTACCTCCTCAGGCGACCGCGATTTCAATGAGCGTCTATTTAGCACATTGACGAACTTATTATAACCTAACTTTTGCGGTCACTGAAAGGTTTGAAAACCACGTTGAAACAGAAAAGGACATAGCCTACTTTCAAGACTTCTATTGCTTCATGTCTTCAACTCAAATTAAATATGGATCGAATTCTCCTCGAAACTGGGATCATTTAGACGTTATCTACTAGCAATGCGCTCTTTCAGTTCTTGAATGAGCCGTTCTCACCCTGCCATCTCAGGTCAAACCGCTGTTTCGGAGATAAAAACGATGATGTGAACTTAAGAGGTCACACTCGAGATGAATTCACCTCATCTTCCTCACTGAAAGCGCCGTTTGATTGTGTTAGTCAGACACCGATTAATATCATCCCTGTCCTGTCCTTCATCGCAGATGCCAGTGATTCTCATGCAAATGCTGGCCGATTTTCTACTTAAAGAAACATTTATTTTCTTTAGAGCCGATGTCAGAGCCGCGAGTTGAGGGAAATGAAGATTTGTGAGTGCATCTGCTGTAGTCCAGATGAACGGAACGGAGTTTTAGGTGAGAAGAGCTGAATTATGAGCACTCTGCAACAATCTGTTTTACATTTTGAACGTCTATCAACTTCTTTGACAGGAAGCGTCCCACAAAACTGAGTAGGCTATGCGACTGTGTTAGTCATGTCTATTTAAATGGATATTTAGGAAGATTTCGTAGGCTACAGGAGTAGGCTACAAGAGCGCAAGGAGAGCGCAAAGTGAAGGGTATGATGTTTAAATGTGCGTAACTTTAATCAATAAAATAAGGTTAATGGATTATGATCGCGCATATGCATGAGGAAGATTGATGACCAACATTTTCATTTGCGTGCTTTTCGCTTTGACTAGAATAATCAGCAAACATTGTAGTTTTGTCTCTGATTCTGATCTCTTATGTGGGAAAAAATACAATTCAAATTCAGCAAAATTCAATTATAGACTCACAATAATTATCATTAACTTCTCTTATGTGGGGGAAAAATACAATCCAAATTCAGCTAAATTCAATAGACACAATCATTATCGTTAACTGCTTGCATAGGCTATTAAGTTGAATAAGTTGAAACGTGACAGTGAGGATAAGGTTGTTTGTTTTATTGAGATTTCCAGCATCAGCAGCAAACGTTTCCACATAGGCTAATGGAGAACCACCAAATTAATTCCCATTTTCCTAATTATATTGCTCAACTTCCTTGCGATGTACGAGCAATTAATGATCTGTTTTCTCTACGCTTTTCTCTAACACGCTGCACGGAACACATTAGTATTCCTGGCCACATCTCCCACGAAAAGCATTTCTGGGCTTGAATGAAATCATGAAGCACGTTTTTCCACTCACCTACAATACAGAAGAAAGCAGAGGATGCCTATCTAATGTTCGGTTATAAGATGCCTCTGCGTTCAGCTCAGTTTTGACAGATAGATCCACATCCGATTGAATGCCGAAGCTTCAAAGGTATAGCACCTTCAATAAATTTCTCACAATTCCTCGAAGATTTCTTGCATGCAAGACGATGAATGAACGGTCGCCGCGCGGCTTCAGGTAACTGATCTATGCAGCAAAATTCAATGCTTTATCGGTCAATGCCGGAGGATGGTCATTCACAAGCGCATATGCCAAGTGCACGGCACATTCCCCCAGTCCTCTGACACTGATAGCGGCTTGACATCACGCCTTTTCATCAGCAGCTCTCCGTTAGATCGTCATGCGCGCGCTTATTGCTCTCCTGTGAAGGTTTTACGCGAGACTGGCACAGGAACCGAAGCCCAGCAGCGTTACAGTAGCAGCGCGTTTAAACCCAGCCCCCTGTGCTAGCACTCACTTACGACCGGCTCTATTTGCATGTCGCATGTTTTAACTGTTTCATTCTCTCAAAGATGGTCATTTTACAAATGCACAACTGAGTTGATTAGAAATGTGCATTTGCATATTTACATTTAATAACTCTGCAATATTCTAATCTCGCCATATTGGCTACAGTGAGCTGTTATAGCCTAGTGCAATATGTCTCAAGGCTAAATTGTCTATAGTCATGGGATTATCTATCTATTTAGCTGCAGATTCCTTAATGGGATTAATTATGTTAAAATCAAAATAGCTGTTCACAATAATTTTGCATAAAACTTACAAAAACAAAACTGTGGCACAATCACTTTGTTCAAAAACAACATGTGATTGACTAAATATGATCTATAAGCATTTTCAAAAACAGCATGGATGAAGATTTTGGGATATGATGTTTTATGAAGTTCATGCCTTTGACCTCATGTGAGAATACAGAAAAATTATAAGCAAATAATTCTTTTTTTTAGCAGTTAATAAAAGGTTCCCTCACAATATGTTACATATTTACAAGTAAATTTGTTTTTAATTGTCTCTTATTTTACAAGCAGCTGCAAGTGTGAGGGAAATACTAGCCCAGTAGTAATTTTGCTAGACAGTGCCATCTTTGGACAGAAGATTGCAATTACCTCATCTAAATCTAGTCAACAGGGGTTTAGTCAAGATATAATTATTATTATGGGTATTATATTATTGGTCCATAAACTATTATTACTTCTTAAAATAGCTAAACATTTTAACATTGAGAATGAAACATTTATTTTAAGACACATGACTACAAAATATTGTATTGTTTATATATGAAACAAAATAATGCATAACATATTAAACTATATCTTGCAAAATAATTTAGTAATTAAAATAAACAATACAATATTTAATCAATCTAAATAACAATTAAAGTAAACCCATTAATTTCTTATGAAAAAAAAAACTTAATTATAGAAACTTACAAACAACTATCCCCCTCTATATTCAAAAAAAAAAAAAACATTGAAGTAATAAACTTTGATAGTATAGCCTTTTGTTTTGCACATAAAGGGAGAGAATGAATATTGCCATGCTTAAATTATTGTTACATGGATACATTTCTTCAGTAATACCATAATCATGTCTGTCCTTTATTTATGTGGCTTATTCCTGTAATATAAAACAAACTGTCTTTGTTTCGACAGAAACCTACAGTATCATCACAAATATATTTCCGTGTAAAAGGAGAGCATCGTCACAATCACAAATCACTGCTAGCTATTCTTGTCTATGCTGATGTTCATTTCAGATACAGTGTGTATGTGGAGATCTAGCTAAGGCACTTGATTCTGTGAGCCCACATTTTGCTTCATAATGATCTGTGCTGCTGCTTTCAGTAACCTGCATCTATATATAATCACAGGAGCTGTCCTTTTGCATTTCCTTCCAGAGGAATTAAAGGCTAAAACTTGTGTTTCATCTAAAATGAAATATTTTCCAGCATCACAGAGCCATATAACCCCAACAAATGATATTTGGCTGTCAGAGAGGATTAGTGGGCCATTAATAGTCTCTTTCTACAGTAAACGAGATATTGCATCATCAATACCTTTTTAAAGACTACATCAATCTTTTCCTCATTCTTTTAAGTTTATGGAGGGAAAAAAATAATCTCACATCTGACGGCAGGGAAAGTTGCTGGAGGTAATAGAATAACCACAGTCAGACAGGCTGCAGGATTGTGTCACATCTCCCAGCTGCACATCTGTCCCTGAATCTTTTAAAGTGGCATTCTACAATCGATAGTTTGATCGGTTAGCTCAAACAGAAATGGATTACACATTGGCCTGTCTTCTACATCTTTGTACTTTAAAAGGGGACATTGCGGGAGCACTTATTCCATGATCCATCAATAATTTAGAGTGGGAAAAGAACCGGTGGCAGCCATCAAAAATATTGCAAAACTGCCAGAGGAGAAGAGCGCATCTACCAAGTCTTGTGTATAGCCTACTAAAAGCTGTGTGTACTCTTAAGAGAAGCAGGGTCAATATCTGGAGGGCGTCCATATTGAAGTTCCACTACACTAACTCTCAAATGCATCTTAGTCATCCACTGGTAATCAAATATAGTTGTTGTTTTTTTCAATATATGATTCACTGGTCATTATACAAGTAGTATGTTTAAATAAAGGGTAATTCAATTTGAATCGCAAAGTTAAAGCTCAATCCAGTTAGACTGAGCTGAACGCTCATCTGCATAAAATGAGAAAACAATTGTTTTATCTATAAGTCATTAGTGCTGCCAAAATGTTTTGTAGAAAGTGTACACACAAATCTCTTATTAAAGAGCATTGTGTAGTGCACAATATATTTAGCCATGGTGCTCATGGGCGATGCAGGTTCGTATTCGTCCTGCAGGTTCTAAAAGGGTTTTTTTTTGTAGTGAATAGAAGAACCATTCCCCAAAGAAACTTAAGGTCATAAAATAACTTTTTTTTCTTAGTGTGAAGAACATTTTAATAATCTAAAGAACCTTTTTTCCATCATAAAGATATAACCTAGAGCAATGGAAAGGTTCTTCATGAAACCATCAATGCCAATTAACCACCTTTATTTTTAAGAGTATGTGTCATGTCCTCTCTCTTTGCATAATCTCCTGCATTCTCTTATCCTGTCTTATTAAAAGGTATAAATAAGCAAACAATTTTTAATTGTGTTTTATGGGTCTATAAACCAGACTTGTGCAAAATTCAGAATTTCAGAATTGGCCTCCAATTTGAATTTAATTGACTCTGCTCCACAGGAAGTTTGAATGACAGTTTGAATTTGAATGACAGTTGGAAGTTGGAAATGGAATGACAGGAAGAGGAATTAAATTCATAGCAATTCAAAGAAATTCCACACAGTCACACAACAGAAAGAATGTGTTGAATCCCACATAAATTCAGTGTTAGGAAGGTTACTTTGAAAATGTAATTGCTCACTGTTATAAGTTACCCATTATAAATGTGGTTTGGATTACTTTATTTGGATTACTTGATCAATGCAAAGCAATTTCCTTTTAATGTGATTAGTAACTAATTGAATTACACATTTTACCTCAGTAATACAACTAAATACAATTACATTAATTTTGTAATTTAGTAACATAATTTCATTACACGTAACTAGTCACTTCTCAACCCTGCATACATTTTGTTCTAAAATATAGATGACCTTTTAGGCCTGCTATTATTTTCCATGTCACTGTTATTACAGGTGTCAAATCTATAAACGTTTGTAATCTGAAGTTGTAAGGGACTTCTGAAACTTAAAAAGTCCAGTGTTGACCATCAAATTGTGTAGAAAAGAAGCTCAAACAAATGTCCACCTCAAATTGTTTGGCAACCATTTTAAATATTTGGTTAAAGTAAAGCATTCTGGGAAATGGCGTTATGTTCCATTATGTTGCACAAAATTACAATTACAATAAATCAAACTTAATTATTTGTTCTGTTAATAGCGCTTTTAACATTCATTGCTGGGGGAAAACATTTCCTGTTAATGTAACATTTCCTGTTAATTTCCTGTACAAGTAGTTCAAACTAATATCATTTATAGAATATGTAATGCAATCATATCTGACATATACTGTAAAGCTTCATGGTTAAATACTTCACTTAAAATATGTATATGAATTTCTTTGAATTTTTATTGATTTTATTCTGCTTCTTTTAATTCAAATTCGAATTGTAATTCTAGATCCTGTTTTTAACATCAATTCAAATTCAAGAATTGAATTGGAATTTAGGAGTCATTGTCAATTCAATTCTGAATTGTGCACAAGCCTGCTGTAAACATGGTATTTAAACATGCAGGAGTATCAGACTAGATTATCTCGCATTCCTGTGGCTGCAATTACTCAAGTTGATGAAAAGGTAACATTTGACTTTGGCCATTTGAAGTTAGCTGACAGATGTGTGTGAATGGAGATTGCAGCTGTGTAGCGGAGAACACATGTCCCGTGTTAAAACCACTGCGCGGCTTGACTCAAGGTTGAGCTCAAGTGCCAGCCTTGGAACGAATGCTATAATTGGTAACATGAAACATTATCCCTGCCTGACCTTGGCCTTGGTCATACAATCTGAGCCTAATTACTGATGATTGCTGGACTCCGAGGGGCAGTGAACGCGCCCAAATCGGGTCCAACTTCCAGATGGTGAAAAAGTAATATGGATCTGAAATATTTCAGAAGACTCAATTAAAACATGTCAATTATGTTCGCTGGAAATCATTAGGTTAACGGCAAGTGAAAGTACTTAAAATAATCTGTTTATAATTAATGTCGCTTTTCATTTCATCTGATGAAATACAACAAAAGTACATATACAGTATCTCACAAAATTGAGTACACCCCTCAGATTTCAGCAAACATTTTTGTATATCTTCTCAAGGGACAATATAAAGAAATGAAACTTGGATACATTTTAGAGTGGTCAATGTGCTGCTTGTATAGCAGTATATATTTACTGTCCTCTGAAAATAACTCAACATACAGCCATTATTGTCAAAATAGCTGGCAACAAAAGTGAGTACATCCTAAGTGAACATGTCAAAACTGTGTCCAAAGTGTCAATATTTTGTGCGAGTTGTTATCTAGCACTGCCTTAATCCTCCTAGGCATGGAGTTCACCAGATCTGCACAGGTTATTGCTGGGATTCTCTTCCACACCTCCATAAAAACATCACTGAGCTGCTGGATGTTAGACACATGGCGCTTCTCCACCTTCCGCTTGAGGATCACCACAGTTTCTCAATAGGGTTCAGGTCTGGAGACATACTTGGCCACTCCATCACCTTCAGCTTCCTCAGCAAGGCAGGTGTCATCTTGGAGGTGTGTTTGGGGTTGTTATCATGTCATTCGGCCCAGTTTCTGAAGGGAAGAAGAGTTTCATCATGTTCTGCTTCAGAATGTCGCAGTACATGTTGGAATCCATGTTTCCCTCAATGAAGCGCAACTCCCCAGTACCAGCAGCACTCATGCAGCCTCAGACCATGATGCTATCACCACCATGCTCGACTGTAGGCAAGACACAATTTTCTTGGTACTCCTCACCAGTGCATCTCCACACATGCTGGACACCATCTGAGCCAAACAAGTTTATCTTAGTCTCATCAGACCACAGGACATGGTTCCAGTAATTCATGCTCTTGGACAGGTTGCTTTCAGCAAACTGTTTGCAGGGTTTCTTGTAAGCCAGCTTCAGAAGAGGCTTCCTTCTGGGACGACGGTCATGCAAACCAACTTGTTGCAGTGTGTGGCTTATGGTCTGAGCACTGACAAGCTGACCTTCCGCTTCTGCAACCTATAGCAATGCTGGCAGCACTCATGCGTCTGTTTTTTGAAGCCAGCTTCTGCACCTGATGCACAGCACGAGTACTCAACTTCTTAGATTGACCCTAGCGAGGCCCGTTACGAGTGGAACCCGTCTTGGAAAACCTATGACCCTGGCCTGTACTGTAACTCAGTTTCAGGGTGTTACCAATCTTCTCATAGCCTAGGCCATCTTTGTGGAGAGCAACACTTCTAATTCTCAAATCATTTGCCATGAGGTGCCATGTTGAACATCCAGTGGTCAGTATCTTGTACTGCTCTAATACAAGATACACACATTTGTACGGTCCTGTCAAGCAGACAAAAACATGAAAATGATGAATAGGACAAGTGGCTTTGCATGGTTAAACGACGTACAGCTATTATCACTTAGGGTGTACTCACTTTTGTTGCCAGCTTTTTCTGACAATAATGGCTGTATGTTGAGTTATTTTCAGAGGACAGTAAATATATACTGCTATACAAGCAGCACATTGACCACTCTAAAATATATCCAAGTTTCATTTCTATAGTATTGTCCCTTGAGTAGATATACTAAAATATTTGCTTAAATGTGAGGGGTGTACTCACTTTTGTGAAATACTATATATTTCCAGGTTATTTGTTTTAAATATAGTTTTTGCATAAAGTTAAAAAAAAATTGGTCAATAAGATTTCTCTTTTTTTAAGAAATTAGTACTTTTAATTCAGTAATGATGCAATAAACTAATTTCTTTTTTTAAGAAATTAGTACTTTTAATTCAGTAATGATGCAATAAACTAATCTTGATCTTTGAAATTCTAAATTAAATAAAATAAAATAAAATAGAAAATAATATGTAATAATACTTTACAACATTACTGTATTTCTGATAAAAAAATAAATGCAGCCTTGGTGAGCATAAGAGACTTCTTTCAAAAAACATTTAAAATATACAATTTTAAACTTCCGAACTATAGTAAAAAAAATAATGCAAACATGCAAACTTTTATGCTCCATTTTCAGATCTTCCCTGTAAACCTACTTCAAACTATGCAATGCATTTAAAAAAGGCTCCACTTCTCATTGTGTATTTGTGTATTGATGGATGAGATGTTGGTATCTAAAGGCTGCTCCTCTACAACACTGTCCACAGAACCCTCCTTCTATCCACCCTCTCCTCTTTATCCTCTCTGGCCATGTAATCCTATGCGGTGGATGCAAATCGATTGGCCCATAACTCACACACACCTCTGGCGTCAAGGGTCTCCATTAAACCCCTGGGATTCTGCCATGTGTGAGTTTGTATGTGTACGGGCACACGGCCTCACTCCAGCTACCCGACTCGACATGCTTAACACCGCAACGAACAGGCAAACAAAAGTGTGAGTCATTGCTCACTCTGCTGACAGCTTTCCTGCGTCTCGCCAGCCGTCCGCCGTGGAGAAACCTGACAGACAGCTTCAACACCACCGAAAATAAGCCTCCCTTCACCTTAATGTCAGTCTGTGTCACGTATTTGCAATCAAAATGCAACAGTGTTCATTTTGAGGCTAAGGTGAAGGGACTAATTGCTGGAATTAGACGGGCGTAAAGCGTCTGTCGTAATGTTTATCCATCAGAGACGATGTGGCGAGACAAGGAGGCGAAAATTGCATTGCATTATGGAAAGGTGCAATTGTTCGGCATGCGCTGAGCCGATTTCGATTTGTCGGGTGATCAGCTCAGTGGGCGAGTCAGACGCAGGGGCGATGAGTGTAATGCAGGGCTATGGCCCACTGCAAGACCGCCGCTCATCCGTTTGGGGATCAAAGTGCTCACATTCCGTAATTTTGTAGCGAGCTGAAAGGTTTCAAAGGGGCTTTAGCTTTGACGCTCCATGGCGTCTCATCTCCCCTCTTCTCTTTTGCCGTCTGAAAGCGTCACAAGGGCAAGTGTGACTCCGTCGGCTCAGCGGGAGCCCCATTCCACCTCTCCGCTCAGCCGTGGCACTCAGCTCACACAACACACGCCAGCCATAACAACAGGTGATTCTTACAGAGGACGAGTACTCTAGAACATTCCCTGAATCTGTGATTATGACTGTGTGCTATTGATGCGAAAAGTAGTGCTGAATTTCTGCCCTCTTTTGGAGTGAACACGCACTTGGTCGACACACTTCAGGAAACTTTTTTACCTGCATGACAAAACAAACAGTTCAACTGCAACTAACACGGGTTTAGGAAATTCTTACTACAAAATGAAGCAAGCCACAAGATGATGTACGTTAAAGCAAACCAGTGTGTTTAGAAGATGTTTAACTGTGGTAAAGCTAAAGCACATTCGAGTTACTTTGATTTTATTACACAAAAGTGCCAACAGCAGTGAAGTGAAATTAATATGAATGAAGCATAAACAATCATTTTTATAAAACAATATTTTTCAAATTAATACAGAATGTGGCATCAGTGTATGTTTATATAGTCATTTTTACACCTGTTACAAAAACAGCTTGTCCAATCAGAATGAATGCGAACTAGAGTAATTAGCCTCAATAAAGGAGTTAAAATAATATATAAAATTACACACACACACACACACACACACACACACACACACACACACACACACACACACACACACACACACACACACACACACACACACACATATAGTTGTTCAAAGGTTTGAGGTCAGTACATTTTTTTTTAAAGAAATTAATACTTTTATTTAGTAAGTATGCATTACATTGATTAAATGACAGAAAAGACATTTATAATGTTACAAAATATTTCAATTTTAAATAAATGCTGTTCTTTTGAACTTTCTAACTTTCTAAGAATCCTGAAAAAAAATCATGCTTTGCCGTTTCCGCAGAAATATTAAGCAGCACAAATTTAACACTGATAATAAGAATAAATATTTCTTGAAGACAAAATCAGCATATTAGAGCATAAGAAACTTTCAATTTTTTTTTTTTTTTTTTATAATTACCAACCCCAAACTTTAGAACGCTAGTGTATCTATCCCTATCTAAAAAGGAATAGTTCACTTCAAAATTAAAATCAGTCATTTAAAATCATCATTTACTCACCCTCATGTTTTTCCTCGTAAACTAGTATGACAAGAATTTCTTTTGTGCATTCGTGCTCCCAAGTATTTCAGCTTGGCTCATCCAAGATTGGTCAAACAGGAACTAATGGCCTTCACTGTCACTATATTTCAGATTGTTCAGTCTGTTCCTTGCACAAAAGCTATTGAAATTCTAAAGACACACGACATATAGACCATTTTTATAGTGCTTTTATGATGCCATTTCATCATTTTTGCCTTTACTCACACTCACAACATGCCTTTGTTGTATGGAAAACAGCACTGTGAAAATGTCTTCTGATTTTTGCCTTTTGTGTTGCATGGAAGAAATTAGCCTAAGTCATGCATGGTTTGGAACGAGATGAGAGTAAATGACAGAATTTTTCATTTTGGGGTGAATTATTCCTTTAAAGATCTTTAATTTTGCATCTCATTGTGTCTGTGTGGCACTGGATTACACTGTCTCTTTTCACAGAGAAGGCAACTGGTGTATGTCCTAACACATGCACACACAGACTATGATCAGTGTGTGGGGCAAAGTGGCTGGAGCAGAACCTCTGCTCACTGAATGGATCATCTTTGTGTAGCGACAGTTGCTTTTTTGGTAGCATGGATGCATGGACACACACAGGCTTGTCAGAGCAGTCAGTGGCTGTAGACTGACACACATTTACTACCAACCTCCCCACACAAACACACACAAGTGTTTGTCCCCCTCTAATGGCCTACTCAAGGAGGAAGCCTGTGGGTAGCCCCCTGTCAGTCTGTAGAGAAGAATGAAGGTTTGATGATTCTCAGTTTGATTTTTTTCATTTGTTCAAAAGTATGTTGAAATGTTATTTAAATTTGTCATCATTTACTCATCCTCATGTTGGTTCAAACTGTATGGCTTTCTTCAACAGAATACATTTTAAAGAATGAGGTGCATGAACAATGTCTCCACCAGGGGTTCAGGGTGGATTTCAGCACTGGCGTGTAACACAGTCACTCCCGCTAGCCACTCTAGCGGATTGATATTTATATTCAATTAAATAGAGCGGCTCCATTCACAGTAAATGCTGTTCCCTATGAACTCCATCTCTGCATTTGCTGTGAGTTTGGGTTGCTTATAACATTCATCTGGGAACGCAAAGTGCACCATTTCACCAGGTGTGTAACGTAAATAATTTATAAACCTACGCCAACACAGGAGAATACCTCAATATATTTGAAAATATGCAAATTGATGTTCTTCGTGAAATTTCAAAATAAAAGTTTAACACCCTCGCTCTGAGTTTGCATGTTGTGGTGTCCACCTATTGAATTAAATGTTCTTTGGCCAATATTAAACAAGGGTTTGATCATGCTGTAAAAAGTGTAACAACAATAACATTGCATTATAAAAAACGGCTGTTGGTGCCCTCTGCTGGCATTTGTTTTAATGCAATGTACGTAAGTTGATTATGTTTATATTATGTACATTACATTATGCATTTTTTCAATAAAACTAAATGATTACTTGCTTTTGATACTTTATTTGAACCAATTCTTATTGCCTCATTATAATTTGTGTATTTAAGTAATTTTAAAGTCCATTACCACAAAAATATTATCCGATTACTCGATTAATCGACAAAATAATCGCCTGATTACTCGATTACCAAAATAAACGTTAGTGAACATTCTTTGTGTGTGTGTGTGTGTGTGTGTGTGTGTGTGTGTGTGTGTGTGTGTGTGTGTGTGTGTGTGTGAAATAACCCTTTAAGAGCTGGGAAGAGTTCACAGACCCTGTGTTAGAAAAGAACAGTTTGAATGTTTCAACACTGTAAAAAAAAAAAAAAAAAAAAAAAACTTGCTGCCTTAAAGGGATGCTCCACTTTTTTTGGAAATAGGCTAATTTTACAACTCCCCCAGAGTTAAACTGTTGAGTTTTACCGTTTTTGAATCCATTCAGCCGATCTCCGGTTCTGGCGGTACCACTTTTAGCATAGCTTAGCATACATCATTGAAGTGGACAAGACCATTAGCATTTCTCAAAAAAAAAAAAATGACCAAAGTGTTTCGATATTTTTCCTATTTAAAACTTGACTCTTCTGTAGTTACATCGTGCACTAAGACCGACGGAAAAATGTAAAGTTGCGATTTTCTAGGCTGATATGGCTAGGAACTATACTCTCATTCCTGCGTAATAATCAAGAAACTTTACTGCCGTACCATGAGTGCAGCAGGCGCAATGATATGACGCAGCACCTGAAAATAGGCTACCTTCCATCAACTGCGCTGCGTCATATCATTACGCCTGTTGCACTCATGGTACGGCAGTAAAGTTTCTTGATTATTACGCAGGAATAAGCTATGCTAAAAGTGGTACCGCCAGAACCGTAGATCGGACAATGGATTCAAAAATGGTAAAACTCAACAGTTTAACTCTGGGGGAGTTGTAAAATTAGCCTATTTCCAAAAAAAAAGTGGAGTATCCCTTTAAATTTACAATCAATTTGGATATTTAAGTAATTTAAACTGAAATTACATTAAATGACTTAAAGTACGCCTATTATGGATTTTTGAAAATTACCTTTCATGTAGTGTGTAACAGTTCTAAGTGAATGAAAACATCCTGCAAAGTTTTAAATCTGAAAGTGTACCGTATATAAAAGGTATTGTCTTTCAAAAGTAAGAGTCGACTCAGAGTCAATGAAATTAATCGTTTTTCAAACGAGTCATAAGCCTTTTCATTGTGATGTCAAGACGAAACATTAGCATATTGCTCAGAAAACTTGAACCCCCTCAAACCGGCAGCTGATTCCATTGGATACGGGATAGCATCATGTACAGAAGATGCTGTGCTCTACAATGTGAAGGTAAAGCCAGTTTTTTTTCACTGCCCAAGGATGTGCATGTGAGGAATCAGTGGTTAAAATTAATCTTTACCACGATACAACAGCAGTATAATCCTAAACGTTTGCTGTATTCCCTTTATTTTACTGACGACTGCTTCTCAAATCTCGGTGTTCAATGCAGGATTCGCAAACCGCTTGCTCTTGAAAGATAGATACTTAGTTTTACTGAATAATTAAATAAACATAATTTCTTAATTTATCCTTGTAAAGAAACCTCATTGCTGAACTGGCTACTCTCTGCTGTCTCAGACGATGACATATTTTCCTGTCGGCCACCGCAACTTTTGTTGGTTGCAATTCGTAACCTCACCACTAGATGCCGCTAAAAATCACACACTGCAGCTTTAACTCACTTTATTACTGTCTTACTGAAATACTTCTGCTAATCAGTTGTGGGCCACCATTACCTAAAACTGTGTCTATTCATGCAGATTGTCTGTCGTTCTCACTACTTTGAGGAAAGATTAAGCATGGAGCAAGATTTGCTTTACCAAAGTTTATGTTACATCAGTCATTCACGCTAGAGCTCGGCTAATGTATGCACTGTGAATAATACAGTTTACACGTTCACCGCAATAAATTAAAAAAAATACTCGGTAAATAAATAAGTACAAGTAAAATAATCGGTTTGTTGACGTATGCACTTGTTAATGCTGATGGTGAGAAATTACAGTTGCAACATCTCATAATGTACCTCAAAACTGAGTAGTGTATCACTGAGAAACATCCTGCTCAAATCGTCCTTGAGATGGAGGTTCGGGTTGAATAACTAGTTCTCACAGTCGCATTGATATTGTAAAATCAATGTCATTGTTTGTTACTGTGTTTAGTTTACGGTGTAGGAAGCCTCAGGACAAGTAGAGCTGACGTTATGAGGGCAATGAACGTTTTTGTTTGACGTGCGCGCTGTATGCGGTAGACCAATCACAACAGACTGAGCTGTCTGGCCAATCAGAGCAGAGTAGCTCACAGAAAGGAGGGATTTAGAGAGATTGATTCATCTGACGAGTCATTTGAGAATCACTGAAAAAGTGGTGATGTGCAAATGTATATATATATGAGAATATTATATGTTTATGAGAAAATTTAAGTTTTTTTGAACTTTGATGGATGTAAACCTGTTGTAGGAGACTCCAAAACAACATTAGGAAACTTTAAAATAGCATAATAGGGGCACTTAAAAAAAAAAGTTGAATCTTGAAGCTTACAATATTTTTTTTATTAATAAGCATATGTTGCATAAGCATAAAAAACATATGTTGTCATAACTTATTGATCATATGATTTTTTTTTATAGTGAATGGAAGAAAGAATTGTACATGTATTTGCATCTATTTGTGTGTCAACTCTTTCTTTAAGAGGATACTCTGTGATCAATCTGTTTTGAAGAATCACTTATGTCTACCCAACCTCCATTCTGCAATTGTCAGGGGCCCATCTGAACCGTTCACCTGCTTCATCATTTCTAAACCTCTAACTTGTTTCCATGGCTAAATCATCTTTCTGTACCCATCTGATCAGGAATGAAAGACCCTCACGCTCGACAGCGAACAAACATCATGAAAAAGCTTTGACTTGATGCCCTCTGGGGACCTTTGGTTACTTCAGAAAACAAAACGCATTTCTCCATCTCTGTTCTGTTCTCACAGAGAGACAAACACAAGAGACTCTGTAATTGCCAGCAGCGTGTGGGTTTGCGTGTGTGTACATCACGGCACATATCACGCTGAAGTGTTTATTATTGTTTTTGCCCTTCCTTGAAGGCGTCTGACTGACAGAGGGCGGAGGGAACTCACTGCAGCGCTGTGTTCTCGCACATCCAGTGCGTGGGAGAGAGTGGCAGGCCTCGTCAGCTAGCGGTGCTAGCAGAAACAACGGAAAGTCTGAACCACAGATGGCCAAGCCTTCAACACAACGCTGCCATCCGTATCACATAAACATCATCCACACTCCTACCAGAGAAGATCATGATGGAAAAAAACAATTAAGCGTGCCACTTTCGCAGCAGAGTCATTTACACATTTCAGCGTTCGCAAGGACTCATTATCGCAAATATTCTTAGGGCTCCAGACAAAAATAAAACATTTAGGAAATTACTTTTTTATTTGACAAATTACAGGATCGCTCAAAGATGATTGCTACAGTTTATGGAGTACATGGTTCTTTCTTTAGCTTTTAACAAGTCACAGTTACTGTATGAGCTCTGATGAAGAGGCCTTCAAGTAGCTTTAATTACATAGTCAAACAAACTAGTCAGTAACTAGACTAACATAAGTCTCACAAACCAATAATATGTCACAGTAACGTAACGGTTGCCAGTTCATTTCAAATCACCCATAACTGAGTAAGGACTTGTAGTATATTGAGGGAGTCAGTTGTGACCATGAGTAAAAGCTCCATTCACTAACAGAGTCTGATTCAAAAAGTGCTAACTTACAGATTTATTAAAAAATAACTGGTTTAAAATAGTAAATTTTCATGACTCTTGCTGTGTTCATAGTTTTGTGCATTAAATATGACACAGGACGAAACCACATAAGGGCACAGACAAAGATATAAAATTATTGTCATGCACACACGTTTTTATTTTTTGTTGCATTTGCAACCATTTTAGTCGAAGTCTACAAAGCTTGCAATGACACATGCCTGCATACATATATTCGAAGATATGATCTCTAAAGACAATAGATATACTTGCCTCACAGAGTCTGATATACACGCAACACAAGCGCTTGCAAAAATTACACGCACGATAAATTGGCCTCCATTTTAATAAGATGCTTATCAGAACGAGGATCTCTGGGAAATTACTATGTGTTTTCCTGGCTCTCTCATTGTCGCAGATCTTGATAATGTATTTGATTTTAATTAGACGTATTTCCACACCCTGCTACGCCAAACGCCTCTCAATGTAGCGGTGTCTACCGTAGCTGGCGGAAACAGGCATGGGCACGTCTCAGCGATTCTGCACGGCTCCGGCCAAATCAAACGCATGGCTATTAAGCAGAACCACACTGCTTAATAGGGTAATCTCCTGTTGATTTTGTCATTATGTCCCCCACAATCAGTAACGAGGCGTAGTGTGCATACTAATAAACTACTTTGCATATTAGCGAGGAGTTTTGAATTTCAGTTCAAGTTCAAAAGGCTCTTTTAAAAATATATTTCTCCATAAAAAGAACTTCACGTCAATGCCACACAAGTTACATCTGAAACATCTCTACAAGTCACCTCTTGACTGGTACTTTTTCTGCTAAGTCACTTAAAAGCATCTGTCAACAACATGAATGTAAATGCACATGACACAGGCCTTCCTCAACAAACATTGCCATCTTGTTGTTTTGTCTGGGGTTCAGTTGCTGATTTCCATTTCCCAGATGGACTGACTGAAGAACAAAATTTGTTTTCTTGGAAGCTCAGAAGAAAGAAGAAAACAATAATACTGTAAAATATTATAGCAATTTAAAATAGCTGTTTTCCATTTTAATATTTTTAATAATGTAATTTATTCCTGAGATGGCAAAGCTACACTGTGCCCTATAGAGAATGATGTGGTTGCAAGCAGATCGAGTTAAGGAGCTTTTAGCCTGCGCCATCTAGAGTTCACAGATCTTTGTTTTTCCTCTATTATTACAATTAGATTAACTAAGTGAGTGTTAGATGACAGCAAATGTAATCTTTAAAAACACTCAATTTAATAAACAGTTACATGTAATCTACTGCAAAACCAATGAATGAATATTAATTTTATACGGTATATTTTTGTTTTATTTTTAATTCAATTAGACAATATATTACAATTCGGCTAGAATCATCCCATCACACAAGTTATATGGACATTTTATGGTTAGAAACAGTTAACACATACAGTGCAACACATTAAGCTATGCTGGTCATGTGGGCAACACAAGTTCAAATCTATTCTCCCTATAATTTTTTGTCATTTCCAAACATTTACTATCAATAAAGTGGCTAAAAAACCTTAACAGGTTATATTTCAGCTTTTCCCCATCAAATAATGATTGTCAGATTTTAATTAAACATGTCAATGTTTGCAGTGCCCTCCACAACCCAAGTGACACTGAGCTCAATTAATCTTAAATAAATCCATCTCTTATGAGCAGTCAAAGGACACCAGAAACGCCCCATCACAAATTCATCCCATTACCTTTTCGTTAAACCCCCAAAAATGCCAACAGACATGAATTACTCATTTCATCTGGCTAATATCCCCCACCAAGGGATGCGGAACGCACAAAGGACGAGACAATTGCGTTCAGCATTACGTGTCACTGCTCTCCATCGCCAGAGTGAGACTGATGAAGGTTTACTCGCTCGCGCCGTCTCCCAAGACAGGGATTTAGACCTCTCGTCCGCCCGTCCCGAAAACACCACAGACAGCTGCTGATACTTTAATCCCACCTGGCCTTTCACTCCCGACCAGGACCAAAGCCTATGCAGATAGGATGATGTAAATGGAGGATGGGGGGATAAAGAAAGGAAGGATGGCAGGGATCAGGACGTGACAGAATCATTAGAGCCGGCCTCATCCGTCACGGTGCCAGAGAGGTAGATGATAAGGACATGGGTCACGGTTAAACATGTGACAGGAAGAATGTCAGAGGGCCTTGCAGCAATCCAGACAGCAATGAAATGGAATGGAAATGTGGCAAATTGTGACCTCATGGCAAGAAGATGGGATTTAGTTAAAAATACAAATATTTTTATTATTACTGGTACTTCTGATCAAAAATTGTCATCAATTACTCTCCCTCACATCGTTCCAAATCTGTAAGACTTTCCGCTCATCTTCAAATCACAAATGAAGGCATTTTAATGAAATATTTGAGATTTCTGCCCCTCCATTGACAGTCCAAGCAAATACCACTTAGTCGATTCAAAAAGTTCATAAATAGATCGTAAAACTAATCCATATGAATCCAGCGGTTTAGTCCAAATTTTCTGAAGAGACTCGATCTCTTTATATGATGAACAGATTGAATTTAGGCTTGTATTCATATATAAACACTAATCAGCAAATCAATAAACAGAAACTTAACTGTACTTGCTTGATGCACGAGAACAAACCTCATTGGTTCTTGTGGAAGCTCAAATGTGCTGCGTAACACACGAGAATGAACCTCATTGGTTCTCGCATGTCAAGCAAGCATGCTTGAGCTTCCGTTTACCACAACTGATGAGTGCATTGATTAATGTTTAGCTACAGTGCCTAGCATAAGTGAACACACCCATGATAAAGTTGACTAAAAAGAGGAATAAAAAAATCATCTTTTGGAAATTGATCTTAATGCCTTAATTTAAAAAATGAGGAAAAATCCAACCTTTAAGGACACCAATTTTCTTTGTAAATGAATAATGTATTGTAAATAAATAAATGTTCTTCCTTAAAATACAGGTTGCGTAAGTCAGGAAACCCCTATGTTAAATTCCCATAGAGGCCTGCAGATTTTTATTTTTAAAGGCCAGTTGTTTCATGGATCCAGGATACTATGCATCCTGATAAAGTTCCCTTGACCTTTGGAATTAAAATAGCCCCACATCATCACACACCCTTCACCATACCTAGAGATTGGCATGGGGTACTTTCCATAAGATCATCTCTCAATGCAAATCATACAAGCCTAACTGAAATAACACCATGCCAATCGCTAAGTATGGTGAAGGGAATGTGATGATGTGGGGCTTTTTTTAATTCCAAAGGCCAAGGGAACTTTATCAGGATGCACAGTATCCATCCAATTTCCAAAAGATGTTTTTTTTATTCCTCTTTTTAGTCAACTTTAGCATGGGTGTGTTCACTTATACTATCCACTGTATATGTGAATAAAAGCCTAAATTAAATCTGTTCATCATATAAAGCAATCGTGTCTTTTCAGAAAATTTGGACTAATACGCTTAATTCATATGGATTCATATACGATCTTTTTATGAACTTTTTGAAGCGTAATGGCAAAACACAGGACGAAAAGTCAAATACACCCTGCCTACGATGTTTTAAAATGAATGATTCATGCATCAAAATAAACAAACAAATGAAAAACTTCTGGTCACATCTGAAGCAAAATATATTATTAGGAGTTTGATGACTAATGATTTTAAGAGGTGGTGACATAATAGATACCTATAATTCATAGTTTTCAGTCATGTGACAGTCGTCTCAATGGCAAAAAGTGTCCCAATCAACCTGAATTTAACCTAATATTATTATTTTCTTGTTGATAGTAGTGAAGTTAAATTCTCTTCCATGTGGGAACCATTTAAACATAAAATAAAACTAAAACAAATTTATACAGGATTAAAAACACCACAAAAAATATAGAGGGACAACCACGTCACTGATGTGTGTGTTTCTGCGACGATTGTCCTCCTCTGGGACTCTCTATAAAACTCTTCATGCAGCACATTTAAATTTAAATTAGATCCAATCCAAGTTTAATTTTGAATCATGCATTATTTAAAATAAAATTATTCCAAAGCACCACTAATGTATCCTGTAGGATGGCTTTCTGGACTATCATTATCTATAAAAACAACATTAAAAATGTACGCCACGCCTTAGGACTAGCTCCCAAATATCTCTTATCCCGACCATAAGAGAGCAAATACAATTTAACACTTTTATCATCAGCAAGTTCTCATGAGCAAACCCGTAATATGACTCCTTTGGGAAAACTGTTTCTTGATCTGCTGTTTTCTCAATGATAACAGCATTAATGCTTAGATCACACTGTGTATGCTTGATTTCAGTTGACAAATAGTAGTCTTAAGGGCTCATAAATGTGTTTAAAACATAATAAAGACTTCTGAGGTGACAAATATTGAATAGACAAAGCACTACAAAAAAGACAAGAAAGCAAGCAAATAAAAAAGAAAACAGCTACAGTAGATCCAAAAGAACTGGCTATAATTTCTGATCACTCAGCCTTTGCTGAAGCCCTGTACGTCATAAAATACCACTAAAATATCACCCCAAAGCCTCGTGATGTCCAGAGACAAGTCTTAGATGGTTTTGATGGCTCCTCTCACCCATCAAAGCCTTTTAAGCACCTACAATGTCAGCACTACTCTGTACACTTCTAACATGCCCTCGCAGGTCGTTGTGGTCACAGGATATGTCAGGCAAGATGTATTTAAAACTCAGAAGTGAAGTCTTTTCCAAAGCTAACACTACAGTCAGAAAGTTTGGGTTTGAAGGTTTCTCAGAGCAGGACTGTCTGGTATTCTCTCCACTTGTGGGAGAACTGTGAATATGTGTATCACAAAATAACTGCCCTTTTATAACTGCCTACCTCAGTGTTTCCTCTCTGAACCTCAACAGTCTTGTATAACAGAAACAAAATAGGGGATCTATATGAGTATAGAGAAAAGTCATAAATGTAAACATTAAATATGGACATAATAGGAATGTTCGAGGTTAAATTATATGGCATAATGTAAATTATTAACGACAATCTATTCAATTAATTCACTTTCTTTAATGCGCCTGGAAGTTTATGGGGAAAGATCACCAATTAATAATAAATAATATATACATATACAGTATATACTGATGAGCCAAAACATTATGACCAGTCACAGGTGAAGTGATATCATTGATAATCTCCGAGAACAAGGCCACATATTAAGGTCTGGGTAGGTTTGATGGTAAGCAAACAATCAGTTCTGAATAACGTGTTGGATATAGAAGAAATGGTACGGAATCAAGATCTGAGTGACTTTGAGCCAAAATTGTTATGGTAAGGCCACTGGGTCAGAGTATCTCTGAAACAGTAAGCCTTGTGGGTTGCGCCTGGTCAGCAGTGGTGAGAATTTTCCAACAGTGGTCCGAGGAAAGACAAACCGGCAACAGGGTGTTGTATGCCCAAGGCTCACTGATGCACGAGGGCAACAAAGGCCAACCCGTCTGGTCCGAGACAACATAAGGGCTACAGTGGCAAAAGTCAAACAAAATTTTAATGATCGTTATGGGATGAATGTGCAGAGACTAGTGATGCGCAGATTGCGGTTATATCCGCGGGCGCTGCAGATAATCCGTGGATCGGGTGGGTCAAGTGATTTCCATTACACGAGAGTAGATGTTAAAACTTCATGCTGATTTGTACGCGGCTTTCGCCAAGATAAGCACCGACTAAGACATAGCTTTACAGTAACCTATGCTTCTCCATCCATTTACGCTTCTTTCCATATGGTGATGTAAATCTCCTTCTGTCTAGTGTTAACATGCGTCAGCACACACAACGGCTGCAACCACAGTGCGGTCCCCCCATGACAACCGTCTGGATTGAGCTGAGTAGGGGACATCTCTAGGTTCTTCAAGTGGGCACCTTCCGTCCTCACTGTTTCGTCGACTAGCCCACGACACCTCAAGAGGGCTCGACAGTGACTCTGGCGTCCCAGAGTCACCCCCCTCCGTCCCCCACTCAACTCAGCCCAGCTTACTGACCTCTACATCCCTCCTGCTGCTGAGACCTAACCACAATCTCACAATCTCTCCGCAACCCAACCATACGCGCCAATTCACCACCCGTCATTCACGCAAAATACACAGGAATGTAATGACTGTAAATACTATACAACCTATACAAATAAACCAACAGACTCTTCAAGTTTTCAAGAATTCTACGAAACCGTAGCATGGCGGCCTGTACACAGCCAGCTAGAATCTTTCCGTCTCAACCACAGCCAGTTGCTGCTCCTTTCTGCTGCTTCAGATAAGTTCTTTACTGTGCGACGCAACTCTTGGCCACCGAATCCGACGTCTCTGAGGAACCGGGTTGTAGAGTGTGCCACAAAACCTCGACAACCCATTTCCACTGGATAAACCTGGACTCTCCATCCTCGCTGTTCTGCTTCAGTGGCCAGATGAGCATACCACAGTTTCTTCCTGTCATATGCCTCATCTACCGCATCCTCCCATGGCACTGTTAACTCTATCAGTTGAACAATGCGTGCTGATCCAGACCACAAAACAATATCTGGTCGTAGGTTAGTGGTGGCAATCTCAGGTGGAAAAATAAGCCGTTGATCAAGATCAGCCAGCATCTTCCAGTCCCTAGCAGCTTCCAGTTGTCCTGGGTGAGA
Source organism: Gila orcuttii (assembly GCA_026230005.1). Lineage (NCBI taxonomy): Eukaryota > Metazoa > Chordata > Actinopteri > Cypriniformes > Leuciscidae > Gila > Gila orcuttii. Next base: position 13,101,078 of record JAPDVR010000021.1, on the reverse strand, counting down.
ATTGGTGTTAGCACCTTTTCTTGGTGGTTGCTCGCCTGGGCGGAGGAATATTGTCTTCTGCGTGTAATGTTTTGCTAGAACAGGCGGCAACTTATTGGTCATACTACGCTTGCCTTCCAATGCTAAAGCCAAACATCGCAATACTTGGTCATGGCGCCAAGTAAACCGACCTTGGCTAAGAGCCACCTTACATCCTGTCAAAATGTGCCTTAAAGTGGCAGGTGATGAACACAAAGGACAAGAGGGATCCTCTCCTACCCAGAGGTTTAGGTTCTGCGGTGATGGGAGAACATCATATGTTGACCTAATAAGGAAACTGATCCTACTCTCTTCCATTGACCAAAGGTCTTGCCAGCCCATTTTACGTTGTTCCACACTCTCCCATCTCATCCACTCTCCCTGCTTGGCCTGGGAAATGGCCTTTATACATCTCATCCTCTCCTCCTGCTTTCGCACCTCGTTGACTCCTCCTTTGAGCTGGGCCTGCCTTGTGCCATTTAGGAGGAGCTAAACTGAGCCCAAAACCCCCTCTTCCATGCTGTACCTGTCCCACGATATCCCCAATTTGAAGGTCAGCCTTTGCCTCTACTACAGATTTCTTTGCTGACCACTTTCTACCAGTTTTTACCACAGGGTCTGCCTCCCTTACACATTTGTCGCGTGACTCTGCTAAAGTCATTTCCAGTCTGACCTTGGCACACTTAAACTCCTCGTTAAAGCAGAGACTGGCAGCTGCAATACTCCTTTACTATAAAGTTCCACTCTGCTGAGGCAACGTGGAACTCCCAACCATTTCCTGATGTATGAACTTATTAACGCTTCCAGCTTATCCACTGTTGTCAAAGAAACCTCGTACACAGTCAGTGGCCACAGCAACCTTGGCAGTAGACCAAACTGAAAGCACCAGAGTTTTAGTTTGCCTGGTAGAGCACAGCTGTTTATGCTCTTCAACCCTTCCACTGCTTGTCGTCTAACTTCTCCCACTCGAACTGTGTCCTTTAGATCCCCATCGTACCATCTCCCAAGACTCTTCACTGGCTTCTCAGAAACTGTTGGTATTGCCTCCCCATTAATGAAGCATGTTTTATCTACTACCTTTCCTTTAACTTTCGAGATGCTCCTTGATTTAGAGGGCTTAAATTGCATTCGTGCCCATTCAATATTATCTGTTAACTTCCCCAATAACCGATTAGTGCAGGCTACTGTTGTAGTCATGGTTGTCATGTCATCCATGTATGCTCTGATTGGTGGTAGTCGCATCCCAGAAGCCAAGCGCTCTCCTCCTACTACCCATCTTGATCTCTAATGATTACTTCCATTGCCATGGTAAAAGCCAGTGGAGAAATGGTGCATCCTGCCATTATTCCAACCTCTAAGCATTGCCATGCGGTGCTGAATTTTGGAGTTGAGAAACTAAATTGCAGATCTCCAAAATAGGCTTTCACTAAATTTGTTATTGACATTGGTACTCTGAAAAAATCAAATGCTGCCCAAAGAAGCTCATGTGGCACTGAACCATATGCATTAGCCAAATCCAGGAATTAGTGATGGGGATGAGACCGCCTATGCCGAGTCCGAGTCAAGACCGAGTCTTTGAAGGGTCGAGTCCGAGTCGAGACCGAGTCCGTTGGTTTTCAAATACAGTCGAGTCCGAGTCAAGACCGAGTCTTTGAAGGGTCGAGTCCGAGTCGAGACCGAGTCCGTTGTTTTTCAAATACAGTCGAGTCCGAGTCAAGACCGAGTCTTTGAGGAAGCAAGTCCGAGTCTAGATTTTGTCTCGACATGTCAGTTTTGATATTCATGATTTAATATCACCCCAGTTAACAATCAACAGTTAGGCCTACAGACTAAGCTAGATTGGGAATTGTTTAGAGGAGCAGTCTTAACGTCTTAATATGGACTATGCTTTTACTATCATTAAAAAAATCCCTACCACATGCATCATCTTCTGCCTATTTTTCTAAAATGCTTCAACAGTGCTGCTCTGTCATCAACATGTTAAGCTCAACCTGACTTTTTTAATCATACTTAGGACATGCAGAGCAAATTAAAATTTTCTAGTGGCATGTCTAAATTAGTAGGCTTAGCTACTTTATAACATTTTCCAATATTTACCAATTTTAAACATTTTGACAATACACTCGAATTCAGTATCTTTTAAAACTTTATTCCATCAAACTAGTGATGGGGACGAGACCGCCTATGCCGAGTCCGAGTCAAGACTAAGTCTTTGAAAGGTCGAGTCCGAGTCAAGACCGAGTCTTTGAAGGAACAAGTCCGAGACGAGTCCCAGAAAGCAGAAATCGGTCTCGAGACCGGACTCGAGTCCGAGACCGGACTCGAGTACTACATCACTACCAGGAATGTCACATGGAGCTCCTTCCTCTCCTTTTTAGCTGATTGAATTCGTTGCCAGATAACATTGATGTGTTGTAAGCATCCTGAGAACCCTGGAATGCCCGCTTTTTGAACTGAAGTGTCAATGAAGCCATTCTTTAATAGGTAGGTTGACAATCTCTGCGCAATAATGCTGAAGAAAATCTTACCTTCGACGTTTAATAGTGAAATAGGACGAAACTGACTGATGCTTGTAGCATCTTTTTCCTTAGGTATAAAGACTCCACCTGCTCGGTGCCATGCTCTAGGTACAACCTGCTTTTCCCATGCCACTTTTATCAATTTCCACAGAATTCGTAGAACTCCTGAACCACTCTTGTACACTCTGTACGGAACTCCATTAGGCCCTGGAGATGATGAAGCCCTTGCCTTTCTCACAACCTGCTCTATCTCTTTCCACTTAGGTGCACAGACCTCCATTTGGTATTCTGGTGGATTGATAGGTGGGATATCTGACGGAATTGACATAGGCTCATGCCTTTTTGCATCTGTATGCGTTTCCTCCAAATATCTCTCTATCTCAACCCTAGATGCTTTTAAAGTGCCATTCTTCTCACTGGTGAATAACTTCTTTACGAATTTGAATGGGTCTTTATAGAAATTAGCCCTCACGCTCCTTCTTTTTGTAGCGTTTCCGTAGGCGCTCAGCTCTGCGTAATGTTGCAAGCTTATCTTTTATGGACCTTTGTAAGAGATTGAGTCCCTCCTTCTGACTTTGTTCTGCTTTTTCCCATTGCTTCCTCAGCTGTCTCCTTTCTCTAACTAACCCTTCAATTTTCTGCTGCCGTCTAGATACAGCAGGAGTAGTTTGTACTTTTTCCTTCCTTTTTTCCACACCAAACCTCTCACTTCCATATGCGTAAATGATGTCCCCAAATTTATTCAGCTTCTTTTCAACTGTACCAGTTAATCTTTCCAATGCAAAGCATAGATCTGTGTTTACCGTGTCCCATGCAGTTTTCTCACAAGCTCTTGGCCATCTAACTCCAGGCCTATGCCCGTTGAGGTTCTTTTCTCTCTTATGCTGGTTAGTCTGACCGGGTTCACAAGTATCAATGTGTTCATCACAAACTGTGCAAACCCTCATCTCCTCTATGACAGGGGTACTGATATCCTGCGAACTGTGGTTTGCTTCCTGTCGCTGGATTTCATTCAAATGACTTGACTGACTTTGTAAGAAGTACTGATCAATGCGAGGCCCTTGTCCCTTCTCCCTCAAGCATTTAATTCTCCCTTAATGAATCTTCAACCCCCTGACCGTTGTCGCCTTGCTCCAGCCACAGACACAAGCTTGGAGTTCAATGACTTTGCTAACTGCAGAACCTGAACTAGTCTTTTGTGAAGTACTCTCCATACTCATATCCGTTTCCATTCCAACGTCGTTAACCATGTTGTCCAACATTGAGTCATCTTCCGCCCCTGCTCTCGCAGACTCTAGGGGTATTTTTCTCTTTAATTTCTCAGAAGCCTTGGGCGGGTGTCTCCAGCATCCTGTAAACACAGAGCTGGATACTGCCGACAAGGGTAGCTAACCCTTACCAGCCCCATTGGGGTCTCTTTCCTCCTGTCAGCTGTCTCTCCAGGCTGTCACAAGGTCTTTCCCTTGTTGCCAGCAGCACTATTCACTGCAGTCACTGGACGTATCCAGATCTTCATGATTTCCATTACACGAGAGTAGATGTTAAAACTTCATGCTGATTTGTACTCGGCTTTCGCCAAGATAAGCACCAACTAAGACATAGCTTTACAGTAACCTATGCTTCTCCATCCATTTACGCTTCTTTCCATATGGTGATGTAAATCTCCTTCTGTCTAGTGTTAACACGCGTCAGCACACACAACGGCTGCTACCACAGTGCGGTCCCCCCATGACAACCGTCTGGATTGAGCTGAGTAGGGGACATCTCTAGGGTCTTCAAGTGGGCACCTTCCGTCCTCAGTGTTTCGTCGAAGTAATAAAAATAACATTCTGATTCATTTCGGGTGGGTCATGGGTGGATATGATAAATCATTTAACGAAAATATGAACTACATTCTCTAAAATATGAGCCCTTGTCTAAAATGTAATTCTTTTTTTCCACCAGGCAGATAGGCACTGATTTGCACTCTCTTTAAGATGTACGCTGCACGGGGTCCGCTTTTTTTAAGCAGAAATGGAGCATGTCCGAGAGTGAAGTAAAAAAAAAAATTAAAAAAAAAAAAAAAAAGGAAGGAAGGAAGGAAGGAAAGAAAAGTACCGTGTGGGAAGCATTTTAGCAAAGTGGTTAACGAGGATGAAACAAGTGCTGGGTATGTAATATGCAACGGCTGTGAAGTGTTTGTGTGCACGCGCACGAGTCGCAGTGACAGAAACAGTGCCATTCCAGTTTAAGTTTCAAAGGAGTAAAGCCTGTTTATGCCATTAAGAAAATTAAATTCCATCAAATAAATTTTGTTTTAAAGAAATGTTCATTTAAAAGCAGCGCTCATTCATCAGTGTATTATGTTACCATTAGAGATGCGAGCATAAATAGTCGCCGGGTCCGCTGTTGAAGGTGATGATCATCCATTTATCATCACGCTTTGTTACACATAAGAATAATTGTAATTTGACCATCGGGTGCGGATACTTAAATCAGAGAAAATTTTTGGTGCGGGTGGCTGGCGAGTGGATGATTGTTTTTTTGCAGGGGATTCGGGCGACGTTGGAGCTCATCCGCGCATCTCTAGTGCAGACCAATCAGAGTGCCTATGATGACCCTGTCCATCGTCGAAAGCGCCTACAATTGGTACACGAGTATTGAAACTGGACTTTGGAGCACTGGAAGGAGTTCACCAGGTCTGATGAGTCCCGTTTCTTTTACAGCCCGTGTAACAGCCATGTACATGTGCACCAGGATGCACTGTGGGACGGTGACAAGCTGGTGGAGGGAGTGTGATGCTCTGGGAAATGTTCTGCTGGGAAACCCTGGGTCCGGTCATTCATGTGGATGTGAATTTCACATGTGCCACCTACCTAAACATCGTTGCAGACCAGGTACACCCCTTCATGACAATGGTGTTTTCTGGTGGAAGTGGCCTCTTTCAACAGGATAATGAACTCTGCCACACTGCACACATTGTTCAGGAATGGTTTGAGGAACATGATGAAGAGTTGAAGATGTTGCCCTGGCCTCCAAATTCCCCAGATCTCCATCGAGTTGAGCATCTGTGGGATGTGCTGGACCAACAAGATCAATCCATGGCTGCTCCACCTCGCAACCTACAGGACTTGAAGGATCTGCTGCTAATGTCTTGATGTCAGATCCCACAGGACTCCTTCAGGGGTCTTGTAGAGTTCATGCCTCGGCGGGTCAGGCTGCTGCAACGGGCAGTTTTGGCAGCACATGGAGAACCAACAGCATATTAAGCAGGTGGTCATAAAGTTTTGGCTTATTGGTGGCTTTAAAAAATAAGAAATGTGCTGTTCATATTTTGTACATTTAATTCATTCATTTTTTTTTTTTAGAAAATTGTATGTTACTGAAGATATAAAATTTGAATATGACAACTGTTCTTGGTTATAATGTACCTGTGGATGTATTTATTTGTTTATGGACTGATAATATACTGTTCAAAAATGTATTTTGTAATCAGCAAGAATTTTTATTGTTTTTAAAAAATATCTCATGTTCACCAAGGCTTTTTTTTTCTTTTTTTTTTACAAAATACAGTAAAGCATATTGTGAAATATTACAAATTAAAAATAACTATTTTAATATTTTAAAATATAACATTCCTTAGGTGGCAAAGCTGATTGTATTTAGCAGCCATTACTCCAGTCTTCAATGTCATTTTCTTATTGCTGTTGCCTATTTAGAAGACTGGTTACTGGTCTACATATACTTTGGTATTTAAAATGCAGTCCATAGCCTATATAAAGGGCATGAAGATCATATAGCTAAAATCTAGATGCTAGAAATAAATCAAAAGGGGGAAAAAATCTCAAGTAACCCTCTATTCAAACTTACAGTAGGCAGTCTAATCCAGAAGAATCAGTTGAATTTTACTGCTGAAGCCAGATTAATTCCTTTTATTTTTTTATAGAAAACCAGAGCATCAATCTAGAGAGCTAATGCATGTAGATGTGTGAGGGCGAGCATTACAAAACAGTGAGAGAGGAGAAAGGGAAAGTTATGAATCCCCTGTAACATCATCGCATGGTAGAGTAACATTCATCTCTGCTCACTAAACTCAGAGCATCTGGCAGAGTGAGGAATGGACCAGACCAGAGGCACCAAAACCTAAATCATCGGCACCTATGTGATCACCATTACTGCAGAGAGATCTGAAAGCGCTAATGACCTACACCAGACACCCAATATCACTGGAAATTTTACTATTTTACAAGGTGGCAATTTCGTATGATGTGAATTGCACGAAAATGTGTGTTTTTTTGTAAGCCTGAAGGTCCGCCCCTAAACCTAACTGCCACTGGGATGTAAGTAGATCAAACAAAATCAAATGTACAAATTAATTTAAATTTGCCACCAATATGACAAAAGTTACGAATTGTAGTTACAAATTGCCATGAGATTCAGTTGATAATGATATCATTTAAATATATTATAATTTATTTTTAACAAATAAATACAACTAAATCCCCATTTACATTCAAAATAGCTTGAATTTGGCCCAAAACTGTGCTAAAACCTTCATCTCATGCATAAAAAAAAAACCTTTCCCAACATAAAAACATCCAGAAGCAAGGTCTTCTAAATAACAACACTACCAACCATTCAAAACAACAATCCAGCAACACTATGATCTTCACATTTGCCCAACCATTACAGATGTATTTCTGGCTGGATGAAGGACCACCACCTTCAACTAAACCTTGTGAAGACAGAGCTACTTGTGGTCCCGGCCAACCCAACACTTCATCACAACTTCTCCATTCAGCTAGGCTCGTCATCCATAACTCCATCAAGGTCAGCTAGGAACCTTGGGGTTGTAATTGATGATTAGTTGAAATTCACAGACCACATTGCTAGAACTGCCCAGTCCTGCAGATTTGCCATGCACAACATTAGGAGGATCAGGCCATTCCTTACAGAGCATGCTACACAACTCCTTGTCCAAGCACTTGTTTTATCCAGACTGGACTATTGTAATGCTCTCCTGGCTGGTCTTCCAGCTTGCTCTGTCAAACCTCTACAATTGATCCAGAATGCTGCAGCCAGAGTAGTCTTTAATGAGCCAAAGAGAGCACACGTCACTCCTCTCCTCACAAAATTGCACTGGTTGCCAGTTGCCGCTCGCATTAAATTCAAGGCACTGACGTTTGCCTACAGAACAACCACTGGCACTGCTCCCTCTTACCTAAACTCATTACTTCAGACTTATGTGCCATCCAGAAACCTGCGCTCTGCTAGCGAATGTCGTCTTGTGGTACCATCTCAAAGAGAAAATCTCTTTCTCGGACCTTTACCATGACTGTTCCCTGTTGGTGGAATGATCTGCCTAACTCAACCAGAGCTTCTGAGTCAGTAGCCACTTTCAAGAAACTGCTGAAGACGTATCTTTTTCGGCAGCACTTGATTCAGTAGTATTAACACTTTCTCTTCTCTTCTAAAAAAAAACAAAACAAAAAAAACTGCACTTAAGTTAAACTGAGAGGGGTTATAGCACTTACGTATTGTTGTCCTACTGTTAGTTTTAACTGCTTCTATTGTTCTCATTTGTAAGTCGCTTTGGATAAAAGCGTCTGCTAAATTAATAAATGTAAATGTAAATGTATTGGCCATTGCTGTTCTAACACTGGTTCAGTCCTATTCCCAAGACCCTAGTCAAGTTCTATTTCTACAGAATGTGTGTCCCCTGAACCTCGTTCAACTTCACTGACCTGTTAAACATTTATGGAGATGTCAGTCTCAAATGTGGCAAACAAGAGGAAAGCCAGGCTCAGCTGGGTGTAGAGGAGGACATACTTCTCAAAAGCATCTCTCGCAGTTATCAATTTACAGCCATTAACAGGAAACAGGAGAAAATGGCCTTTAATTGGCCAGTTAATTGCAGCATAAATCTGAGTGGTGACTGGTGAGAGGTCCAATCAGATGGAAATTGTACCCTCTGATGGAGCTCCTCAGCTGGGTTGGCATAGCCAGTAGTTATCTGCAGATGGACATCAACTGGACCAAACACGCATTCAAAATGACAACAGAAACAACAGAGGCTAACATCCATAATACCATAACAACTTTAGCATGCGATAGGCCTAGGCACAAAAACAGAAGAATATACCAATAAACACGCACATGCACAGAACACTCATTCATCACAGTTGACTACAGCAAGCATCAGTATTAGGTACTATTAGCCTACTAATTTAACAAACCAGACTCTTCATCCTCATGATGACATTTCAACAATAAAACTATTTAATTAAACTAAAACTACTATCGTGTACATATTATAATGTTAATATCGTGACACGTTTTAGTACTAGTGGTTTTAATGCTTTGTTTGGAAAACGCATTTAGTACCCGAGACAGTGAGTTGTGAGCTATCACGTGCAGGTGTTGATCTTTCTTAAAATCATCGCTGCCAAACTATGCAAGTTTGGTTTCGTTGCGTTGCGTGGTACAGTATATATCCACATAATCCAGTGCTTTATGTTCTCTGTATTCTGAAATATCACGTTACTTACACGGAGTGAGAATGCGCTACAAACAACTCAGGGCGTAAGTGAACTCACGGAAAAGAATCGATTCAAAAGAGTTATTCATATGAAACGTATATCGATTCGCAAGTTCTGCTTCTAAACAAATGGCAGATAAATAACATACTCAGGCATTTTTTTTTTTCAAACTGTTTTACATGAAGCACTTGCCAATAAACTTAAAGTGGCGTGGAACATTTAGAAATAAATACTTCTGCAGTTTCTTCAGACCCGCTGGCTGTCTTGACTTTTAGTTTTGCTGACCATAAAACATTTGTAGGCTACGTTCGGTTTTTGAAGTCGGGTTCTCGCAAACTAGACCGTTATGTGCTAGATTAACAACAGCATACTTTTTTATCACATGGATGGATATTACAAAAGGTGTGAACAGTGGGGTAATTAATATTACTTATTTTCATATAGTTTAACTTGCTACTAAGATAACTAAAACTGAAATAAAAAATTTAATAAAACTACAGGCATAGTATAGGCTATAGCCAGAGGTGGGCTGTTAGCAACACTGTGGAAACCACTCAAAACACTGCAGCATCAGCAAATGAACAACCACCAAAGCAGTGAATTTTGCAAAGGTAAGCACCAATTACAAAAGTTGTTACAAAAGCTCATGTCCCTCTGTGATTGCACTATGCAAAATTCTGTGTTGGACACAGCTGGCCTGGCTTGGTTTATTTTCAAAGTAATACTAAAAACACTCAGCATTACAAAAATATCTATTAGCAAGGCCTTACGCTTGCAACCCCACCTCCATTAAGTGGAAAGTCACTCAGCCTGGTTAACAAGATTGTATGGGCAATTACTCTAAAAGTGTGGAGTTTGCGCTTTTCAAACACACCAACCAATCCTGTTTAGGTATAGAGGGGGTTCTAATTCAGTTACAACAGACCGGCTCGGTAAACAGTGACACTGATCTTTCCTGATCCACCCCCTAAAAATAAAATAAAAACCCTGTGGCAAGTGCCTCGAGGGAAAGCATGGAAGAGAGAACCCATCTAATGTAAATATGGAGACAAACACCTCCCCATCCCATCACTCATGCATTTTCAACAGCTGACATTTCCCTGACATTTCAGGCCCGGGATAAACTAAACAAAATGGTCGGCACACACCACGTTAAATGCTGGAAAAGACTAAACCGTGGCAGTATGTACGGGTGTGTTCCTCTTATATGTCTCTGTCTTTTCGGTTGAGTATATAAACAGCGAACACCTGGAAATGTCAGATTTTCCACTTTCGAAGGCAACTGGATAAATGGAAGACATTCATTGCGTTTTGCTCTCTGGGGGCTGCATATTTAGAGCCTGATGGCTTGTTTTGTGCGTCAGTTTAATCAAAGAGACCACGAGTTAAAACATTAGGACATGGTTTATGTAAATTCAGCATGGAATAAAACTTTACTTTTGTGCTGGAATGATTTTATGTAGGAGTCAATTCCCAGCGGGAGTGCTTTGTGCATGTTTGCTCACTGCTCCTCCAATGTTGTCCTTTGTTGATTCAATTTGCATTAAAGCAAATGCAAGAGTATTAAACTAGATGTGTTGTCTAACCTAGTCTTTATTTATGTGGTTTATTGTGTTAGGCTTCACATTCAAGGTTTAAGAAACTTTTTGAGACTCAAAACAGCTCTCCAGATGTACTTCCCGTCTTGGAGAGCAAATCTGTGTGTGAATGTGTTTCTGTCTGTACCCTGCAGATTTGACACATTTATTTATTTGTCCTGGTCTGTGACTGTCATTTTGGCGACACCAGCACCTCTTAAGCTAATGTGGTGTGAAACTAAATCCCATAATTATTCCCCCCCCCCCCCCCCAACACACACACACACACACACACACACACACACACTTACACTTATTCCCCCACTGCCATTAAACCAATTATAGTATTACCTCCTCAGGGGTCTGTGACCTGCTAATGGGGGTGAGCAGCCAGAACCCCGAATCTGCGGTTGGGGTTTCACAACATGATCCTGCACAGGACACAAGGGACTCTAATAAACACACATACAAACGGAATGCAATCCAAAAAGAAAAAATCGTCCGAGGGCCCAGACTGTCATTTAACATTAATTTTCACCTTTCACCTTCACGTATTGTCAAAATAACAGCAAATGGACAGCACCAGGCCATTTCAGAACACTAATTATTAACACAGGAAATAGAAATGTGTTATGAGAGGGAAGAGGGGAGAGGGGGGTCATGTGACACTAAAGATTGGAGTAATGGTTTGCTGTCACAGGAATAAAATACATTTTAAAATATATTCAAATAGAAAACATATATTTTAAATTGTAATACTATTTTACAATATTACTGTTTTTACTGAAATTTCTTTCAAATAAATGCAGCCTTGGTGAGCATAAGAGACTTTAACATAAGAAAAACATAAACTAGTAACGTAGTTCAGCTTGCTATTTTCAGCCTGAGCCCGCACTGGTTTTTTATTTTTATTCTGGAATACTTAAAGCAGGAAGTACATTCTGCAAATGTGGACACATGGTCCGCTGTGACCCCGTTTTTTACAACCAATGTGATTTTCTCACCACGCATTTTTCTCTCCACCTGACAGGAAATGTTAGACATGTAAGATCTCAGAAGCACTTGCGCCCTTGAACAAGTGAAAAGGAAAACTCCCGGTTTGGTTCATGAGACACAACTCATGCTTGGTGGCGAAAGCTTAAAGCATTCTGTGTGGTCCAGTGCCCTTGAGTCTCCATGTCTTGGTTTCTTGAAGCTGTCTGGCAGCACGCTTGGTGGGTTAAAAGCCCACCTGTGTTTCAAAGAACTAAAGAATTTCTCAGTTTGCCATGTTCTTTCTTGGCCTAAAAAGCTCTATGCTATTAAAAAAATTAATATATACTGTGTGTGTGCGTGTGTGTGTGTGTGTGTGTGGCTGTCTGTCTTTCTATCTATCTATAGTGTATAAAAATACAAACACACGGTTATATCATAACATTATACTGCTTTGATGCTGATCTAAAATCATTGTAATGATGAGAACCACAATTCAGAATAATAAGCATATACACATTTGCATTTATACAGTGTTTATGCAGAACTTTTTTTTTTTACCAAACATGTTCCCGGATCAACATTTTTGATATGTTGACATTGAGACACAGTGAGAGTTCCCTTTCGAGGGAACTCGAACTGCGTTGGTGACGACACTAGGGGAACGCCCTTCAGCGTAGCGCGTCTGAATTAATGAATGAAACCGAATCCAATCCTATTGGCGTTGCGTGATGACGTAGCGTGTGACGGCATAAGCGGATGTATACAAAAGCACGCCGGCACACAGAAATGTCAGCTTTTTGCTATTCAGCAAGCGCTCTGTGTATGTGTGAACAAGTCTGTCCTATTTGGTGTTGTATGTCCTGTTAAAGTATCTTGCAATAAGATTCTGTGGCTGGGATCTCGCGTTTGCCGAGGCAGCGCGTAGGTTTAAGGTTTGCCTTGCAGTTGCAATACAGAATCTAGTAGCTCGGATCTCGCGTTGGCCGAGGCAGCGCTTAGATTACGAGTGTATTTTGCAATAAGATTCTGTGGCTGGAATCTCGCGTTTGCCGAGGCAGCACGTAGGTTTAAGGTTTGCCTTGCAGTTGCAATACAGAATCTAGTAGCTCGGATCTCGCGTTTGCCGAGGCAGCGCTTAGATTACGAGTGTATTTTGCAATAAGAATCTGTGGCTGGAATCTCGCGTTTGCCGAGGCAGCGCGTAGATTTAAGGTTGCCTTGCAGTTGCAATACAGAATCTAGTAGCTCGGATCTCGCGTTTGCCGAGGCAGCGCTTAGAGTACGAGTGTATTTTGCAATAAGATTCTGTGGCTGGAATCTCGCGTTTGCCGAGGCAGCGCGTAGATTTAAGGTTGCCTTGCAGTTGCAATACAGAATCTAGTAGCTCGGATCTCGTGTTTGCCGAGGCAGCATGTAGGTTACGAGTCTACTTTGCAGTTTGCTGTGTGAGTACGAGGCATGAACAGTCAGCTCCTGAGGGTGCTGGCTGTGTTCATTGAGAAATAACTCGCCGCACACGTGCGTTTCGGGTATCTCAGCCTCGCGCCTGTTGACTTTCTTCTCGAGAGATGAAAGCCAAATATCTTGTGTACTACTCGAATCTCGCGTTTGTTAAGGCAACGCGTTACGGGTCTGCAATAAAAGGGACACACGCGATCTGATAAATAATACTGTTTAGGTGCGAGGCATTCACAGTCAGCTCCTGAGGGTGCTGGCTGTGTTCATTGAGAAATATCTTGACGCGTACAGCCGTGCGCTGTCAGGTGTTTCAGTCTCGCGCCTGTTGACTTTCTTCTCCAAGGATGAAAGCCAAATTATAATGGCTCGAATCTCACGTTTGCCGAGGCAGCGTGTAGGTTACGGGATCGTATAATTAAATATAAAACAGTATTCCAGTGTTATGGCTGCATTTAATTCCGAGGAGTTAAAGTAATTAAAAATTGTATCTGACTTAGAACTTGGTTAGATATTTTAATTCAGCCTACCATCTGAAGGAGAGTATCGCTTCTAGAGGTCCCCCTCAAAAAAAAAAAAAAAAAAAAAAAAAAAAAAAAGCTGAGCTTGGGACTCTAGGCGGCGCTCTCGCCCAAAGCCTTTCAGGCCAGGAAGGCGAAAGGGAAGAGGTCCTAACTCCTGTGAGACCTCCAAGGGCCGCCCCCCCGGAGAGAGAGCGATCGAGGTCCCCTCTCTCCTCGGGCCCTCAGGATGCTGTGACGCCAGCTTCCAGCGAGCACACGCTGCTTTTTCTGCCCCGAAGGCCTGCAGTCAAACAGCGTTTGGGTTCGCACACGGTGGGTCGTTGTCGGTTTTCCCCTGCCGGTCATCCGCTTCAGGGTGCCGTCAAGGACTCGCACAAAACACTGGACACCAGTCCCGAGGGGCTGGTTCCTTTGGTGAATTTCGTAGAGGCATGGCAAAACCTCACGAATATTTCTCCATGGGTCCTGCGCACTGTAGAAATTGGGTACAGACTGCAGTTCCGCGTCCGCCCACCAAAATTCAACGGGGTGGTTCGGACGGCAGTGCACCCAGAGCAGGGTCTGGTGTTGGAACAGGAAGTCAACTCGCTGCTGGGAAAAGGGGCCATAGAGCATGTTCCCCCACCAGTCAGGGAGTCCAGGTTCTACAGCCGGTACTTCATAGTTCCAAAAAAGGATGGAGGGTTGCGTCCAATTTTAGATCTGAGGCATCTGAATCGGTCTCTGAGGAGGTTCAGGTTCAAGATGCTCACTATTCCCACCATCGTGAGTCAGATCCAATCCGAGGATTGGTTTGTCACGATAGATCTAAAAGACGCCTATTTTCACATCTCCATCCTTCCATCGCACAGGAAGTTCCTGAGGTTTGCTTTCGGGGGCGAAGCTTACCAATATCGGGTTCTTCCATTCGGCCTAGCACTCTCCCCTCGCACGTTCACCAAGTGTATGGATGCAGCTCTGGCCCCACTGAGGCTCCAGGGCATCCGCGTGCTGAATTATATCGACGACTGGCTCATACTGGCCCAGTCTCGAGAGTTGGCAGTTCGGCATCGAGATGTCGTCCTTGGCCACATTCAGCGCTTGGGGTTGAGGCTCAACACAAAGAAGAGCGTGTTGACACCCGCCCAACGAACTACGTTCCTGGGGGTGGTATGGGACTCAATGACGATGCAGGCACACATGTCTCCCGCACGCATCGAGTCCATTCTAACCACACTAACCAGGGTGAAGCTAGGCCATACCATCACAGTAAAACACTTCCAGAGGGTGTTAGGTCTCATGGCAGCAGCGTCCAGCTTCATACCTTCTGGCCTGCTACACATGAGAGCCCTGCAGTGGTGGTTGAAAGCCAAGGGGTTTTCCCCAAGGGGAAATCCGTTCCGCTTGATAAGGGTTACGCGCAGGTGCCTTCGTTCCCTTTCAATGTGGAAGAAACCTTGGTTCCTGTCCCAAGGTCCCAAGTTGGGAGCATTATGTCGCCGAGTATCCGTTTCGACAGATGCCTCCCTCACGGGCTGGGGCGCGGTCATGGACGGCCGCTTTATGAGAGGTCTCTGGCAGGACCATCATTCCTCTTGGCACATAAATTGCCTAGAAATGTTGGCGGTGTTCCGGGCTCTGAGGAGCTTTCTGCCAGACCTCCATGGTCGCCATGTCCTAGTAAGATCCGACAACATGTCGGTGGTATCTTACCTAAACCGTCAGGGGGGTCTGAGGTCGCGCCCTCTGTGCAGACTGGCACATCAGATCCTCCTGTGGTCCCAGCGGAGACTGTCGTCTCTCAGGGCGATGTATGTCCCGGGGGACCAGAACCAGGGAGCAGACATGCTGTCGAGGCAGGGGCTGAGGCCCGGGGAATGGAGACTCCACCCCGAGGTGGTGGAGTTAATATGCGAGAGGTTTGGCCCAGTGGAAGTGGACCTATTTGCGTCTCGAGAGACGACACACTGTCCACTGTGGTTTTCCCTTTCTCATCCAGCCCCGCTGGGGTTGGATGCTATCGTGCAGACGTGGCCGAGGCTGCGTTTGTACGCCTTTCCCCCAATCGCTCTGCTCCCAGCAGTTCTGGAAAGGGTCCGTCGGGACGGGGTCAGCCTACTATTAGTAGCCCCGTGTTGGCCGGCCCGAGTATGGTTTTCGGACATCATCCTGCTTCTGGCAGGCCCGCCATGGCAGATCCCTCTGAGGAGGGACCTGTTGTCTCAGGCAGAGGGCTCAGTTCTCCACCCTCGGCCCGAGCTGTGGAAACTGTGGGTCTGGCCCCTGAGGGGGCACAGTACCTAGAAGCCGGCCTGTCAGCAGAAGTGGTTGAAACTATACTCACTTCCAGAGCTCCCTCCACGAGGAAGTTATACGGCCTTAAGTGGAATGTTTTTTCCATTTGGTGCAGAGAGCGTGTTTTGGACCCAGTTCACTGCCCAGTGGCTTCAGTGCTGGAGTTTCTCCAAGACCGCTTTTCTGCCGGGCTTACCCCGCCCACACTCAAGGTTTATGTGGCTGCCATTGCGGCTTTCCACGCTCCTCTGAGTGATGGTCCCCTGGGGAGGCATCACCTGGTCGTACGTTTCCTCCGTGGAGCCTGGAGGATGAGACCTGCGACTCGCACCAGGGTTCCCTCTTGGGACCTGGCGGTGGTTCTCGAAGGGCTGGCCGAGGCCCCCTTCGAACCATTGGAGTCGGCTGAGGCCAAGAACCTTTCGTTTAAGGTGGTCTTTTTGTTGGCCATTACTTCTCTGAGGAGGGTAGGAGATCTCCAGGCGCTCTCTATTTCCAATGGGTGCTTGGAGTTTGCTCCAGGCAACATTAAGGCCATCTTACATCCCAGGCCCGGCTATTTGCCCAAGGTGTCATCTAATGTGGCACCGCCTATGGTTCTGCAGGCATTTCATCCTCCACCTCATGTGACGGCGGATGAGGAGAGACTTCATCTGCTCTGCCCTGTCAGAGCACTTCGGTATTACATCCAGAAGTCCTCCTCATGGCGGAAGTTGGACCAGTTGCTGGTGTGTTTTGGATCGCCCAAGAAGGGGCTTCCCGCCTCTAAGCAGACCATCAGCAACTGGATCGTTCAGACTATTTCCCTGGCCTATCAGGTGCGCAATTTGCCTTCACCTATAGCCGTGAGGGCTCACTCCACCAGAGGCATGGCGCCTCTAGAGCCCTCCTTTCAGGGGTTCTATCCATGATATATGTGAGGCGGCTGGCTGGGCCACTCCACACACATTCATGAGGTTTTACAGTCTGGACCTTCCCTCTACACCCGGTGCACGAGTGCTTTCGTCCTAAGTTGTGCCTGAAGACAGCTTCACACTAGGATGAGCGGGGTTCGTTGTGGTATAGTGGGTATCTCGTTCCCCTAGTGTCGTCACCGACGCAGTTCGAGTTCCCTCGAAAGGGAACGTCTCGGGTTACGTATGTAACCCTTGTTCCCTGAGAAAGGGAACGAGACACTGCGTCGGTTCGCCACACCTCACCCCGCTTGGAGCACTTGCTTCATAGCAAAAGCTGACATTTCTGTGTGCCGGCGTGCTTTTGTATACATCCGCTTATGCCGTCACACGCTACGTCATCACGCAACGCCAATAGGATTGGATTCGGTTTCATTCATAAATTCAGACGCGCTACGCTGAAGGGCGTTCCCCTAGTGTCGTCACCGACGCAGTGTCTCGTTCCCTTTCTCAGGGAACAAGGGTTACATACGTAACCCGAGACGTTTTACATATATGGAAAATCTCAAAAGGTGGATATTATTATATTCAATTATATGTATTAGTTTTATTGTTTGAATATATATATATATATATATATATATATATATATATATATATATATATATATATATATATATATATATATTCATATTTTAATATATATTTTGAATAATTGTATGTGTATTATTTTTAACATATATTTTTGACATTGCATATGTTCCTTTTAAACAACCATTCAACAAAATCTGAAAATGACACACCCACACAAAATGACAACTGATCTGCATGTAATTCAGAAACCGTTTTAGAGAGAGAGAAAAAATTAAAGAAGAAAAATAAAAAAAAATAACATTTACTCTTCTCTCTCTTTTTTCCTTTCTCCATTTCCCTTTCTCCAGCTATCACATAGAGTGATTGAACTGAATACTGTGGTACAGCGAATGTGTACGAGGCAGAGAAAAGATGCAGTGAAGGCATGTGGAGGGTCCTGGGGTCTAAAGGGCACACCAAGGAGAAGTGTGCCGCCTGGCAGAGCTAATAAGCGCCAGCTCTGGCCAAAGTCTTCTGAAAGGCTCATTTAACCCCGCTCCAGCCTCCGGAGAACGGCAATTTGATTTGCTCACTGGGTAATGTACTAGAGAAGCCCTTAATGAAATTTGCGGGCGCGCGTCAGAGAGAAAGGAGGGGAGAGATGGAAGGACGGAGTGTGACGAGCCAACGGAAATGACTATTTTGCACTGAAAACCCAGAGGAGAATGGGGGTATTCAATTTAGGCAACTGGAGCATCTGGGGGCCTATGAGAAGAAGACTGTGATGGAGGTCTAACAAAAGGCAACACTCTTGCCCTTTATCTGGCCAGGCAGAAGGAGTTTGTTAGCGGCTCTATTATAAAGTGAATGGTGGACATACTGTCGGCCCTAATTGAATCCCCTCCACCGGTGACTCATCTTCTGACCTGCTTTCATTGTTAGGGTACAGGTCCCATCAGTTCCTCCAGCACACCATGTACTTAATAACCTGATAAAGCCTGTGCTCTGCTTTTCACGGGGACAGATAGAGACGACGAGATCTGCTAAAGAGTGAAAATGTAGTGGGATGAAAAAACAGAAGGAACAGGAAGGAGACGAGAAATAAGGGGAGAGTGTGGCTGTCAGGAACAGACTGTCCTTTACAGACTCCTAGAAGACGGACAAGGGTAAGCTGACAGATGTTCCGGATTAGACAGAGACAGTCAGAAAGCGAGATAATGAGAGATAGGAATATAATGTGTGAGAGAGAACAAGTCTTTCAAAGTTAGAATGTCTGGAATATGGACTAATTTTATGATGCTTTTATGGTGGGGTGACAGCCACTTCATATTGGGCATTCTGCTAAAATTCTCCTTTTGTGTTCCACAGAAGAAATAACGGCATATAGGTTTGGAAACAGCAAAGCTGAGTAAATGATGGTTGAATTTTCATTTTATAGGAGAACTGGTCCATTAAACCAGGCATGAAGACCTCTTGAAACTTGAAGAATTAATTGAAGAATAAATATTCACATATGTTGTGGCCTTTCTGCCTGTTAGATTAAGAACATGTGTGTATGTTTTAGCATACATAAGCTCATGCTATGGAGTCGACAGGGAAGATAAGCTCAACCTTGAACCGAGTCAAGGTCACACTCCCTAGCACAGCTGGTGTGGGAGGAAGACATTTGCCTCTGGAATTAATGGTATGAATCAAGGTCACATGCATGCTGATTGTGCTGCTTAAGCAAGCAGAAATTGTCCAAATAAAAAAATAACTTGCATGCAGATTTGCATATGTTTCATATTATCATAGACATAAGAAAACCATTTGAAATACAAAGTTCTGTCATGAAACTCTAGATGGAGCAGGCTAATAGGTCCTTAACTCAACCTGCTTGCAATCGCATTATTCTCTATAGGGTACAGCTGATTGGTTCCTGCTGTATCAGTGGCCAATGAGCTCGCTGCTCAACCTTCAAATACTTGGTCAGTGTTTTTTGTAGCAGTGCAGCATGCTTTTAGAAATACCTCAACTTCCCCAGCTCCACCTGTATAGATCTACTGTGGGTAATTCATGTATGCTATTTGCATCAGCGTCTCTTACTTGCTCACAGCAGTGTGTCATGTATGTATTGGAAGGAGATAGTCCCGTATTTGCTCTGCAGCGGCAATAACCAGCAGCAGCAGTGTAGCAGATCTATTTCGCCAAATTCAACATTGTCATACCCATTACCATGCCAAACACTCTAAAAAAGGTTGTCGTGTCAGAAGTACACTTCTACAAATTAGATTAGGCAGAATGTGAGATGTAGAAGTGAGAGAGACAGAAAGGCTCGAAAAAACATGTGCAATAACCTTCTTAAAGGGATTGTTCCCTTAAAATTACATTTATGTCATAATTTACTCAGACTTTATATAGGCCAATATGACTTTGTGCCTCACAGTGAGACATTTTTAGTCTTGCAATGTGACTTTATTTTCCTATTTTAAACATTATCTTACAATAAACGTTTTTGTTTTACTTGCAGGCTTCCAAACGGCTCATTTCCATACAGTACGAATGTTAAGTGAAATTGAATATTAACTATGGCTGTTCCTGGTTCGAATCTACCTTCGTTGTGAAAGCATGAACCTTTTGATAGTTATTTTGATAGCGTTCCCCTTAATTTAAACCTTAAAACGTTCAAGTTTTCTGAATTTTAAAAATGGCCAGTTTTTTTTTTTTTTTTTTTTAAACCTTTTTTTTTTTTTGGTTAAGCAAACATTAAGGGAACTTTTAATTTGATAATTTTGCAAACATCATGGGAACTTTATTTTTAAATGTTTTCTGAACGTTCTAAACCAACTAACATTTAAACAATGTTAGACAAACTAAAATGTTTCGGAAAAAGTAGTTCCATAAACGATGTATAAATATAATTTTTGTGCTAATGTTTTGAAAATATGTTTAAAGAACAGATAACTCTGAACAAATGTTCTGTTAATGTTACCTGAAGAAAGTTTGTTCATAACTTTGAGAGAAACAAAGTTCTAAGAATGTTCCCTGTTTGCTGGGAAGATCTGTAAATGATGACTGAATTTTTTTCTTGAGTAAACTATTACCTTAACATTAATAATTTAGCCTGTCAGCTTACTGCTTTGAGAAATTATGTAAATGACGTGTGCTCCCTACCTCACAGAAGTTTCTCTCTCAATTACAGACCCTGACGATCACTAAAGACCAAGAATATGAGATGTGAAGGGTATGATATTATCCTGCTCTAACACGCTTATCAGTATCACAGAGCAAAGGTGAGAGAAAAAAAGAGTGGCGCTGCCACAAGGATATCATCCAAACTCAGTTGGCAGTGTGTTTCAACAGCTAAACATGCCAGGCCAACATTATCACACACACACACACACACACACACACACACACACACACACACACACACACACACACACACACACCAAAAGTAAACTTTCAGTTTCACCCCACATAAGGGCACACAAGGGAATATGTAGTCTTCATGACAGTTCTAGACTTTGAAGCATAGAGGTTGACACACTGCCCCCTTGAGGGGAATTTAATGAATAAAGATATTTCAAATACACACACACACACACACACATATATAAATATATATATATATATATATATATATATATATATATATATATATATATATATATAATATTTAAGAAATGTCATTGTAAAGTGATTTAGGAAATTGAAACTGAATGCCGAAGATCGCAGATGAAGATAGAGAGATACAGACAGAGAGAAAGAGAAAGACTTCACAGAGATTGCACTGAGAGTCAGACAGCACTGATATAATCAGTTCTGAAAATAACCACAGAAAGCAAAAACACTGAAAAAGAAAGAGGTTTACTATGCTGAGACTAATATAAACTGCCAGTGTATGCGTTCATCCCTTTCATAGCCATTTTTATTTGCCTCTATTGGATATCTTGTATATTTACTGGACTTGGAGTAGATGTCAAGGTAGCACAGCTGAATTGTTTAGCAGAAGCCTATATCTAGCCACGGTTTTGAGAGAAATTTTGTTTCTCAAAACGAATCATCCATTAACCATTCAACTCTGTGGGGAAACATTGAAGTCTTTGATTGGATGTGCTGTGTATCATCCATGCGACTGAATAAGCAAGGCCACGTCCTTCTCACAAAGACAAATACCAATCAATCAGCTTAATTCAGAGATAAAATTGGAAGGCGATGGCATAAAATAAACCTCCAACTGAACCCATAGAATAGGCAAAATGATGCATCCGATTCATCCGATTCATTGAACACAAAACGTCAGCCGAGCAAAAACATGATGTGTGTATGAGATATAAAAATATATTTATTAGACTGAGCAAAATGGTGGAGGAAAAAATTCAGTTTGTAACTAACAGAGGGAAAAATCACATATACAGACAATTGCCTTTTTAGACTAGAATAAAATTATGAGAACTATGAGTTTGCCATGGAGAGAAATAGAAAAGAAAAGAAAATGCAGAGAAATAGTGATTGCATATGTGGTTGCTTACTGCCCATGTAAAAAAAGAGATGGATTTTATGGCCCATTTTATTGTCCAGTATGTGGAAACCTAAAAGGGATATGCCGTATCTAAACCTGGACCCCATTGACTTTCATTGTATGGAAAAAAAAAGTTCTTTAAAATATCTTCATTTTTCACACGATTTTGGTCCATATTGACATGATAGCTTTGCTGCGGATTTGTCGTCTGCACATCCATGATGCAAATCTCCCGTTCCACCATGGCACAATCCAAAGGTGCTCTATTGGATTGAGATCTGAGTGACTCTGGAGGCCATTTAAGTGTATAGTGAACTCATTGTCATGTTCAAGAAACCAGTTTGTGATGTTTATGATATGGCACTCTATTCTGCTGGTAGTAGACATCAGAAGATGGATACACTGTGGTCATAAAGCAATGGACATGGTCAGCAACAATAGTAGGCTGTTGAGTTTAAATGATGCTCAGTTGGTACTAAGGGGCCAAAAGTGTGCCAAGAAAATATTTCTCACACCATTACACCACCAGCAGAAGCCTGAACTATTGATACAAGGCAGGATGGATCCATGCTTTTACCTGTTTTCCATTTACATTATCATTCCTAATTTCAGAAATCAACCACTTCCCTGATGGACAATCACATGACATTAAACTCGTGACGTCTATTAATTCTAGTTGAGATGCACAATGAAGACTCGAGTTAATAACTCATCACTGTCTCAGTGATTAGTCTATTAGCCAAGACACTGGCTTTGTTTCGTCAAGACAAGTTATACTTCATTTTTGCTGTAGGGGAGTTTTTAATGGCCCTTAATTTAAGGGACAGTCTCCCTTGTGACCTCAATCTTCTCCCACTACGATAGAGATGCAAGGTGCTCAGGATAAAAAAACTCCATAATGCCATAATGCACCCTAATGTGCGCTTTTGTCGTGGTGCAGGCGATGCTCAAAGCATGCAAACTACCCACAGGAGCACAGAACAATGTGTGTGAGAAAATGACTTTAATTGCAGCATATGCCTCTGACGTGACAGATAAATTAGCCACTGTCAGCATGCTGAGTTGAGAAGCCTTCCTTTTTGAGTTCTGCTGCATGCCAAACGCTTTCCTTTTTGGCACTTTACGAACGTGGAAAATCTAGTCTACGTCATGCGTGGCGAGAAAGCATAGGTGTCAGCTGAAACCGTAAGCCTTTTCCTTTCAGATGGGCGTGTTTTTCTCCCTTTTGACGAATGATCAAGGCTAAAAGTTACGTTTTTGGAGAGATTCATGCTTATGTGATGTTTAACTGTGCCATTCTGGAGAACGCACATCCCAGCTTTCACTCAAAGACACAATGACGTCTGGAAATGACTTGATTCTTCTTTTGTTTTCTGCACAAGCAGATGGCCATAAATATGTATATGTGACTCACTCTCAAACAGCTGGGTTCAAACGGTCTTCACACAGCCAAAGAGGAAATAAACAAAACAAAGGATCCCGATCTTTTGCCAGCCATTTTGAAAAAGGCGCAGCTGGGTTCTGTGCTGGTTATGGCACCTTTGGATCTCGTGGAGGTGCTTAAAGAGCCAAGGCCGTTCCTATTGTTTTATATGCAGGAAAATTTGAGAGGCCAAAAAAGGCCTCTGCTATCTGTGAAATAATCAGTCACGGTTAACACCGTAGTAGACAATTTATATAGTTATATATAATGATGGACTATGGCCATAAACGGTTTTGTCTGTTTTAGAGATTAATATTTCTAGCAGTGAACGAAAAAATTTCAAAAAAAAAAAAAATTCTAAAATACTGATACATCAAGTATGATTTTTTTATAAGCAAATTGGTCAATTCCGATACTGTTTACCTATTTTCTTTCTTTAAGTAAATTTTTTTGTTGTTTATTTGCTCTATAACAGGAAAACTGGCCTTAAAAATATCTGTAGCCATTTGAAATTAGAGACAACCACTGCTTTTTATTCACGATCCAAAGAAAGATGTTACACACATGTAGAATGAGCAATTGTTTTTTATTTGAATTAGATAGTATAATTTCAAGATTTAAAGCAAAAACAGAATGGTCTGACTTTGTATTTTTGAAATAATAACAGCAGATGGACTGACTCAAAATGCAAATTCACTCTCTGACGGTAGGTGGCGCTTATGGAACAGCAGCGGTTTCTTTGGGTTCTTTTGGGCACTTATACAGAGGTAAGCAAATGCCATTGAAACTTTTCTGAAGAGAGTCAGTTCTCGGACTTTAGGAAATTATTGGAATGCAGTTTGTGTGCATGTCCGAAATAGAGATTGGCCAAAATAAAACTAAAATCCGCTTTCTTATTTATGGCCAGTCGACTGGTGCATATCAAAATGATGCAAGAAAAAAAAAATTGCAAAACAAGTAACAAAATAATCCAAAATCACAGCAAAACCTTTGCAACACAAAGACAATGGTGTTTCATTTCTAAATGGTTTAGCGTTTTTGGTTGAATGAATGATTCAATGGCTCACTCATAAGGACGGTAACTTGTTTCATTCCTGAATGAATCTAAAAAATTTGAACGATTCGGTTGAATGAATAATAATTCAATGACTCATTTACATTTATTCATTTAGCAGATGCTCTTATCCAAAGTGACTTAACACATATAAAGACAGTAGGTGTGTTCGACTTGAAGCAGCTCTGCGTAGACTGATCTGTGTATGACATCAAAGTACCACAAAAGTGATTAGAGAGCAAACGGCTCTGAATGCTTTCGAATTGCTCTCACGTTACTTTAATGCCATACACTGATCAGTCTGCGCACTGCTGTTTCATGACGAATACACTTTGTTAAAGAATGAATCATTGTTTTTTAACGACTTGAATGAACGATAATTCACTTAAGACAGTTACTGCTGCCATCTACTGGTGGAAGGATGTAACCTGCATAAAGAGTCACTCAATCAACTCATACATGGCTTGTTGTCTATTCTAATTAAGCTAGGATAGAATAAAATATTTTAACATAGAAAAAAATTACACAAACAATAAGGTTGCGAGAGTCTCAGTTTCCAAATAATGTGTGGCTTGGGCCATTATAACCAGCGTATGCTGAATGCCCGGGTAGGTAAATATGCTAATAAAACCATAGCGAACCCAAAATAGAGCTGATTGATGAGTCCAGCAATTAAGACAGCAATCCACTAAAGACCCTTACTTTTCCTGCTCTTTTGGAAAACGCTTCACAGTGGGAACGGTCCCCGTAAGCGTCATTATGGATGTGCGCCTGGCTCTTCTTAATGGGTCTTGCGGTAATTATGGGATGTCAGGAGCAGGTAGTGTGTAATCACTTTCAACTGATTGAAAAAAGAGCATTTGCATTTGTACAAGTGTCAGAGTGAGGAGAGGCTGATGTGCTTGTAATTCTGACAACAAGTTTAGTCATATTAAATTTGTTGTCAGGTACATTGAAAAATTCTCTGCTTATCATACATGTAAACGCTGCCAATGCTATGTCACTTTCCCAGCACTCAGCTTGTCTCAGTCCATCTCACTGTTCAAGTAGTTTTTATGCTATAATGTAGTCTTAAAAGTTGACAAAACTAACATTTAGCATATATTCATACTGAAAATGTAAAATTGATTGACTTCTGGCAAAAAGGAACAAAAATATGAATGACTTTTATGACACATATGCTCTCTAGAAGATAACAGAGTTATTATCATTATTATAGCAATAGTAAGCAGCAAATCATGTAAATGGCTAATGGACATGTATGTGATACTCTAGCTTTTTGTTTCATTACGAAATACGTCAACACAGCAATTTTATGGAACTTTTAACATTACCTTTGTTGCTAATGTTCTGTTGTTTTCATGCCCCTAAGGACACATTTAGACATGATATCAGAAGTACACATGTA
Source organism: Gila orcuttii (assembly GCA_026230005.1). Taxonomy (NCBI): domain Eukaryota; kingdom Metazoa; phylum Chordata; class Actinopteri; order Cypriniformes; family Leuciscidae; genus Gila; species Gila orcuttii. Next base: position 13,075,363 of record JAPDVR010000021.1, on the reverse strand, counting down.
TTATCTCGTCAATATCAAGAGTAGTTCAGCAATCCATGGTTAATTTTTTGCCAACATCTGCCATGAATAAATGTGATGAATGCATATAATTTGTAAAGTTAATGGATCAACTTTTTCTAAGCCTAAATAGATGGGGAGATATTTAAGCGATGAGATGAGGATTAATATAGAATGGGATTATTTAGGGAATTAATGCAGAGGTGCTAGACTAATCACAGAAATCTGAATTTCTAATGAATTTCGAGCCTCAGCATGATGCAGGTGCTAATCAGCCTAATTCAAGATGACTCTAGTAACTATACATTTCTTTGTACCTAGCTAATCGGAAAATGTACAACAACAATGCACAAATACTGTCTTGTAAATTCATTTCAATTCACACTAGAGGAGACAGTTACAAAACAGGCTGACATGCATAATTCAACAACGTACACAAATCAACTGAATAAAGTTATTTTCAGATGTACTTAAGTAAATAAAATCTACAAATTTCCATATAATTATTTTCTATTTCCTTTTTTTCTGGAGTGAAATGTCCAAAATGCACATTATTATTATTGATCAGTGCAGCTCTATTTATCCACCTTATTCTGCTCTAAACAATGCGCGCCGCATGACGACGACTCCGGTTGCCTACTTCCAGTTCGTACTGTATTAGCAGTGAGAGAATGAGTTCAGGATCTACATGTGCTGTTGTTGGTTGTTTTAACAAGTCAAAGAAGATAAAAAACTTTTTAGAAACGGGTCGCTTTGAGCATAAAATAAAAAGGAGAGAATGCCTATGTACGGTTCGTATCAGCTACATTCAGTGCCAGAGAGTAGACGTTTTTGGTTAGCTGCGCTAAAACTGAAGCATCCAACGAAAAAGGTGTAATACGTTACCAGTAGGGATGGGCATTTCAAGCAAAAATAATATTCGAAGATCGCTGGGTATTATTCAATTATTATTCGAAAATCGCACCCCTCCATCACATCACGCACATATGCATGTATAGGCTATAGGCTACACACCAGAGCACGTGAGCAAAGCGGAGCAGTGTGACGCTTAAATATAAGTAAAAAAAAAAACTAAAAACTAAACTAAACATAGCCTACGTTTTATATTTAAGTTTCACAATATAATGTTTTTTTTATATTTATTTAATCTATGTTGATTATATGAAAAGGGAACCGCATGAGATGAGTCAGATATGATCATAAGATGCCCAACATATCGGAAAACATTTGGAATGGCTCAGACATGATTAAGTTTTGTTTTGTAGAAAGCCTTTCTTTAAAGTGAATTTCGTTTTGTATAAATTGTATCTTCATTTTCATCAATGTTTTATCAACAAATTGCCTGGAATAATAAATAAGAAGCAAATATAGTAGACGATATAATCAGGACACGGAGGCGCGGGCGCGTGAACTGGAGCGCGTCTTATTAATAAACGAAACTCAGCGTATAAGTTAGGCTAATTGCCTCACATACATGAGAAGTATATCTATAGAAAGCTTGAAACGGTACTTTTAAACAAAATAATTAAAAACGAACAGAAATGGGCTGCTCTCTGCTTATGTATAGGTTAATTCATGAAGTGTGCATTTCTCTCTATAGGCGCGTTCACTACTGCGAAGATGGCGAGTCAGCATCATCAAATTTATCTTTGCAGTCACACTTACAGAAAACACTAGTTATTAATAAACAATTCAAATGTTTAATGCATAGCGTTTTTTTTTGTGGCAAGCTTTTCCGTGCGTTGAGATGCAGAATAGGCAATATATTACGAAAACGCTCATTATGGTTTAGCATTCTCTCCCATATAGTATACATAACTTCCAACCCAACCTCAGTCGTGCACGGGCAGGGGCAGCCCTACTTATTTCACATATTTTCTAACCAGCACATCACTGCGGCGTTCTGAGCAAGCAGCACTTAATCTTCATAAAGCTTCGAACCGGAAAAGGACAACCGGCTTCCGGTTCAAACCCGCTATGAATCATGGGTAAATTCGCTAACCAGGAAAAAGGTGGATATCATAAAAGCTTACTTTGAGTCCTGTGTATGTACAGTCACACCACAAAACATGTAAAGTCTATCTATCTATCTATCTATCTATCTATCTATCTATCTATCTATCTATCTATCTATCTATCTGTCTGTCTGTCTGTCTGTCTGTCTGTCTGTTTGTTTGTCTTTCTAAAACATTTTACTTTCAACTTTCAAAAAGGCATTGTCTAAGCAAACTTTATTATTTACATACCGGTAGAAATGCACCGATTACACTTTTCTAGGCCGATTCCGATTTCCAATTTTTCATTAGTTTGGCCTGCCGATACCGATTTTAGCCGGTTCCGATTTCATTTTTTCTAACCACTTTACAGCAAACACAAATATTTATTTTCTATCTTTTCTTTAATAGAACATTTCACATAGAACATAGAACATTTTTTGAACAAATTAAATAAAATAGAACTGTATAAATTATTACTCCTGGTGTGGGAAATTCACACATATAAGTGCAGTGTTATGGAAGAACCATTTTCAATTCCTATATTCAACAATACAAAAATGTGATATATTTACTTATTTAGGAAACTAAACTTCTGTATAAAAACAGGAAATGGCAATACAATAATATATAAATAGGAAAAAATAAAATAAAATAAATATAGCCTTGCAGTATAAAGATATTTCTCCAAACACACACACACACACACACACACACACACACACACACACAGGCTTATTGCAATCACTTATACATCAATGGCAAATTTTATTTTGCAAACAGTTCTTCTCTCGTCTGCCACATGTCCAGCCAGGCTAACAAGCGCTAAGGTCGGGCAAGTGGAGCAAGTGCAGGGAAACGATTGGGAAATAATAAAAATAATTTCTTTTCTGACATGGCCTACTCCAGTTCTTGTTAAAACACACCAGACATGCAAATTCTGGGCACTTTTTGGGTGAAATCATATTTATTTTGTCCAACAAAAGTGTGCTTTCACTTTAATTGAGCGTGAGCAGCGCAGCAAAAATAGACTGCGCAGAAACCCAGCTTCACTGCTGCTCACGCGCTGCTCCTGCTCTCGGTGTGAATGCACTCATTGATTAACATGCACACTGGGGAAAAAACCGCGCTGCTCACGCTTGCGGTGTGAAACGGGCGAAATTCAGGAGATTTCCTGTTGCGCGATGTTAATCATGCGGCGCCCGAGTGCATTTGACCGGCAAAACAAATCGGAATATATCAGACTGACCGGCCGGTCGCAGGTCATGGCCGATCACGTGAAAATCGGCCGATTCCGATCACCAGCCGATCAATCGGTGCATCTCTACCGGTAATTCATTATTTACATGTCAATTCATTTTAATTCTACTTCCTTACATTTAAGTTAAGTGGAATTCTGCATGCTGTTTGCTACCTACTGTATATTCAAAATAAACTCATATTGAATTCAGTTCTTCACAAAAAAATGCAATTCTGTTGTTTTTGCAGTAATAAAAAAATAGAGATTTTTCCTATTCAGTCTGTATCATGTTAATTGCTAATTGCTAAGCCTATGCAATTCATGGTAATTTTATTAAAATGCCAATGTCTGGTTTCAAAGACATTTGTGTAATTAGAACAATTGTGATTGTAGATCTGTAATTTTCTGTCTGGTGTATGTAGGAGTTGGTTGCAACAGACTGAACGAGGGTGTTATATGATTGGGGGGGCGGGGGGTGAACAACGTATGTCATTTGCGGTGGCTGGTCTCTCCCAGCGACAGCTCCATCTCTGCATTAGCCCCATGCTGAGAGCTGCAGCGGTGACACCAGGATTCTATTACTGATGAGGAGAAAGCCACGAGGACCCAGAGAGAAACTGTCAGGAGAGCAAGAAAGAGCGCAAAGGAGGACTCTCACACTGAATATTTTAAAGGCTTTATCGGAGGGAAACAGAATATTCACTCATACCCTAATGGCCTCTGGGGAGCATGTCAACAGGAGGCATGTGCATTGGGGGAAACCTCCCCACCCCCCAGAATACTCTTGTTTACCTCCAGGTGAAGGATTGTGAGGATTTACACAGGAATTAGTATAGTATGATCATGTATTAATGAGGAAAATTGCCTTGTGCATGAAGAACAATGCCTTTTAGATTTCAGAGATTAATTGTTTTTTTATTTTCAATTTGGATGGGTGTTCAAAATCATGTTTTTTTTCCCTCACTGTTTAGCCGGATGAGAAAAAACATACTTGCTTTTTCTACCATGCGATGTTAAAAACAGCACTGTTCCAAGACCTACACAGAACAAAATTATAAACGCAACACTTTTGTTTTGGCCTCCATTTTTCATGAGCTGAACTCAAAGATCTAAGACTTTTTATGTACACAAGAGGCCTATTTCTCAAATATTGTTCACAAATCTGTCTAAATCTGTGTTAGTGAGCACTTCTCCTTTGCCCTGATAATCCATCCACCTCACAGGTGTGGCATATCAAGATTCTGATTAGACAGCATGATGTGCCTTAGGCTGGTCACAATAAAAGGCCACTCTAAAATGTGCAGTTTTATCACACAGCACAATGCCACAGATATCGCAAGTTTTGAGGGAGCGTGCAATTGGCATGCTGACTAGAGGAATGTCCACCAGAGCTTTTGCCCGTGAATTGAATGTTCATTTCTCTACCATAAGCCATCTCCAAAGGCGTTTCTGAGAATTTGGCAGTACATCCAATCGGCCTCATAACCGCAGACCACGTGTAACCACACCAGCCCAGGACCTCCACATCCAGCATATTTACCTCCAAGATTGTCTGAGACCTGACACCTGGACAGCTGCTGCAACAAACGGTTTCTGCACAAACTGTCAGAAACCGTCTCAAGGAAGCTCATCTGCGTGCTCGTCGTCCTCATCAGGGTCTCGACCTTACAGCAGTTCGTTGTGGTAACCGACTTGAGTGGGCAAATGCTCACATTCGATGGCGTCTGGCACCTTGGAGAGGTGTTTTCTTCACGGATGAATCCCGGTTTTCACTGTACAGGGCAGATGGCAGACAGCATTTATGGCGTCGTGTGGGTGAGCGGTTTGTTGACATCAACGTTGTGGATCGAGTGGCCCATGGTGGCGATGAGGTTATGGTATGGGCAGGCGTATGTTATGGACAACGAACACAGGTGCATTTTATTGATGGCATTTTGAATGCACAGAGATACCATGACGAGATCCTGAGGCCTATTGTTGTGCCATTCATCCACGACCATCACCTTATGTTGCAGTATGATAATGCACGGCCCCATGTTGCAAGGATCTGTACACAATTCCTGGAAGCTGAAAACATCCCAGATCTTGCATGGCCAGCATACTCACCGGACATGTCACCCATTGAGCATGTTTGGGATGCTCTGGATCGGCGTATACAACAGCGTGTTCCAGGTCCTGCCAATATCCAGCTACTTCGCACAGCCATTGAAGAGGAGTGGACCAACATTCCACAGGACAAAATCAATAACCTGATCATCTCAATGCGAAGGAAAACCATTTTTTTTCACTGCGTGAGGCAAATGGTGGTAACACCAGATACTGACTGGTTTTCGGACATTTTAATTTTGCAACTTATAAAATGTTAAAATATGTATTCAATTTACATATTAAAATCAGTGTATGAAATGGCAAATGTAAATAATATAACTGAATTTTAATTTTGCACCAAACGTTGCACAAATGTAATGGCAAATGTAAATTTAAAAACAGAAATGCATGGCCATTTTACATATTGCATTGTCATTTTGCATATCACATTTCAAATTGAATATTGCTACCCATATGCTTTCATAGTCTTGTAGCAGGTATTGAGAAGAGAATATTATTGTTATGATGGGTTATTTCATTGGTTCATGTAGTTTGTTATGGTGCAGTACCGAAAGACTCCAGCAGGTTTCATAGACTTGACAAATTCATTTTTCAGAAGATTGAATGTACAGACATCTGTTGTGGGCGTTCTTGGCAGTTTTTCTGAGGCTTTTATATTGTTCATATCGATATCAGAATTCTATCGTATCGACCGAAATTAAGAAATATATTGTGATATAAAATTTGGCCATATCGTCCAGCCCTAAGACAGATTTATGAACAATATTTGAGAGAAATAGGCATTTTGTGTACATAGAAAAAGTCTTAATTCTTTGAGTTCAGCTCATGAAAAATGGGGGCAAAAACAAAAGTGTTGCGTTTATAATTTTGTTCAGTATAGCAAGCTGACTCATTCTGCTTACAGGCCCAGTTGGTGAATGTGATTTCACCAAGTGCAACATGTTCCTGGATTAACATCTTTGTAGATCATTGAACAACATTCCAATCAACCAATCAGATTTGTGGAACAAGTTTACAGTTTATGTCAAGTTTAGGCTTATAATCAGGGTTATAAATACTGTGTTTCGTGTAAACGAATTACAAATTAATGTCTACCAGTTTGACGTTCTTATATTCATTGTTTATAATTTTCAGTAAAGTAAGTACATTAGAAACAATCTGTAACAGACAAAGCTATAGTGATACATCACTACTCACTCATACTTGTGTGTTTCGACACTACTGTCAGATCCAATATAGTCGGCACTGCCTCATCTTTTGTTTTCAGTCTCTCTGAAAAGGCAAAAAACAAATCTAAAAAAAAAATTTAACCATGCATTTATTTAAGTTGTGTTAATAGGTTCCCACATTTATTTTTAGAGTGTAGGTGATGCCTCACAGTGATGCCTCCATATGGCAACTCACTAGCTTTTGGAGCTAATATGTGACTAAACTAAAAAGACAGAAAGAAAGGGGGATCACAGGAAGATAGCGAGGAGGAAAATGGAATGAGACAAGGGAAGGGAAGAAAAGGCATTTTTAATTAAGAGAGCATGAAAATTTGCCTTCATGTCAGTCTTCATTCTTCACTGAATATCTAAAATCGAGCCTGCCATGCATCTTGAACATAATTAAAAACAGATTGGAGCATGCTGCAATCTGTAGTTTTCAGCAGTCTGAGGTGATTTGCAGATATTTGTGAGCAATTGACAACATGTAACAACTGTAATCAGTTTATTATTCCCTGCATCGGTGTATTAAACACCTTCTTCTCCCCTGCACCTGCAGTGCTTTGTAAAATTCACCTTAAATGGTGAGAATCTTTAGAAAGCCTACGTCCTGTGTAACGTAAGTAAAGACATAATTGAAGCTCCAGGCTCTGTCTTTGGTCTTAGTGTAAAGTTTTTCCAGTGTGCTTTGGAGAAAAAAGACCTTGAAACCCATAAAATCAATCCCAACTGACATCGGAGAGGAAATGGAGTCTTGCGATGTCACACTTTGATTGCTATCTGCAGAGAGTCTCGCTCCTTCCCAGGACTGATCGATAGCGATCTATAAAAAAAATGAGCATTCAAATGCACTTACATTCTCCTTCACCAAGACAAATAAAGTGCGGAGAAAGGGAAGTATTCTAAAACTTCAGCATTCACTGATAAATATATGACATTGCATGCTGTTTTTGATTTAAATTTAAAATGTTGTTTTCCTGCTCATGTTTCTATATTATAAGATCAGAAATGAGCTATGAAGCAATTCCTATTTCATATAAAGCATGCCATTCTAGCTATATATGGGTGTATAAAGTCTTCAATAAGTCTAAACACAATAAACGTGAACTAACACAGTGGTTCTCAAGCTTTGACTGGAAATTTAAAATACAGAAAATAGACATTTTAATTTGCAATGTCTATGTTTTGTTTTTAATTCATTTTATTAATGTATTATTATTAATATTGTTTGTATTATTTCTGATCTATATACAATTTTAACGTAACATATCATTGTTTTTGAATTTATTTTTAAATGCACAAATTGTTCTAGTTCACTTCCATGACTCACTTCCATTCAATTGCTCACATGCTTCAAAAGAACCAATGACATTCGAGTGTGGTTTGTGAAGGTGCATTTTATAATGAAAGAATGCACTTCCTTCACTAAATGAGTCAGGAGTCTGAATAAAGGAAATTTAATTTAATTTAAAAAAAAAAATGATGTAGCCCAGCGCTTTTTTAATGTTGCACTCGTGTTCTGTCTTCAGGTTTGTATTTCCACAGCATGAAGTTAAGATCTTATGGATTTATGAATGAACCACTCATTTTAAATGACCTCCGCTTCAAACATTACAATGCCCATGATAAATTTCGTTAACTAAGTAAATCCATTTCAACAGCTTATTACTCTTCATCAGCAATGCCATAGGAATATACTGAGCTACCGCAACAACGGAAGTTCAAACACATAATTCTAAAGATTCCTCCACGTGTTTCTCTGGCACACATCTTATATACCTGGCGCCACCTACTGGTGTAATGGTGTAACCTGCAGCAAGGGCACTACATGGATTGGTCAATAAATTCGAACAAATCTTTTTAGTGAACAGATTAAAAAGCCTTGAGTCACAGAGATTAGGAGCCACTATAAGGGCCGATTCACACAGAATGTGCTTTTGCTGTTAAAAACGCGAGACACAGGTCAGTGAAAGGAAAAAAAAACGCAAGGTCTAGAAACGTGTTTTTAAAGTTGAACTTCTTTTAACTTGAGCACTGTAATTTTAGAATGCCATGTCATGTGCGAGATGCTGCAAAAGATGAGAGACGCGTGAGGAGTGCAACAGTTGAAGACATCCGTCTAGTGCATTTACATTGAAAAAACTTGCATAGTGGAATGGAAAAACGCAATCTGTGTGAACAGCCCCTTTAAAGCTTCATTTAAACCAGATTCCTTCACAATTTTTTATCAAAAACATAAATTTCCCTACTTCGCTACCACATCTCTTCCTGATAACCAAAGTCAGTTTAAAAATCAGTTTTACTCTGATTGATATATGTCGCATTAGGGAAGAAAAGACGATCAATTTCCATGTCATGCCAAGTAAATTCTAACAACATTAACAACAAATTACATTTTCAGAAATAAAAATAGTATTTTAAAGACATTTTGTTTTTCTTTATTGCAGGCTGGTGACAATAAACTCGTGACACATGGTCAGTCTTTAACCTTGACAAAAAATGATTTGAACCCCAGAGAGATGGAGAAATACACAGAGACGTGGAAGTTAAACGCTTTCACTGCATGCAGACCCAGAAAGACAAGGTCGAACAGGCAGGGACTCATCTAACACAGAAACTGTTACCAGTACGTCTCTGAGTCATTCTTTCAAACACCAATGAGTAGAGCTCAGTAGAGCATGGCAGAAGGACAGGTGGCTTCCATCTTTGAAAACATACAGTTTTGATGAAACCCACTAACTGTCGTCCACAGAAGCTGAGATGAAACGAGACGAAGGGGAGGTTTACTGCCAGCAAGGTTAATGAGAGAGGAGAGAGAAGACAGAGGAAAGTGTTGTCATAATAGTGAAGTGCTGGTCTGACAGAGAACTCTATAATTATGTCACATCTGCTTCACAGATTCTGATGGGTCCAGGTGTTAATTTGAAAGGGCAGATTATTATGATGATGGGCATGTGATAGGAATGAGGGTAAGGAGGAAGGCAAAATGCTATCCAACTCAAATCATGAGAAAATGTACTCAAACTTTAATGGGGCTCTTTCATACATTTTTTGTATTATATAATTTCTTGTCCCTGGGATCCATTTCTAACATAATGATTATTGCTCTAAAAAATATTATTATTATTATTAATATTGATATAACAAACATATACACTAACTCCCAACATTTTTTGGGACAGTGAATGTATTTTCTAAAGAAATTAATACATTTATTCGTCAAGGATACATTGATTAAAAGTGACACTAAAGACATTTATAAAGACATTCATATATAAATTTTCAATTTCAAATAAATGCCTGAAAGAAAAATGAAATCAGTTTCCACACAAAAAAAAAAAATATTAAGCAGCTGTTTTCAACATTGATAATACTACGAAATATTTCTTGAGCACAAAATCAGCATATTAGAATAATTTCTGAAGGATGTGACACTGAATGATGCTGAAAATTCAGCTTTGTCATCACAGGAATAAATTACATTTAAAAATATATTAAAATAGAAAACAGTTACTTTAAATTGTAATAATAGTTTTTCTTGCTACTGTGCCTTTAACAACACTATATTACCTTTTTTTCAATAAGATCAGAAAACTTTATTTAGAAATTAAACGTGGACCATTTTGACTACATGTTGTTTTAAAAGGACAAGAAAACTAGAGAGAAGAAAATTAGAGAAATAAAGAGTACAAGAGCTAGATGAGAAAAAGAAGTACTGAGAGGGAAGAATATCAGGCATGTTGGCAGAGGTGTGTAATGGCTGTCGATCAACTGCCTGCTGATTGTGTAAGTGCTGAGCAGAGCGCGAGTTTGGTGACTGTATTGTGTTTGTGTGTGTGTACTTGTACAACTATCTTTGTGAGGACCAGTTTGAGTTTTAGACCATTGGAGTGAGGACAAAGAGAGTAAAGTGAGGACATTTTGGCTCACTTTCTGAGACCCCTTTAAAGGCCTGTTTGAGGGTCAAGACTTGGTTTTAGGGATAAGGTTATAATTAGGTTAAGGGTAGGTTTAGGGTAAGGGTTCGGGTTAAGCACTTAGTTGTGATGAGTAAGGTTAGGGTAAGCGGCTAGAGATTGCATCGTGTCAATGAATGTCCTCATAAAGATAGATGTACAAGAGTGTGTGTGTGTGTGTGTGTGTGTGTGTGTGTGTGTGTGTGTGTGTGTGTGTGTGTGTGTGTGTGTGCAGTCACAGAGTGTCTGTCACTCCATCACTACCCTCAACAGTACAGGCTGTGGATGTGCTCTGTGGCACTGAGTTGTACCTAACTAGTTTTATATGCAACAGATTTACTGTTTCAATTTATTTTCAATCATATTCTTGCTGCTTATTGCACTTTGAGCTGTGGCACTCATTTGGACATTATGGGGGCACTCATTTGGACATTATGGGTTACCATCAGTGGTGTATATTTGCAGGGAAGATACAGATATAATGTCTTAGCAATGTCTCCACCTTAACAAGAAGCAATGTACAGTGAGATATTTAAGATTATTTACAAAAGATACAAAAGGTTATTTATAGAATTCATTATTTTACTAATTTTACAAATTCGTTTCTATTAGTCTGCATTTACTGTAGGCTACATTGCGTAATGCGCATCTATTTTGACATACCATATTTTTGTCCCGCATTTGTATGTCACTTCCTAAACTTTGCAGCGTGTTATTGGCCGTTGGCCCCCTTAGCAGCATGAAAAACAAATATTTTATTCAATGGAAAGACCGTGTGGCGAACAGGACGATTGCTAATGAGCAACACCTGTGAAGCACACCGGTCTCGCATCTCTCACGGAGGAGCGGAGGCATAAAGGAGGAGAGACAACGTTGATGATCGAGAGAGGAACAGGCCTGGTTTTACGTTGTGTTTTGGTTTTTTTATTTGTATTTTCGGTAGCCAGCAGTCGTCTGCGAGGGGCTGCTGGCGGTATTTTGGTTTGTTTGTTTTATTTTAAATAAAGTATGTTTGAATGTTCGCCGGTTCCCGCCTCCTTCTTCCCTGAACATTGCTACAGACCGCTCAATTTATAATCACTAAAAAGCAGTTCATCGCAATCTCACAAAGTTCCGTTATAATCAGTGAAGCTGCTGCACAATGCACAATGAATCTCTAACTTACATTGTGTCTAAACTTTGTTTGTTATTGAGAGGATTCACAAGCATACAGAACTCAGCACTGAACAAAAACATAATAACTTAAACAACTCTGATTGTCCATGGCGTTGTAAAGAATAACTGATATGATGAGCTGAATAAAAGATATGATGAGTACCACTGGTTAGCCACTGATTAGCATACAACTTCATTTCCACTGTCCTCTATGATAAAAATGGTATAAAAAGTGCTATACCTTAAACTGCCATTCATAAACAAGGAAACAATGTTCTGAAAATAATTGACACAGCTGTCAATGACCTTTTGACCCACGTACACTCCGTTGATTACACTTCATTTAGCTTGCAGTTGATAACACCAGCTCTGGAGATTAGCATGATTAATGGAAAGTCAATAGTGGAATGGATGGACAGACAGACAGTAAGCGACAGTATGGCAAAGTTCAGTGGTGATTCAGGAACACCTGGTGGATTTATGTTTTTCCTTGAAGTTCAGCCTCTTAAAATGTCTCGCACAGCATTTCCTCTAATGCAAAAGTCCCTCGGTGAGAGATTAGGAGAAGATTAATCACAACGCATGCCTTCATCAGCAGGTTTCCAGGACAAACAAAGGTTGCGAGGTAAGTCTTTTTTTTTTTTCACCAGCTCAGATTGAAGTTAGCTGCTATGCTAATCTCAACTAACTGTATTGTAGACTAGTGTTTGTTTTAAGTATCTAATAGAAATGTTATCCATTGTACTGTATATTTCCAAAACTATTAGAAAAACTCAAAAATGAAATCCAAAACTGAGGCTTTGTTGTTGTTGTTTTTTAGGTTATTAGCTTTCAGGCTATTTCAGAATCAGAATCAGAAAGATCAGAATCAGAAAGAGCTTTATTGCCAAGTGTGCTTGCACACACAAGGAATTTGTTTTGGTGCTGAGGCTTCCAGTGGGGGGGGGGGGGTTGGGGGGGGGGCTGGATCGTGCACTTGCGCGTTCCGAGGATTGAAGCGCCTTTCAGACAGGACGCGGAATGCGCGTTAACCCATTAATTTCAAGGACTTCCAAAGATACATAACAGCTACAAGTATGCACTATGCAAGCACTATACCGTATACAGGATTCACCCTATTATACTTTATCGACACAAATTGATTAGTCAAACAGCCATCCCAGAATAGTCTATAGCTACATAGGCTGTCTTTGACTTGAACAAGGGTTAAATTACTCGTCAGGCTACAGAAGAATACCATAATTCATTCGTTCAATTAGGCCTAATGCTGTGTTCACACCGAACGCGAATAGAGCGTCAAATACGCGTCTATCGCGTCTAGTTAGACGCTTGAACATTCGCTCAGTTCAAATTTTTCAACTTGCGGTGAAGACGTTCGCGGCAAACGCGTCGCCCAATTCGCGTCATTCGCGACGCCTGCCGCGAATGATGCGTCTATTCGCGTCTTTGCATTGACTTTGTATGTAATCTATTCGTGCAAATAATTCAATTAGCGTTCGGTGTGAACACACCGTAAGACATCGAGAGTCACGCAGACCTATAACAACCCAGTCATCATCATTTATTTCAGGAACCTTAATGTACAGAAAATCAAAATCTATATGCGACACAAAAAATGGACAGTGTTTTAGAGCTCCCCCTAAATGTCTCAAAGTAGGCTTTCAGGGGAGCCCAGGTCCTTTTCAGGGGAGCCGAGCTCCCCTTAGCTCCCCCGTAATTCGAACACTGGGTTTAGTCAGAATAGACTGTCCGTTGTAGTCTCCTGATGTCTGATTTGGTAGCTGAACCAAACCAGACAGTGATGGATGTGCATAAGACAGACTCAATGACGGCTGAGTAGAACTGAATCAGCAGCTCCTGTGGCAAGTTGAACTTCCTCAGCTGGCGAAGGAAGTACAGTCTCTGCTGGGCCTTTTTCACAGTGGAGTCAATGTGATTGTCTCACTTCAGGTCCTGAGAGATGGAAGTGCCCAGGAACCTGAATGACTCCACTGTTTCCACAGTGCTGTTCATGATGGTGAGTGGGGGGAGTGCTGGGCTGTTCCTCCTGAAGTCCACGATCATCTCCACTGTTTTGAGCGTGTTCAGCTCAAGGTTGTTATAACTGCACCAGACAGCCAGCTGTTCAACCTCCAGTCTGTAAGCAGACTCAGTGCTAGTTCTCCTTAAAGATGAGACATGCATTGAGTAAAAGTACAGCAAGTTTGGGTCTGAGCCTCTCTCTACGCATACAATTTTTTATGTAATAAAATCTCTAACAATGAAAATGTCCTCTTGCACAATATCTGCAACTGAAAAGTAGCATGATATTGCCAGGCTGTGAAAACGGAAGCCTATTGATATATTTTTTTAGAGGATAATGATTTCAATTCCATTTGTCAAACCATTTCATGTCCGTGCATAGACTTTAAATCATAGGCTTTTTTTAAACCCGGTACAACAAGAAAAACAAGAAGTTTGTTCAAACTTAGGGTCCATTTAGACAATAATAAAGTACTAAAAATGGAAAGGTTTTAGACTAAAAATGCTGCATTTTTCATGCCAGGCTAGTAGTTGGCGATGTCACTTTATAAATAATCACTATGCACCTATAGACTGAACATGTAATACACATGCGCATGGTGTCACTGTTTTCACACATTCGTGTTTTTGTAGTATAATACATTGATATGATAACAGTATCGTTTTCAAAAACTTGCACTTTGAAACCCGTTTTGAAATGGCTTGCGTTGTCAGGCGCCCAAAAACACAGCTTGTCATGTAAATGAACAGCCAAAGCGCATACATTTTTTTTAGTTAAAAACATTATCATGTAAACTAATAAAAATGACTAAATAAAACAAAAATCTGAAAATATAAAAATACAAGCTAATTTAAAATATTAATAAACACCAAGAAAGTATACAAATGATACTAAAATAAGTCAGGCTGTTGTAAAGTATGTAGTGGAATTTAGTCAAAGCCTCTAGACTTGGTTTATCTATAATTCAAGATGGTGGTCAAGCCTGTTGGAACTGAACCAGTCATTAATTTGAACTATTCAGACTGCACTCTACCAGACAGAACAGGAAGTACAGAAATGTATCCAGTCACCCAAATTCAGGCGACCTTTTCACACTGTACCCCCACCTAAAGAACATGCCCTTCAGTTCTTCCCAGAAAGCCAGAGGAAGTGGGGCAAGCACTGAGAGACGGAGGGAATGAAGACTGCAAACTAGTCCAACGACACAAACTCCTTTGTGTCACCTTTAATAGCCTTCTCTGAATAGCCTGCAAAAAAGGCAACGGTCAGAGTGACCTCATCTCTGCCCCTCTCCCCTACGGCCAACAGCTAATAGAACAACAGCAAGAGCATGAGATGTAAAACACAGAAGGAAAGATGCCGCTCAGGCCTCGGGGCGACACTTTCTTCCTCCATCAGGAGTAGTGACCTGAGGAAGATGAGGATGAAGAGAATGAAAGCATGACAAAAGTGGAATAAAAAGAGCAGCCAGGGGAAGTCATGATCCAGGCCAATGAGGCCAGCACTTGTGTTGGTAAGTGCTGAGGGTTTGCACTGTATTGTGGGAATGATGGTCCTTAGTCTGGAAACGCACGCAAGGAAGAGTAAAAAACAGACGTAGGCAACATGAGCAGTAAACCACAGAAAACACACACACTCACTCAAGACAAGAGATGCAGTCTAACGTAACAGCGGGCGAAGCCATTTTTAACTTGAATGTGCGAGGCTTCCGTTGTCATTCGCTTCCAGTTATTTTACCTGGTCAAAAACAGTCCATTATGCTACTTGATATTGCAAACTAGTATTTGTTATCATATTATTTTAATTCATTAATGTAATCATAAACTGGTTTGTGGCGCAAATAGTGTTACCATTCATAAATAAAACAAACTTAATGTCCTAAAAGGTTTTATTTCCACAAATGTCTTAATACTATCTTTTGAATCATTTTGTGATATCCAGGCACTTTTGGCATGCTATTTTCAACGTGCTGTGAAGGATGCACTCAACCTAATCTCACACACTGTTTAGGATGAAAAGGATAATAATGCGGCCTAGGATGCAGCCAAGGATTCGATGGCCAGACTTACTGATATCAACAAAATGATGCAAAGAAATGCTTATTACTATTCTCACTATGGGGTTTTATAATTAATCTCATAATGCTGTTTCTCAGAAAATGAGGGTATGTTTATATCATTCACAGTGCCTTATTAGACATGATCACATAATATCACAAAAAAAAAAAAAAAAAATTTGTTTTTCCATAATTGTGATTCCATAGTCTGCAAGATCAGGAACACGTGCTTATTTCAGGAAGTTCATTAGCTAGAATGTTTGGTGCCAAAAAAAAAGCAGAGCAATATGTCCTGACAGTTTTAGAAGGTTTGAGTCACATAGCTGCATTTCTCCCTAAAGCTCTGAAAAACTATTTATATATACTGTATATATGTGTGTATATATAGTCACATATTAAGAAAGATGTAGTCTGGTGTTTTCTTTCAGTGACCTGTGCTCTGTTTACAGTCTACCTTAGATTTGCATGATTAGATTTCTGAGTACCACATGTTTGTGCCCTCAACTCCACAGAGTACCAGTAAACACTGAGATTAGATTGACCCACTTTTATAAATCATTCAAGGTCTTCTGCCAATTGAATTTGTGGAATTCTTCTGGATAGTGAGTCCAAGCCCAGACAGCAGCTGATGTAAGATTATCCTCTCTCCAATCATTATTAAACAAGCCTCTGCTTTCAGTCAGGTCAGATAGGTAGTGAATCCATTCAAGTCTGTGCGTTTTGTTCACAAAAAAAAAAAAAAAAATACAATTATAGAAACAACTTATTCAGTCAGACCTACACTACAAAACTACACTTTTCACTTTTTTTTATTTTTCTTAATGGATGGATATGTGTTGCTGTATGCATTTATTTACAATGCAATATGAGCAATATCACACTCGTAGTAGTGCGATACTGCTGTATATTAGCACGGCTGTAATTCGGCTGTAAGTATTCACAGCCGTGCTGATAAACAGCCAATCAGATTCGAGGACCAGAAGTAACTGCTGAATATAGTATTATCATAATTATACACACAAAATGATTGCATATTTAATAAATTAATCAATTATTCATTAATAAACAGATTAAACATTTCCATATATATATATATATATATATATATATATATATATACTGTATACATACACACACACTGTAAAAATCAATCAATAAGTTATGACAACATTTGTTTTTGCATTGCTTTAATAATAAGTTAAGCAATTTTCTACATATAAGTTTTACAAGTCAACTCATTTTTTAAGTCAGTTTAATGTAATTTAAGTTGAAATAACTTAAGTTGATTGTACTTAAAGCTGCAGTCCGTAGCTTTTTTAAGTGAAAAATAATCCAAATTAATTATTTAAAAAAAAACATCTCCAGCCAGTGTTCAAAACTATCTGCTTGCCATAGCTAGATTCAAAACGACTCGGTTACTAACGTAACCTCGGTTCCCTGAGAGGAGGGAACGAGTATTGCGTAAATAGCTTACGCTATGGGAAAACTCCTTTTCTCGAGAATATTGAAGTCTTTATGTAAAACGCATTGCGGCTGCACAGCTGACGAAGGAGCTCGGTCATTGGCTGTGCTGCGGCAACTTGCTCGAACCAATGACGGGGCGACTCTGAATGCGCGACCAATGAGCGCGCTTCGCACCCGCGCGCGTCAGAGCCCGCCAAGATGGGCGTGGCCAAGAGCTATATATTGGGCGCCCCGTCATGAGAGTTCTTTAGGTTAAAACGACTGAAGCGAACTAACCAAGCACAAGCACGGCAGCTTACGCAATACTCGTTCCCTCCTCTCAGGGAACCGAGGTTACGTTAGTAACCGAGTCGTTCCCTTTCGAGAGGTCTCTCCTATTGCGTAAGTAGCTTATGCTATGGGAACACCATGCAAAACGCCGTGCGTGCTGAACTTCGCCTTATAATAGCCAGAGGCAGGTGCCTAAGCTGAAAAGCAAAGTTATCATCCAACTAGCCGGCAGAGGCGAGCTTTATATGTGGGAAAAAATACAGAGCGGCTAGAAGGCGCTCAGTGTGACACAAGCACATACATAATCTAGATACGAACTCGCAGTTCAACTAGCATTATGCTGATAGCACATTGGAATGCAATGTCGGGACCTGTAGGTTGTAGAACCTGATAAATGTGGACGGTGAGGCCCAGCCTGCCGCCGCACAAATATCCTCGATCGGTATCCCGCTCGACCATGCCCAGGAAGAAGCCACACTCCTGGTGGAGTGTGCTTTGACTCCCCAGGGGCATTGAAGTCCCTTAGCTTCATAAGCCAGCGCTATAGCTTCGACTATCCAGTGAGAGATTCTCTGCTTTGAAACGGCGGAACCTTTCGTACGGGCGCCAAAGCATACAAACAGTTGTTCTGTCTGTCTGAATAGGGCAGAACGCTCCAAATACACTCTGAGAGCCCTAACGGGGCAGAGTAGATTAGCGTCGTGTTCGTCTGCTGGAGACGAAAGCGCAGTTAGGGAGATAACCTGTGCTCTGAAGGGAGTGGTGAGCACTTTAGGAATATACCCATGTTTCGGTCTAAGGACGACCCTGCAGTCGTTAGGTCCGAATTCTAGGCAGGCAGCGCTTGTTGAAAGCGCGTGCAGGTCGCCCACTCTCTTGACCGAGGCGAGTGCCAGCAAGAGAGCCGTCTTGAGCGAGAGCTGTTTAAGGTGCACGGTTCGGAGTGGTTCGAACGGGGGCCCTTTAAGAGCGTCTAGGACCGTAGCTAGGTCCCAGATCGGCACTGAAGGGGGGCGTGAAGGGTTCATCCTCCTGGCGCCCCTTAGGAAACTAATAATTAGGTCGTTTCTTCCCAATGGACGTTCCATTACAAGGTCGTGTGACGCTGTGATGGCAGCCACATATAGTTTGAGCGTGGAGGGGGTGCGGCCCGCCTCCAGAAGCCCTTGTAGGAAAACGAGTACACTCGTAATCTCGCATGTTACAGGGTTCAGGCCCTTGGTATTACACCAGTCACTGAACACTTTCCATTTCTGGGCATATAAGCGTCTCGTGGAGGGCGCCCGCGCCTCAGCGATGGTTTTTAGTGCTCCGCTCGCGAGGTTGGAAATGACGCATAGCTTGTGAAGCGTTCTGGGCCTCAGTGAAGCATTCGGCGAAACCTTTAACCGCCGGTCCAAACAGCCCGCTGGTGGAGATAGGCGCATCGAGAAATGGCGCCTTATCCGCGTCCTTCATTTCAGTCAGAGTCAGCCACAGATGGCGCTCGAGAACAGTCAAATTAGCCATAGCACGGCCGATGGACTGGGCGGTGGCCTTCGTGGCTCGCAGAGCTATATCAGTCGCGCTGCGTAGGTCCCTGAAGGCTTCGGGTTTGGGGCCAGACTCGTCCATAGAGCGGAGCACTTGAAGTACCGCCATTGAGTGAAGCGCTGATGCAGCTTGGCCGGCGGCGGCGTAGGCGCGACCGGCGAGAGCAGAGGTAGTGCGGCAGGGCTTCGAGGGGTGGGAAGCTTTGGCTTTCCATCCGGTGGTGGAGGGCGGGCAGAGATGATTGGCCGCGGCCTCCTCGAGGGGCGGCGTTCCCTCGTAGCCTCTTTCCTTCGCGCCGTCCACTGAGGAGAGCGAAGAAGAAAAAGAAGGCTTTAGGCGCGCAGAGTGGGGGGCTTTCCACGACTTGGTGAGTTCGTCGTGAACTTCCGGGAAGAAGGGAGAAGGCCTTTGCCGAGGGGCCTGCTGGCGCCCCTGCAGAAACCACTCATCCAGTCGGCTCCGGGTTGGTTCTTCGGGAGAAGACCAATCGAGCCCGAGGACTTCCATGGCCTTAGAGAGGACACGGATAATCTAAGTATCCATAGTGGAGCCCCCGCTCGTGCTAGCTAGCGTCGACGGGGCAGGGTCGAGAGTGGAGCCCGGCCAGTCGTCCGATGCAGCGTCGATGGACAAGCTGTCGTCCATTCCCCCGTCGTCCTCGGACGCGCCGAAAGTCACAAGGCCCACCGCTCTGCTAGAGGGGTGTGGGTCCGGCTGGGTGAACTGAACCGGCGGTGGGGAAGGCAAGAGCGGCGGTGAAGCACGGGGAGACTGGCTCGGCGTGACGTCACTGAGCTCAGGTTCAGGAAGCCTCTGTGAGCGGCGCTTTTTCTTAGTGCGCGGCTCAAACAGAGGGGTGGCGATGGGCTCGCTCACGGCGAAAGCGGCGAGGCGAGCCCGTAGTGCGGAGAGACCCAGGTCATCACATTCCGGGCATCCGCCCTTGGTCAATGCAGCTTCTGCGTGGTCCCGGCCCAGGCAGCGAGCGCAGATGATGTGACGATCCCCGTCCGGGAGAAGGTCTCTGCACGACGCGCAGGAAGGCATTTGAAACAACGCCTTATTGGAAAATTGCTCTTTCACAAATGTCGCGGGGAGGACAGATGTAAAATACTTGCGTATATGGCGCGCCGGATGGCTCAGTAGGAGGTGCTTGAAGGCGGCTGAAGGTGCCAACGTCCTCGTAGCAATCCCGCTGGTATGCTTTTCCACGGCGGCGAAGGCTTCCAATAATCCGGAGGATCCAGCGAAGAAGGTGTTCGCTGAAGGAGATTAAATCTAAAGAACTCTCATGACGGGGCGCCCAATATATAGCTCTTGGCCACGCCCATCTTGGCGGGCTCTGACTCGCGCGGGCGCAAAGCGCGCTCATTGGTCGCGCATTCAGAGTCGCCCCGTCATTGGTTCGAGCAAGTTGCCGCAGCACAGCCAATGACCGAGCTCTTTCGTTCATTGCTGTCAGCTGTGCAGCCGCAATGCGTTTTACATAAAGACTTCAATATTCTCGAGAAAAGGAGTTTTCCCATAGCGTAAGCTACTTACGCAATAGGAGAGACCTCTCGAAAGGGAACGGTTAGCTTGTAATAATGATTTTAATTCCAGTGGTACTGGTGGGTTTTCACGGGAAATTCGAGCATGTCTTTGCGTCATTACGTCACACCCGTACACATAAAGAATGAGTTTCGGCTAGCCGGCTATACTGCGCGTGAGGAGATGTAGAGATAGGCTTTTCTCGCAGCACTTTACATGATTAAACTTATGGCGGATCCAGAAAGATCCAGACAACAATCATCAGTGTCAACTGGAGATTGACCAGTTATAAAACCCAATAGACTTCGTACTTCGGATTTAAGGTGGAAAGAGAAAAAAAACGTCTCATGCGAACACAAGGATACACATCGGTGGGGCTTTTTAAAGGTGCGTGAACTCCCGAAGGGGTTCGAAACGGAAGAAGAGAGCTTTTTCTGCTGAACAAGTAAGACATTTCAATAGTTCAATCGTCTAACAGTACGTTTTCTTAATTCACACAGTTATGGAGTTTCCTTTGTTGTGCCTTTCTCGTTTAGCTATTATGGAGAATATGAATTCTGAACTACACAGGTAATCATAAAACACATTAAATAACGTTAGTCACGCAATGCTGATGTTGTTAACATGAACAATTTGAGAACAAAGTAGGCTATGATTTGCACGGTTGCTGTAAATCGCGCTGAATAAATCTAACGATCGCTTGTCATGTCGAATGCTTTTCCCCCCTTAGTTGATCAGAACAAAAATGGATGTTACTTACTTGTTCAGAAGACATTTTCCGGTGAAAATTCTTATGTTGGTCAAGCTTTCAAAAAGTGAATCTGTGATTCTGAATGACAGTATCCACACAGCACGGTGATTGACAGCAGCACTCGCCTCAAAACACTGTGTTCATCCGCGCTGTTTCATGCCGATTTACAACCCACGTAAAGATGATAATTCCGCGAATCACTGCAGTTACAGATTTCGAACAGAGATGGCGACAAAAAGGGAAAAATCTACGGACTGCAGCTTTAAAAATGTAAGGCAGCAACTTTTTTTTACAGTAAATATGTGTGTGTATGTATGAATATGAGTCAATTACAAATATGCAATAATAGTAATTTAAAAAAAATGTATTCAATACATTAATAATACATGTAAATGCACACAACAAAACATGCCATATATATATATATATATATATATATATATATATATATATATATATATATATATATATATATACATATATGTGTGTGGTTAAAGATTATGATTAAAGTATTATTATAAATATAAAATAATATATATATATATATATATATATATATATATATACACACTCACCTAAAGGATTATTAGGAACACCTGTTCAATTTCTCATTAATGCAATTATCTAATCAACCAACCACATGGCAGTTGCTTCAATGCATTTAGGGGTGTGGTCCTGGTCAAGACAATCTCCTGAACTCCAAACTGAATGTCAGAATGGGAAAGAAAGGTGATTTAAGCAATTTTGAGCGTGGCATGGTTGTTGGTGCCAGACGGGCCGGTCTGAGTATTTCACAATCTGCTCAATTACTGGGATTTTCACGCACAACCATTTCTAGGGTTTACAAAAAATGGTGTGAAAAGGGAAAAACATCCAGTATGCGGCAGTCCTGTGGGCGAAAATGCCTTGTTGATGCTAGAGGTCAGAGGAGAATGGGCCGACTGATTCAAGCTGATAGAAGAGCAACTTTGACTGAAATAACCACTCGTTACAACCGAGGTATGCAGCAAAGCATTTGTGAAGCCACAACACGCACAACCTTGAGGCGGATGGGCTACAACAGCAGAAGACCCCACCGGGTACCACTCATCTCCACTACAAATCGGAAAAAGAGGCTACAATTTGCAAGAGCTCACCAAAATTGGACAGTTGAAGACTGGACAAATGTTGCCTGGTCTGATGAGTCTCGATTTCTGTTGAGACATTCAGATTGTAAAGTCAGAATTTGGCGTAAACAGAATGAGAACATGGATCCATCATGCCTTGTTACCACTGTGCAGGCTGGTGGTGGTGGTGTAATGGTGTGGGGGATGTTTTCTTGGCACATTTTAGGCCCCTTAGTGCCAATTGGGCATCGTTTAAATGCCACGGCCTACCTGAGCATTGTTTCTGACCATGTCCATCCCTTTATGGCCACCATGTACCCATCCTCTGATGGCTACTTCCAGCAGGATAATGCACCATGTCACAAAGCTCGAATCATTTCAAATTGTTTTCTTGAACATGACAATGAGTTCACTGTACTAAAATGGCCCCCACAGTCACCAGATCTCAACCCAATAGAGCATCTTTGGGATGTGGTGGAACGGGAGCTTCGTGCCCTGGATGTGCATCCCACAAATCTCCATCAACTGCGAGATGCAATCCTATCAATATGGGCCAACATTTCTAAAGAATGCTTTCAGCACCTTGTTGAATCAATGCCACGTAGAATTCAGTTCTGAAGGCGAAAGGGGGTCAAACACAGTATTAGTATGGTGTTCCTAATAATCCTTTAGGTGAGTGTATATGTATATATATATATATATATATATGGCATTTGTGTAACCGTGTTGATATGGCAATGAACTCATGTGACCGGGCTGTCTGTGACTATGTTTCTTAATTAGTGTTTCCTCTTTTCCGGCCTTTACTGGTATTACCAAGTACCAGAGTGTGACAGTCACAGCTGTAACTGTAGAATTAGGCGTGTGTGTGTGTGTGTGTGTGTGTGTGTGTGTGTGTGTGTGTGTGTGTGTGTGTGTGTGTGTGTGTGTGTGTGTGTGTGTGTGTGTGTGTGAACGGAGAAGCTGACACCCTCCAGCTCTCATCCGCTCTGATTAATGATTCTGGTCAGGTAGCGGACGTTGCCATTCACACCAATTAAGACGTTAGTTCATACATGGCTCCCTGCTCATACACAAACAGGCTGCTGGCCTCTTTTTCTCTCTCTCTCTCTCTTGCTCACATGCCACATCTACACACTTCTAATTTATATTTATTATAGATTTCCAGACTAAATATCTTCCTATTTGTCTTTCTCTTACTTAAAAGGACATTTTCTATTTCAACACACTCTCACTGTATAGAGTCTGAAGTTATGCTTTGTTTAATGAATGAATATTTGAATTTGAATGGAATGTATTATATTTAAATCCCTGACTCTGTCTGAATAATATACTTTGGAATTCCGGCAAATCTGAGCACAGTTTAAGCTGCAGAGGAGATACATGTGAGATTAATGTGGCCCTTTTTTCAGGAAACAAATCTGAGAAGCAGGAAGCTAAAGCAAAAGCCTGTCTAGGAGAAACAACTGAGATACTTTCTTAACTAGACTGAGTCTTTCAGATTTTAGTTATGTCTATCTCTTTATCATGACACCTATCTTGCACATAAAGGCATACATTAATCAACAATGAACAATAAAAGTGCATAAAAGAACTGAGCTCAGAAAAGACAGCTTAATTAGTTAAGATGAACCTGCACGTTTAACAAGGACCCATAAAACACTGATTAGCAGTGACCCTGCAGACGCTACATGGGTCATTTACAAGCAGGGTTAAAGACTTAATGATGCTACTGAAATGGCTGAATATAATTAAAGTAGATAAAAAGGAATTCAAATGAGGTCCTGTAAGAATAAATATATCTGAAGGTATAATTCACCTCTACATTTAAGCCAATAATACATATAAAAAAAGAGCATTTAAGCAGCGACAAAGTGCTTCTTTCATGTTAGAAATAGAATCATAAAATGGAAAAGAAAAAAAATGTATATATATAAAATACAATTCAAATTCAATAGTAATTGACTTACTACTTGCCCAAGATGCAAACATAGACATAGTTTTTGATATTTTAATTAAATGTTTAAATATATTATTATAATTCAAGGTGTAATTAAATTTATATATAACATCGACTTTATTTGCCATCTGGGATTTATCGTTTAGTTATGGATTTCAGAACATGGAGGTTATGCATACAATGAGTTCGGACATGTCTCAATGTCTTCCAACCTTCAGGAAGGCAGCAATTTTCAAGTTTCGTACTCAGCCAGAGTCAAACTTCGCTACTGAGAACACAAAACTACACAGCTACACATACCAAAGCGTACCATCATAAATGAGTCACAATAATGAAGGAGAGTGGCTGTGAACTTATAAACGGTCACTGACAGAGCAGCAGAGACTCGAGTCATTCACACTACGATTGGAGCTACGGAGACGACAGCTAATCATGGCCAGCGATTAGTGTTTTATATGCGCGTGTCAGCGGTGGAGACTTACGCCTCTGCTCTTCTGCTCTCGATGTCGCCTCATCGCTGCCTTCACCTCCTGTTAGCAGGCCTGTCAATCAACTCGACAGGCTATCTCTTATCAAGTCGCTTTGCATGATTGCCATCGCAAGTGTGTGCAGGACTTCGTACCTCCCTGTAGTGTGTGTGTGCCTGGGGTGGCAGACCTCATCTGTCACCTGCTCCGGTCTCATGATCGGGCCCGACAGATGCGCTCAACGACACATCGGTGGGCACGCTCCTCTTTACACGCATGTTTGCATGGATGAGTGTGTTTGGATTAGACAACAAGCAGACACGTAGGTGCATCGAGTTAGACTTCTCAGATTGGATTCATTTACAAAAGGTGAAAGCGCATGCAGAATGAAGCCACTGCTCTTCTTTATCTAGACCTGAAATAAACGAACAATGAAGATCAGAGCAGTAAATGTAAGAAGTCTCTTCATTGAAACCGTTAAGGCTCTTGACATGTGACTATAAGAAAAATGGTTCTAAATGGTGCCAAATTAGGGTTCTTTAGCTTGTAACAATAGCAGAACCCTTTTTGGTGCTAAATAGAACCCTTTTTATAAGGTTCTATAAAGATCCATGCTTTGAAAGTGCTATAAGACCTTAATGGTGTTATAAATAACCTTTTCAATAATATTTATTTTCATTAATATTAGTATATTAGTATCTTCATATTATTAATATTAATATTACTATTATTTTTTATAAATTATTTATTAATATTGTTTTTTAGCCCTCTATCTTCCTGGTCTTATATTGTGTTGCCTCTATTTGGGTTTTACATTAAAAAAAAACAGAATGTTGTGTCAATTAGGTACTTTTATTTTTTATTGACATGGCAGATTGTAGCAAAAATTATAGTGTTCTTACAACAGAGGTTAGCTGAATACATTAATAAATAACAACTGATTTATGGACATTTTAAGAGAGAAATTATTTACCTGTTGAGAGTATGTTGACAGTCTATGTAGTTGTATAGCAGCTCCAGAAAATGAGGTGAGCAAAATGAGGTGGCTTTGAAAGTTACAGATTTGAAAAACAAAAAAGCGTGAATAAAGAACCCTAAACTCTAACACAAAGAACCATTTCAGCATATAAAGGGTTCTTTAGGATGATACGGCACTAAATAGAAATGTTACTACATGTAAAGGACCTTTAAAGAACAATCTTTTTTTAGAGTGTACATATAATAAAGATAAAAATGCATAGTGCTGTGAAATCGAATAATCATGATTAATTGCATCTAACATAAACGTTTGTGTGCGTATGTATACACACACACACACATATATACAGTATTATACTGTATTTACAAACTCTTTTATCGATTTGACAGCACTAAAAAGCATAGTAACATACTCAAAAATAATGTTGGAAAAGTCTTAACAACAACCCAGAACACCATAGAAACATACTAGCAACCACTCTTAAAACCCTATAACTGCTTAGCAACATGCTAAAATCACTCCTAACAACTTAATCTCATAGCAATGCCCTGGCAACCATATAGAACACCCTGCATAATAACATTCTAAAAACCAGAACATCATAGAAACATACGAAAAAAAAACTTAGAACACCTTAGCAACCACATTACATCACCCTGGTAACCGTTTTGAAAAAAAAAAATCACTCAGAAAACCTCAGTAATTTCATAGCAACACCCTGCAACCACATAGAACACACAGCATAACAACCTGCTAAAACGTACTCGGTTACTAACGTAACCTCGGTTCTCTCTAGAGAGGGAACGAGTACTGCGTAATATCTTACGCTATGGGGAAAACCTCTTTTCCACGAGATATTGAAGCAAAAAATTATCCTTAATTTTGAATTAATGTAAAACGCTGTGCAGCAGCATGCAGATATAGGCAGGACGGCTCGCGCGCCTATTGGCTGCCCTGCGGCAAACAGCAGCAGCCTATCGAGAGAGGTGCTGCGTGACATAATCCTATGGGGGCATTTCGCGCCCATTTCGTCACGTCCAGCCAGAAAAGGGCGCAATTTCGCCCTATAAATATAGCTCGATAAGGCTGGTACACTGGTTTTCATCGCCGAAGCGAACCAGAGCTGTGTATGCACGGCAAGATACGCAGTACTCGTTCCCTCTCTAGAGAGAACCGAGGTTACGTTAGTAATCGAGTACGTTCTCTTACGAGAGTATCTCTCGTACTGCGTAATATCTTACGCTATGGGGAACACAATGCAAAACGCCGCGCGTACTGGGATCCGACACCAAAGTCCCAAGGGCAGTAGCCCGGGGCTCATGTAGTGCATAATCACCATAGACTCACAGAGAGTCGGAGAAGAGAGGCTGCAAGCATCATTCCCCATGAAAAAGCATCCTATAGGGGCTAGTTATGTTAATAGTGTTTCACACAGACAGGGTGAACGTGTTCAGCCTGAACTGGTTAAGATTACGGCTTATTCAACACCCATCGAGCCGTGTTATCGCTCAGTGAGCGATGCACAAGCAAAACTCAGCATCTGGGCCGGCACAGCGGGGCAGATAACACTGAATTCTATACCGACAGAAGCTTGGCTTGTAAGTCGGGAACCTCTAGGTTATAAAACCTTATAAATGTAGACGGCGAGGCCCAGCCCGCAGCCGTACAGATATCTTGCAAGGTAACGCCACTACACCATGCCCACGACGAGGCCACGCCTCTCGTGGAGTGCGCTCTGACACCCAAAGGACACTGCAGGCCCTTAGAAGTGTAAGCCAGTGCTATGGCATCGACTATCCATCTGGATAGGCTCTGTTTTGATGCGGCCAGTCTCTTGGAACGTCCGCCAAACAAAACGAAGAGCTGCTCGGTCTGCCTGAAGGCAGACGAGCGGGACACATAAGCTCTCAGTGCCCTGACAGGGCAAAGGAGACTCGCATCCTCCTCCTCATCTTGAACCGAGAGAGCACACAGGGAAATCACCTGGGCTCTGAACGGTGTGTTGAGGGATTTGGGCACGTACCCGTGCCTCGGTTTGAGTATGACTTTTGAGTCATTAGGCCCAAACTCCATTCATGATGCGCTTACTGAAAGCGCTTGTAAGTCCCCTATGCGCTTCACTGAAGCGAGAGCCAAAAGAAACACCATTTTGAAAGACAGATGCTTCATGTCTGACAAATGGATTGGCTCGAACGGGGCACCTTTCATGGCTTCCAAAACCGTAGAAAGGTCCCACACCGGGACTGAAGGAGGTCTAGGAGGCTTCAACCTCCGAGCTCCCTTGAGGAATCGCACGACTAGGTCGTTCTTCCCCAGTGACTGGCCAGACACAGGTTTTGTAAACGCTGCTATAGCCGCCACGTACACTTTGAGCGTGGATCGGGTTCTGCCCTTATCCAGCAGCTCTTGAAGGAAGGAAAGCACTTCCGTGACCCCGCAGTCTACGGGTGAAAAGCCCTGAGCTTGACACAAGGCAGAGAACACAGACCATTTCTAGGAGTAGAGCCGTCTTGTAGACGGGGCCCTTGCCTGCGTGATCGTGTTTAGCACTCCCTCCGGGAGGATAGCGGGTACCCGTTGATGGCCCATGCGTGCAGGGACCATTGCTGGGGGCGAGGATGCCAAATCGAGCCCTTGGCCTGGGAGAGGAGGTCTCTCCTCAATGGTATTGGCCACGGGGCAGTGCTGGTCAGCTGCATCAGGACTGGAAACCAAGCCTGGTTTGTCCAGAGCGGAGCCACAAGCAGCACTGGGCATCCATTTTCCCTGATCCGTTCCAGCATTTGAGGCAGGAGCGAGATGGGGGGGAAAGCATAGAGGGGACAGCGGGGCCAAACGTAGGCCAGCGCGTCCTTGCTATTGGAGAAATATTTCGGACAGTGAGCGTTCTCGTTGGACGCGAACAGGTCCACCTGCGCTCTGCCGAATGTCTCCCACAGCAGTTGGATCGTCTGCGGGTGCAGCGACCATTCCCCTGCTGGGACATTGTCTCTGGACAGCCTGTCTGGTCCCAGATTCAGGTGACCAGGCACGTGCGCTGCTCTCAGTGAAAGCAGGTTGTGCTGAGCCCAGACCAGGAGGCACTCCGTCAGCCTGTAAAGGTTTCGGGACTTGATGCCGCCCTGATGATTTATGTACGCCACCACTGAAATGTTGTCCGACCGGACCAAGACGTGGTGACCCCTTATCTGGGGACAGAAGCGCCGCAGCGCGTTGTCGACTGCCATCATTTCCAGACAGTTTATATGTAGGAGCTTTTCCCGTTCTGACCACTGCCAAAGAACGGTCTGCCCTCGAGCAGTGCTCCCCATCCCGAGGTGGAGGCGTCCGTGGACACCACCTTCACGCTCGAGGGAGTCCCCAGACTCACACCTGACTGGTACCAGTCGGTTTTCTTCCAAGGCTCCAAAGCTGAGACGCATTTCAGACCGACCCGGATGCGAAACGACCAGCGGTCCATGCCCTGGGCGGAACCCGCGCTTTCAGCCATAGCTGCAGTGGGCGCATGCAAAGCAGCCCCAACTGGAGCACTGAAGCTGCTGAGGCCATGAGACCCAGCATTTTCTGAAACCTTTTGAGCTGGACAGTTGAGCCGCGGCGAAAAGATTTCGCGGCGCACTGAGTGTCCTGTGCGCGCTCTGGCGACAGATGCGCTGTCATAGATAGCGAGTTCAGCACTGTTCCCAGAAAAGATATTTTCTGGCTGGGAGACAGCGAGCTCTTCGCCCAATTGACTGTGAGACCCAGATTCTCGAGATGTTCGAGTAATGTGGCCCTGTGTTCTATGAGCTCTGATTGTGATCGAGCTAGAATCAGCCAATCGTCCAAGTAGTTCAAAATTCGCATGCCCTGAAGTCTCAGGGGTGCGAGAGCCGCGTCCATGCACTTCGTAAAAGTACGGGGTACCAGGGACAGGCCGAACGGCAGGACTTTGTATTGGTATGCCTGGCCTTCGAAGGCGAATCTCAAGAATTGCTTGTGACGTACCGCTATTTGTATTTGAAAATAAGCGTCCTTTAGATCTATCGACATGAACCAGTCTCCTTGGCGCACTTGCGCGAGGATTTTCCTGGTTGTAATCATTCTGAACTGACGCTTCGTGAGCGTTCTGTTCAGCCGTCGCAGATCTAGAATGGATCTGAGACCCCCGTCTTTTTTCGGTAGCAGAAAATACCTGCTGGATAGACCCCCTTCGCTCTGAGCCTGAGATAAAGGTTCTATAGCCCCTTTGCTCAGTAGTTTCGCTATCTCGGCTCGAAGTAGGTGAGATACTTCATTTTTTACCGTCGTTTCGACTCACGCCGCGCAACGGCAGGGGTGTCGAGCGAACTGCAGCGAATAGCCTCTTTTTATAGTGTTCAGCACCCATTCTGATACCCCGGGAAGCTTTGCCCACGCATCTGCATGAAAAGCTAGAGGTAGAATGAAATCTGGGCTCTGGCCGTGATATAGCGGCGGCCGGAGAGCTCCGGTGTGCTGAGAAATAGACACTGTGTTTATAGTGTGCGAGGCGGGGGGTGCGCTGATCACAGCGGGCAGCCTGACCACGCTAGGCTTCTCTCTGACGGGATGTGGAGAGAAGGCGAGCGGGGCGAGCCCCGTGGGGTTCGGCATGTCTGTGAGGGAATGTGGGCGCGGGATAGCGGGCACACTCGCTGCACTGAGAACACTGTCGGCTCGCGCCAACTGAAAATGTGTTGGTTTCGTTTTTACAGAAACCGTGGGACATGCTTCATGTAGTGTTTGTGGGCACTGTGTTGTGGGCACGTACACTACATTTATTGCACAATCGACATGAGTCGATTTTTTTTTTTTTTTTTTGCTAGCCCTGTATTGTGGCGGGCTGTGTCTGCGTGTGGGAATGGGCACTGAGACGTGGGCATTCTTACAACACTCATAACACCATCGGCGGTGGCCTGGAATTCCAGAAAATACACTCTTTTTGGGATTTATCTGGGTCGCCTTAAAGCTGGCGTTTGTGTGCAGGCAAGCGGGCTGTGGTACTAGCTTGTTTACTGCAAAATACACTGGAACAGTCACATTGTTTGGAACTGAACGAGCGAGAAGTTTCAGTAGAGTCTGGCCGCGGCGAGACTTAAACACCGTGGGCCTTAGCTGACTGTATGTGTGTTGGTTTCTTTTACAGAAAACGTGGCACATGCAGTGTGTAGTGTTTGTGGGCACTGGGTTGTGGGCACATTCACTATAATTAATGCACAATTGACATGAGTCGAACTCATTTGTGCGAGCCCTGCACTTTGGCGGGCTGTGTTTGTGTGTAGAAATGAACACTGGGCTGTGGCATTTTTAATACACTCATAACACCATCGGCTGTGGCCGGAATACCAGAAAATACACTGCTTACATGATTTTTCTGGGTCGCCGTGGAAACGGCATTTGTGTGCAGACAAGCGGGCCATGTTACCGGCTTGTTTACTGCAAAATTCACTGGAACAGTCGCATTTTCTTGGAACTGAACGAGTGAAAAGTTTGGGTGTAAGTCTGGCTGCGGCGAGACTAAATGTTTATCCGCTGCGAGAGCTGGGCTCGAACACGGGTCTCCCGTGCGAAGGCTTTGGGTTTCGCCACTGAGCCACAGGGGGAAACGACAAAAGCTTAAAATAGCCCAAGCGGATAAAGAGCGTCATCACAGTTTTGTGTGCGTCGGCGTTTGTTTGCAGGCGTGCGTGTAATACAACAGGCTCATTGCTGCAATATTGACATTTTCAGCCGCTCAAACCAAGAGGAGCTGAGAAATGTTTGAGAAAAGGAGATTGGCCCGGCCTCGGCGGGACTAAAAACACACTCTTTCCTCATTTCGCCGGTGACGCATGCCCACGGGGGGCGGGGTAGCTTTCTTATAACGTAAAGAAAGCTAGCCGCGGTTTTGAACCTGGCCTTCTCTACAGATGCAGCTATCTCTTCGTCATTAATGGCGGAAGCGGAGGCGCGCGGCGGCCGTTGTCCGTCAGCGAGCGACTCGAGTGAAGCTGGTGAAGCTGGCGGGCGAACCGGCGAGCTATCACGGGCTGGAGAAGGCTCGGGGCTATTTCGTCTACCTCAATGGAGGAAGCGGCGGCAGACGGTGGCCGCTGTCCGTCGGTGAGGGACTCGAGCGATGCCGGCGAAGCTGGCGGGCGAACCGGCGAGCTTTGGCGGGCAGGAGAAGCTCGGGAGCGCGCTGAGCACGGCGCTTTTTACGGCGCGGCGCTACAGCGGGCTGAAGTGCAGGCTCTGAGAAGGATGCCAGGCGAGTCCTCAGAGTCACCATAGGCAGTAGCTCACAGTGAGGGCATCCGCCGTCGACGAGAGCGAGAGCCGCATGATCCTCACCCAGGCAGGAAACGCAGATAACATGACGGTCCCTGTCGCTGAGTGTGGCTCGGCACGAGCTGCAGGATCTTTGCATCTTGAAAAAGACGCAGCTCTTTTAGCAGAGAGAGATAGACAGTGAAAAAATGTGTGTCGCAGCGGCGAACACACACACACACAGTTTGAAAAGGATATAACGCCGGAAAGCGTAGCAGGTACGGCGGCTAAAGGCGGCGATGCCAGCGACTTCAGACTCAATGGCTCGTCCCGCTGTGTGCTTTTTCTCAGACGGCGTGGCTTCTCACTCCGGATCCAGCGATGCGTGATGCTTCGCTGAAGAGATGAAAATCAGTGTACCAGCCTTATCGAGCTATATTTATAGGGCGAAATTGCGCCCTTTTCTGGCTGGACGTGACGAAATGGGCGCGAAATGCCCCCATAGGATTATGTCACGCAGCACCTCTCTCGATAGGCTGCTGCTGTTTGCCGCAGGGCAGCCAATAGGCGCGCGAGCCGTCCTGCCTATATCTGCATGCTGCTGCACAGCGTTTTACATTAATTCAAAATTAAGGATAATTTTTTGCTTCAATATCTCGTGGAAAAGAGGTTTTCCCCATAGCGTAAGATATTACGCAGTACGAGAGATACTCTCGTAAGAGAACCCAGAACACCTAAGCTACCACCTAGAATGCCATTGACACATGCTGAAAATCACTTAAAATAACTTAGCAACCATATTGCAACATCCTGGAAACCAGCCAGAACACCCTAGAAACCACATAGAAAAAAAAAAAACTCAGAACACCTTAACAATGCCCTGGCAACCACCTAGAATATAAAAATAATATACAAATTAAATGATTTACAAAAGGTTCAGAACTGACACACAAAAAGCTTTTTTTACATAGAGAAGCCTTGAAATTTGATTGAAGATATGAATTCTTCATGAAGTAAAATTAAGACTGAACAGCACATATGATATTGTAATGTGACTGAATGTCTTGACGTAAAGTTTAACATATTATTTTTTTTGTATGGTTTTATACTAGACTCAGAGGTATCAATGAAATGCAAATGTATTCAAGAACCGGAATGGTTTTCTCCCAACGGAGACCGTCCCACCGTTAAATGGACCATCACAGTGAAAATGTAATGACTGAAAGGTTTTATTACTATTTTTTTATTGCTGACATTTTTCAAAAAAAAAAAAAAATGTAATATTAAAGTCAAGAGTGAATCAGAATCAGTCATACCTTTTCTTTCCTTTTTTTTTTCCTCTCCGGCACATCCTGCCATTTCTCCATCTTCATCTCTCATACACACAGGAGTCTGTCAGTGTCTCTGACTGGAGAGAGTACCAGACCGATTTCACTTGATTAATCACCAGTATGTGGCCTTGTGGAGTAAAAGAGAGAGGAAAATCAGGGGAAGGCGAGGAATGAAGATGTTTGATGGACTACTAAACCCTACTAGTTTATTTCAACTGCACTGACATGATGTTTCTGCCCCTGTTTGGCACTTGTTTCCACATGCAAAATACAAGCACAAGCTTATTAAAAGATTAAGAAATGCCCATTGTTCATATTTTTTAATCAGGTAAAAAAATAAAATAAAAAAAACACTTTGCTTTTAGAAGGATTTAGGTGTGCAGGTTCAACTCAAACGTGTTGTATTGTAGGGTGAAGCCCTACTGGGGGGCCTGAAAAGACCCCTGGTAAAAAAAAATAAAAAATTCTGCCATGGCAAGATTAAAAATAAAAAAACTGCTGGCTCAAATCTTTCAAAGCTGCCATAGCAGCCAAACCAGCGGAAAGATATTGTCATGTTTGTAAATTAGCGCATGAATACAGAAATGCATGGGAGTAATCCTCTAATCGTGTTCATTTTAGAGCACTGTGAGGAACTGAGTTTGCTGTTGCCCACCACTGCGGATTACTGGAGCTCATTAAACACACAGATGAATTATTGAAATGGTCCAGGGGCCTTTTGCTTCCATCCAAATTGAAGACAAAGGGGACTGGGAAATGAATGCTTTATCAGGGCCGGACAGCACTCCCACATGCTGCAACCCCTGGGCACGACATCGGTGCGATCGACCCCTCCAAAGCTCCAAGATTAAATGGTTTATTGACTGTTGGAGAGGCATCAAAGCGAACGGGCTCGCACATGAACTCACCTTCAAATGTTGCTGCCACTGTCCTAGTCTGCATGTTATTGATGGGAGGTCCCGTATTTGTCTGTGGCTTTGTGGATTTAAAATTCGGGTTTTGTAGGATTTAAAAAAAAAGGATTGCTAATTAGTTACTGCCAAATGATGCTACACTTGAACATAGAACTTAGCTGTCCTTCTTTTTCAGCAACCACATAGCAACACCCTGCCAACCTCCCAGAGTAACATGTTAAAATCCACTTACAACACCTTAGCAACCAAACAGCAACACCCAAGCAATGCATAGCAACATGCTAAATTGCACAGAGAACACCTTAATAACCATATAGCAACATCCTTTCAACCACATAGAGCACCATAGCAACCGCATAAACATGTTCAAATCCACTCAGAACTAATTAAAAACCACATACCACACCCTGCAATTTTTCATACTCACTATCTTGCAATAATGAACGAAAACCACATTAAAACTTTTTATCTGTAATTTTATAAGTGCTGTAAAATCGATTAATCACATCTAATATAAAAGTTTGTGTGTAT
Source organism: Gila orcuttii (assembly GCA_026230005.1). Taxonomy (NCBI): domain Eukaryota; kingdom Metazoa; phylum Chordata; class Actinopteri; order Cypriniformes; family Leuciscidae; genus Gila; species Gila orcuttii. Next base: position 13,040,540 of record JAPDVR010000021.1, on the reverse strand, counting down.
ATATATATATATATATATATATATATATATATATATATATACATATGATTTGCCGATTAATCAATTTGTCATCGCATCTAATATAAAAGTTTGTATGCGTGTATATACACATTTTATGTTAGATGCAACTAATCGATTTGACACTCAATTTTATACTAGTGTAACAGTTTTAATGTTTTTTTTATTAATGTGAGCACCTGTGTGGCCGATGCTCTTGCCTTACACAGACCAGCAAACCTCTTCTGGAACTCCTTTTTCCCCCAGACCCCGCCCACACATACAGTAACTGCATACAGTAGGCTCGTTCTTCAGAAGAACAGCCCACGCCTTAAAGCCCCACACAACCAGAACACATAACACATGAAAAAACATACATGCACCTAGATCACACCTGGTACAGAACATAAACAGTCTTTAGATTTGCTACAATAGTTAATATGAAGTGAACTATGCAATTGTTCCCACTGAAGGAGAGATAATTTCGCAAAGCAAAGGTTACATGTGTAAAAGTTAGTTTAATTTGGTTGCACAAACCTCAACACAAATGTAAATTATGGTGACAATCAAAAATGTAAAAAGATGTGCTCTTAACGTCACCACACAGCAAATAACTACTAGTAATGACAAACTGGAACAGCTTAGAAACCAAATTGCAAGACGCTAGCGACTGCATAGCACCATGATAAATCCACTCACAACCACTTAGAAGCCACATAGCAACACCCTAGCAACTGGATATCAACATTCTAAATTCCACTCAGAACACCATAGCAATCGCATAGCATTGGATTTGAAATTTAAGAACTTTAGCAACAGTATAGCATAGGATTTGAAATTTAGGAAACTACTGATGAACAGTTCATGCTAATAAGCACTAGATTTGAACATCAGTACCTTCAGCAGTTGTGTCTTTTTCTGTCTGAGTGCAAAGCAGTTTTGTAGGCATGATGTAAAGGGCAGAGTCTGATTGAGCTGAAGCAAAGGCAAAGGCCAAGCCAGCTAAAGAGTCAATCGAATATTGGCTTTTCCAAATCACTGGTATTAATTTGTGGAGTTAAAGTCCTCTTCACTTTATAAGAGGCCAGACACTTTCAATAATTTCGAAAGGAGCCAGAGGTATTTATGCTCATAGGGACTGGATTTTCACTTACTGTTTATCTGGTACCTGCACCTGGGGGCTGCCGTCCCACCACCTTCTCCTTTTAAGGTACATTCAAGCCCTTGTCAACATTCCTGGCCCACATTGCCTGTGACATTAAATTAAATAGGTTATTGACTGACCAATAAGTTGGCAATGAGTCTGCTTGAATTCACGCTCACTGCCTCACTGACCCAACAGGATCCAGGTCACCGCACCAGAAATCAAAGTATAATGGAATCTGATCACTGGAAGTACTTCCATGTACACGTATTATTTGTTTTTAATTTGTATTGATGGTAATCACATTGTTCTTGATGGATAGCCACTGGCAGGTAGAACAACAACTGCGAAAAACAGTCCCTCTTGCACAGTCTGGATTTACAGCAATTTACAGTGATTCCCTCCTTTCATTATATTTACATTCTTGGTGCTTTTTTACATAATGCAAATGTCTTACAATAATGAATGCAAACTATTTAAAATAGTTGGGAATATGTGACTGCTGGAATAGCTGGGATATACAGAACTGTGCAAAATTATTAGGCATGTTAGTATTTTCATCAAAAAGAAAAAAGGTTTTAAGGCAGTTATTTATTTCTTATAGGTAAGTTTCTTCAAGCGTCTTGGAGATGTTGCCACAGTTCTTCTGGATTTATTTTATTTCAGGGTTTTTTTTTCTGAATTAGTAAAATTAATGGTAAAAGGAATGTTTGTAAATGTAAACTGATATTTCTGACACACTACAGCAAAAGATTGAAATAACTGGCTAAAAAAAACATTTTTTTGTGAAAATGCTAATACTTTTGCACAATACTGTATATATATATATATATATATATATATATATATATATACAGTACACTGCCATCATTTACTCACCCTTATGTCATTTCAAGACTTACTTTCTTCTGTGGAACACAAATATATTTTAAAAAATGTATTGCTCCATACAATGAAAGGCAATGGGGTCCAATGTTGCTTGGAATTACATGAGGGTAAGTAAACTAAAAATAAATTTTTTTGGGTGAACTAACCCCACAATGAACATAATTTAATTCAAAATCCCATATAAAATTCATGTCAAGGCACCAACAGATTTTTAGCTGTTACCATTTTAGTTTTAGTTTGATTTTTAGCTTTGTTATACCAAAATCCTTAATTACTAACACATTTTAATCTTTGCAACCTTACATGTAGTTTTATATGATACTTAATATGATGTGGACAATGCTTTAAGTCAACTTGTAAAACAAAGATACTACTCTTCATGCATATACCTCAATAACAGTGGCAACAAATGTAAAAAGCAGAGTTTAGCACAAAAAAAATATATTCTATATTCTATAAAAGTAATCGTAATATGTAATGTAAAAATGCTGTCATTATCTACACAACCTCATGTCATTCCAAACCTTTCTTTCTTCTGTGCAACACAAAATAAGTTGTTGTTTTATTTTTTGGTTGAGTATTTCTTGATTTAATTCATGTTTGACCTGAAAAATGATGAATTCTTCAAAATGATGGAAAGTATAAAGTAACAGGCTTGCTATACTCTTACCATTAAATAGGGTGCTATACTTTGAGCTCCCTTCCACCAATCCCATCATGCACACTCTGCACCTTAACAGTGTGGATGTGAAACTACAGCACCTCCATGATCAATTGCACCTGCAGGGTGATGCAAGTCAGCTGAAGCAGGAGTTTCCCTCTGGTCTTCATGCTGAATCTCCCGTTGTGGGGGAGAAGAGTATAAAAGGAAGGTTTTTCTGCTGTGAAATGTGTGAATAAAACACTCAGTGTGGCAAGTAGTAGGGAAATAAATAAATAAATAAATGCTTAAGTCACCGAACACAAGGGAGTTGTGATTGATGTGATACCACCTGCCATGATTTAAGGTATGCTGAGATACCAGAGAAGATGACAATAAATCTCTTTGTGAGGTTCCATCGAACAGAAGTGTAAGGGGCATCCAGCGGGCAACAGAAGCTCTGCAGACATCATTATTCTGAGAACCTGCTACAATGATCCAAACAAAAGTCATATATCAATAAGTATATGTCAGTGGATGATGCTAACCAAAACTTAGATGATCACTCATGCTTAATATTGCTTATTTTAAATAGACATACATTAGTTTAACTTAAAATAATATTCAGTAGGGTCAGTAAGATAAAAAAAAAAAAATAATAATAATACTTTTATTCTGAAGGATGCAATAATGTGACAGTAATACATTTATCGAATATCTTTTAAACTTTCTATTCATGAATTATGAAAAAAATTATCATGGTTTTCACAAAAAAGTAGCACAACTTTTTTCAACAGGCACTTATAATAATAAGAAATGTTTCTTGAGCAGCAAATCAGCATATTAGAATGATTTCTGAAGGATCATGTGACACTGAAGACTGGAGTAAGGATGCTGAATATTCAGCTTTGCTGTCACAGGAATAAATTCCATTTACAAGTTAAAATAACACTGAACCTCATCACAATATTAAAATAGAAAACATTTATTGTAAATTGTAATAATATTTCACAATATTACTGTTTTTACTGTATTCATATAAACAAAAATGCAGCCAAAGACACTAAAAGAAAAATTACTGACCCTAAAGTTTTGAACAATAGTGTACATAAATTGTCCCCTGAAATTGTTATTTTTTATTAATATGATGTGTATTAGAGAATTAAAGTAATATTGAAACATACTCAAATGTTGTTAAGATCGATAAAATAAACATTGATCAGTATTAATTTAATAAATGAAGAAAATAAATCAGATTTTTCCACAAAAGTATAAGTATACAGTATATGTACATTTATTAATCTAATAAAGATAATTCATATGATGAAGATAAAGAGTAGGACTGAAATCATATGAACAGTTTTACCTTTGCAGAGAGCTGGACAACATAAAGATCATGTCTTATAAGGAACGTGAGCATGTGTTCAGTTTTGGGATACACTGAAGGTCACTTCTACTTCCTCCAACTTTGATTCTCTTTTCTTTTCAATCCCTCCATTTCGTTCAACCTTCAAACAAACAATGTTCAGCCTGAGAGTGGCAAGCAGCAGCCAATGGCTCTCTGAACGTTTTTAGTGTTCTTCTTTCGGCGGCGGTTTTGTATTTGCCTTTAATTTGTATCGATCTCTCTCACGGGCTTCCATTTTACTGATGTCAAAGGGCTGAGAGAGCATTACAATATACAATGTTTTCTCTCCGCTCTTATCGGGCGGGAAATGAAAAGCAAATGGCACCTTTGTGCCGGGACGTGCGGCCACCTGGACAGACAGGGCTTTGAAGCGAAGGCCGAAATTGAAAAGGTCATGAGTTCAGCTCCCTGGACAATGACAAGCGTTTCCTTCCTCCTCTGGCCGAGCCCGTGAGGAGATTAAACGCATCAACGAGATAAGCCAAGGAATCAGCTGCCATGGTTTACGGTGGCAGCCGGCTGCCTGATCGGAAGAGGCAGAAGCGCTGGCAATTGCCAAAAAATACTGACACAAGGCTTGGAAGGGACCGAATCACTCACCACTGACCTTGGAATGATCTTTGCCCACCAGACACTTTTGTCTTTTGTTTTGAGGGAGGCAGTCCTGCAGCAGACAAAACAAATCAATAGCAGAGGAACAAAAGGATAAGTCAATTTGATTAGCCACAATATGATAACAGACTTCACTGTCCAATGCACTAGCTTTCTCCTTTCGCTTGTATAGCCAAAGGAACAAAATAGATTTTATAGAGGTTATATCTTAACCTTGGAATACGAAAACGTAGAACCGATGGAAGTGGTTCGAATTCTGGATAAAGCACATGAGAAGGGTCCATAGTCATTTTCCTTGCCTGTTTAAAATTAATTTAGTTAAAAATAGACTGAAGATGGACCACCTAAAAATAGACCAACCACTTTCATTACCGTACGCACCAAACGGTTCAACTGAGATCTAGGAGTAACAGTCAAATTACCGAACCAGGCCACTATACCATACAGTAAGATGGATTTAATACAGGCATGATAAAACAGCAACATGACCCTCTGAGCAACTCCAAAAAGCCTGAGCCTCCATAAAAAGTAATTTTTTTGTTGCATCTTTCGACACAGATTATGCACCTCCCATTAAAGTTTATCATCAATAAGCAAACCTAAGTATTTGTACGAAGCAACCTGTCTAATGGGCTCGTTGTTAATCACGACAGATGAGTGGTTGCCTACAAACTTGGAATCAAAAATCTTTTTTTTTCCAACATTAATTACAAGACTGTTCTTTACTCAATGTAACAAAGTTAACAATCTCTGTAGTATAATGTTTTATATCCTTATCCTTATACAGAAGACCAAGAATGGCAGTATCATCTGAGCATTTCACAACAATATTCCCGAGATGTTGACTCCAATATTCATTGGTGGACAGTGCAAATAAAAGTGGTGAACACACACCCCTGGGGGACACAAATACTAACTGATCTACACTCAGAAAGAGTATGCTTGACTCTAACTTGCTGAGTCCTACCAGTAAAAAATGTATGGAACCGTGTATGGATTGACAGCCATGCTATCAAGTTTGGAGAGCATAAGGTGTGGCTGCACAGTATTAAAAGGATCAAGAAGTAAGGATAGCATCATATTACTCCTATTGGTTTGATTAGCAAACTGATAAGGATCAAAATGGTCCTTAACCTCTAGCTTCCATACCATAATCCTTTGTAAACACTTTTGGAACTGGTATAGTAATTTATTCCATATAATAAATTACATGGAATAATATGGAATAATAATATGTATATCAATAGACCTCTGAAAAATGTCCACCCATGCAGGAGCTAATTCCTCTGCAAAGGTTTTCAAAATAAAAGCAGAAAGTTCATCCAGCCCATTTGCCTTGTTAATGTCAAGAGCTTTAAAAACCTTAACAACATCAGTCAAACTCATTTGTGGTTTAGATACAGAATCATCAATCCTAATAGCCCCGAATACCTCACTACAGTCATAAGCATTGACATCGAACCTACAGTAAAAATCATTAAGCTCATTTACCAGTGTCTCTTCATTTACAGCATGTGTACTTATCCTTTTAGGTGTCATATTAGTTATACATCTTAACTTAGACCACAACTTTTTTTGGATTTTTACTCAGATCACTATCAGTTAAATCTCTGTAATTCTCTTATTTTATGAGTCCCGTTGTTTAAAAGCCATTGTTTTCTGATTTATACACTCTTTAACCTCCTTGGTGATATAAAACTTGAAATTTCAAAATGCTTTACCTGTTAAACTGGAATCACATAATCTACATAGAATTTGACATACGAAGATCTGATTTCATTATGCCTGTCAATATCTGGATCATACAGCCCCTCCCAGTCAGTACAGAGAAAACAGAGAAAAAGAAGGAGCCAGTTGGAAAGCTATTTGGGGTTTAAAGTAGCGCAGTGAGTAAAAGAACTGACACTACAAACAGTAGTTGAGCGACAGATCCTTTCATCCAAATTATGCCATACATCCAAGTGAAACGGATTATCAAAACAGAAAAAAATGTAGGGTGGGGACTCGTTTCCATCCACTGGTTATTGAAAAAAAAAACGGCTGCTGCAACAGCATTAACCTCTTATCTGCAAGCCAAATTCCATCTCACATCTGATTAATATTTGACATTTTAAATATTCATGAGAAAACAAAATAGTTGGAGCATTGTTATTCAAAAACGATCAAATTCCACAACCGCCAAGTTGTGAAGCTTGTCCCTGAGTTTTCAATTACGTCTTTTGAAAAGGATTTTAATATATTTCCCAGAAATGAAGGAGATGTCCACCTGTGTACAGAACCTGGCTAAGCTTCAATCATACAGGTTATTATTTATTAAAGACTCTGTCTGTTTAAACTCCCACATGATATCAACCTTCATTATTGACCTCATCTCTTCACACACACACAAACACACACACACACACACACACACACACACACAACTTTGTGCTGGGCAGGGCAGACAAATCCAGACTCGCGCTACCAGACAGACCTGCACAGATGGAAAAACCAGGCACACAAAAGCTTCTCGCACTGCGAGGGGTAGACGAATCCACACACACGATATGAAACATGCACAACCACCTCAGGAGAGACGCCTGCGTTTAAACCCAAAGTGATGGCTGGAAAGTGAAAGAGGAGGAACATGAAAAAGAGAAAGCAAATCCCTCTGTATTTAGATCCCTCACAAATTTTTTTTATTTTTTATTCAACCCCCGTCGAGTCCGATACCGGCCTGTGCCGATGGGTCTGTCAGTCGCAGAGTCCTCTGCCCCTTTTCTGCCCCCCTGATTCTGGAATTAGGCAGTTCAGACAGGGCTGCCTCGAAGGCCTGCAGAAGGCTGCCCAGCGCTCCTGAGGTTTCAAAGCGGCCAGCCAGTCGCTGTCAGGGGGAGACGTGGGTGTGCGGTGAGGAGATAACCTGCTCTGGACGGGCTCTCCCTGGCCCCTCTGACAGGCTTATTAACGGGAACCTGCTGAGGGAGAGCTCTCTATCACCAGAAGAGATCTAAAGGAAGGGGAGAGAGTGAAAAAAAACAACCTTATCACTGGGACACCAGGGATTAGAGTCTGGTCTCCTCTGATAAATTAATTATTCCCTCTTATCTGTCACTCTCCAAGGCTGTCAGACGAAGCTACCTAAAAGCCAAAGCAACAGAGCTCAGGTAGAGGTGCGGATGATGGAAGGACATATGTAGAATGCATCTGAGTGACCTTTTAAACACACTAGCGTTTTATACACTTGTCATTTCTGATGCTGCACTGGCGCTATGATTTGGCGAGATCTGTATAGGTGTTTGGACTACACTGTGATCTCAAGGCCAATTGAGAGTCTCCAAGAACACAAAGGCTGTGTCTGAAACTTGAAAAGGGATTGCAGTTCCTTAATGGTTCCATTAACAATTATTTTAGTATTTGTAAGAAATAAACATTTGAAATAAATAAATAACCATTTTTAAGTCTTTTTAGCCACAGCTTAAATGCGATCCAAAAACTACATTTAACAATAAACACAAGTAATATTTTTTTATAAATATTTTTTTTTTTTTATAAAATACTACTGAAAAAAATCATAAGCTGCATAATCTTTAACTACACATTGTCATATGAACAACCAGTCAGTAACTACATTGATTTCTATACTGTAAGAACTATAAGTTTCATTAGAGTCATTCGAGAATCAGACTACACTGATTGGCCCTCATTTATTAAAAGTGCGTACACCAAATTTCCACCGTACACCTGGCGTACACCCAAAACCACGGTGACTTTGAGATTTATCAATATGGACTTTGGCGTAGGGCACGCTCAAATCCTACGCCAGCTCAGGAGGTGGTGTACGCACGTTTTGAGTTAGTGCGGAAATGCGCAGAAAAACAATTCCTAACACCACAAAACTCACTGACAAACTACTCGGTTACTCACGTAACCTCAGTTCCCTGAGTTAGGGAACGAGTATTGCGTAGCTATACGCAGTGGGGAAACTCCTTTTCCTCGATTTACTGAAGCCTTTATGTAAAGCGCATTTGCAGCTGCACAGCTAGAACATGAGCGTCTGGCTCGCTCATAGGCTGCGCTGCGGCAACTGCACATCCAATGGCGCGGGCGCCTCTGACGTGCGACCAATGAGATTACTCTGCGTCATACACGTCAGAGCCCGCCAAGGGGGCGTGACCTCAGTCTATAATAGTCCCCGAATTCGCCATTATAGCAGGTTTAACGACTGAAGCGACAACTTGCCATGTTACCATAGTGCGGCCGGCTACGCAATACTCGTTCCCTAACTCAGGGAACTGAGGTTACGTGAGTAACCGAGTAGTTCCCTTTCGAACGGTCACTTCGTATTGCGTAGCTATACGCAGTGGGGACGCCATGCAAAACGCCGCACTGAGTAACTGGCTGCCACTGCAACTCAGGCCCCTGAGCATACAGAACAAGCCATAACCGCACCATTATGCATAAATAGACCAGACACCGTCCGGTCTAAATAGTACGCATCAGTTAGAATAACCCAACATACTACACCAACGAACCCAGACACTGTCGGGGTTATTAGTATATGAACGTATACCCAGACAAGTGGGTTCATACATGAAATTATAACCGGCCAAAGCGGGTTTTATATATGTATGGAATATAACCGGCAAAAGCGGGTTTTATATCATATAACCGGCCAAAAGCGGGTTTTATATATGTAATTATAACCAGCAACAGCGGGTTTATATATATATATATGTGAATGTGATTGTGCACAGTAATATATGACAAGACCGGCCACAGACGGGCCTTAATCATACCGAAAGCACCTTCGCCTGCAGGGAAGGCACTTCCATATTATAAAAAGTCATAAATGTGGAAGGCGAGGACCAGCCGGCCGCATCACAAATATCACTTATGGGAATGCCAGATGACCAAGCCCATGACGAGGCCATACCTCTGGTCGAATGGGCCTTGACGCCTATAGGGCAAACTTGACCTACTGCGGTATAAGCCATAGAAATAGCATCCACTATCCATCTAGACAGTCTTTGTTTAGTGACTGGATCCCCCTTGGATCTACCACCAAAGCAGACAAAAAGCTGTTCTGATTGCCTAAAAGACGCAGAACGCTCCAGATAGATTCTCAGCGCTCTGACAGGGCAGAGAAGATTAACCTCTCCATCCTCTGCAGAAGGAGGGAGGGCTGATAACGTTACCACCTGTGCTCTGAACGGTGTTGAGAGCACTTTAGGGACGTAACCATGTCTGGGCTTGAGGACGACTCTGGAGTCATCCGGACCCCACTCCAAACATGCAGGGCTCACAGAGAGCGCCTGCAGATCTCCCACTCGCTTGATAGATGCCAAAGCCATAAGGAGAGCAGTCTTCAGCGAGAGGGGTTTTAGATCAACCGATTGGAGCGGTTCGAAAGGCGGACCTTTCAGAGCCCTCAGGACCATGGAGAGGTCCCAGGACGGCACAGATGGAGGTCTGGAGGGGTTCATCCTCCTAGCACCTTTAAGGAATCTCACGACCAAGTCGTTTCTTCCCAGTGACTGGCCTGCCACCAGAACATGATGTGCTGCTATGGCTGCCACATACACTTTGAGCGTGGACGGGGAGCGACCCGCATCCAGCAGCTCCTGTAGGAATGAGAGAACCACAGATATCTCACATGACCCTGGGTCAGCCTGATTTTTCGAGCACCAGCTGGAAAAACCTGACCATTTTGAAGCATAGAGGCGCCGAGTCGACGGGGCCCTGGCTTCAGATATAGTGCTTAAAACCTTCTCAGGAAGGTCTTTGGGTACCCGTTGAGGGGCCACACATGGAGGGCCCATAAATCGGGTCTCGGATGCCACAGTGTCCCGTTCGCCTGTGTGAGGAGGTCTTTCCTCAGTGGGACAGGCCATGGGATTGTGTCCGATAACTGAACCAGTTCCGGGAACCACGGTCTGGTTTTCCAGAGAGGGGCCACCAGAAGGACTGGGCACCCGCTCTCTCTGACCCGTTTGATGACCTGTGGGATCATCGAGACGGGGGGAAAGGCATAGAGGGGACGGTTGGGCCAGACATGGGCCAGCGCGTCCCTGTCCTTCGAGAAGAACCACTTGCAGTGGGTGTTGATTCTCGAGGCGAACAGGTCGATTTCGGCCTCGCCAAACACCTGCCATATCAGACTGACCGTCTGTGGGTTCAGGGACCACTCGCCGAGGGGAGTGTTGCCCCGTGAAAGCATATCTGCGCCCACATTCTGGACGCCCGGTATATGCGCTGCTCTCAGAGAGCTCAGGTTGGTTTGTGCCCATAAGAGGAGGTCTCTCGCCATCGCATGCAGGTTTCCAGACCTGATGCCCCCCTGGCGATTTATGTAGGCCACCACTGACATATTGTCTGTGCGGACTAAAACATGGTGACCTCTGAGGTTCGACAGAAACGCCATCAGGGCCAATGCAACTGCTTTCATCTCCAGACAGTTGATATGTAAGCTCTGCTCCGTGCTCGACCAGAGGCCGGATGCAGGCATGCCCTCGTGCAGCGCTCCCCAACCCAGGTTGGACGCATCTGTAAGAACCACTTTCCTCCTGGAAATTGTTCCCATTGTCACCCCCTCGTTGTACCAGCTCTGAGCCCGCCAGGGAATCAGGGTTCTTAAACAACCGTGATTTACCACGATGCGCAGTTTGCCCGACTGCCATGCGTGAGTTGGCACACGGCGCTTCAGCCAATGCTGCAGCGGGCGCATGCGCAGTAATCCCAAGCGGAGTACTGGCGATGCTGCTGCCATGAGACCGAGCAGTTTCTGAAATTTTTTCAGCGGCGCGTGCTCGCGCGCTCTGAAAGTGCCTGCAAGCGCTCGCACTGAGAGCGCGCGCTCTGGTGTGAGACGCGCTGTCATAGCTCTCGAGTTCAGCACTGTGCCCAGAAAAATCACGCTCTGGCTGGGGGTTAGTTTGCTTTTTGAAACATTGATTGTGAAACCCAGGCATTTTAGATGGCCGAGAATCAAATCCCTGTGTGTTAATAGCTCGATTCTCGACTGTGCCAGCACCAGCCAGTCGTCGAGATAATTTAACACACGCACTCCCTGATGTCTCAGAGGAGAAAGCGCTGCATCCACACACTTCGTGAATGTACGGGGCGCCAACGATAGACCGAACGGCAGAACGGTGTATTGATAAGCTTGGCCCTCGAAGGCGAATCTCAAGAATGGCCTGTGACGAGGGTTTATTTGAATGTGAAAGTAAGCATCTTTCAGATCCATTGTGACAAACCAATCCCCCGGGCGCACTTGCGCGAGGATATGTTTGATAGTTAACATTTTGAACGGCCGTCTCATGAGAGCTTTGTTCAAATGTCTCAAATCTAGAATGGGTCTGAGACCGCCGTCTTTTTTCGGAACCAGAAAATAGCGGCTGTAAAAACCCATCTGTTTTAGCGCGGGGGGGACTAGTTCTATCGCCCCTTTTGCTAATAGATTCTGTACTTCGGTGCGAAGCACGTGACTCACGCTGCTTCTCACCGAAGTCTCGAGAACCGCCTGAAATTTTGGGGGTCTGCGAGCGAATTGGAGCGAGTAACCTCGCTGTATAGTGTTTATGACCCAACTCGACACACCGGGGATAGCTTGCCAGGCTAGAACCCGTGTGGCTAGGGCTTGACACACAGATTGGGGCTGGTCGCCTAATGTAAGGGGACCTGATACCCTTATATTGTGATTTGTGCATACATTGAATATTGGACTGACTGTACAGGCATTCGCGTGTGGGGAAGTCAGTGATACAACAGGGGAGGGGCCACCTAGTGAAGGGGGACCTGATACCCTTATATTGTGATTTGTGCACACATTGAGTATTGGACTGACTGTACAAGCATTTGCGTGTAGGGAAGGCAGTATTACAACGGGGGAGGGGCCGCCTGGTGAAGGGGGACCGTGAACCCACGTGTTGTGTTTGTGAAACATACTCTTTTTGTGCTTTATTTGGGTCGCCGTGAAAACGGCGTTTGTTTGCAAGAACGCGCTTACTGTTGCGGGCCTGTTTGCAGTAATAAAATCCCCAGCCGCCTGAACTGAACAGGGGGCTGTGGGAAGTTTTGTTGACTTCTTTGAGGGTGGTCCGGCTAGTGCGGGACCCGTGCCCTCTCTCTTCCTCTTGCATGCTAGGACGACTTAGGCGGCGCTGTGTGAGGCGCGGCGCTTGGTCTGGGGCCTTGGCGTCGAGGAAGCGGGAAGCGCTTGGTTGCTCTCGGCTGGCGCTGGGCTTCAGCCGCAGGGCGGGGCTGAGAGGCCTGTTTCGCGGGCTTTGCTTGCCGAGGCGTCGACGGGGCTAGCTTGTGAGCACTCGACGCCGAGCTAGAACGTTTTGGCAGGAAGTGACGCATGGCCTGGGACGCTTTCTGTGCCTCGGTGTATCTCTCCGAGAACCCCGTCACCGCCGGGCCAAAGAGGCCGGTGCTGGATACTGGGGCGTCGAGGAACTTCGTTCTCTCCGCGTCCTTAATGTCAGTGAGGGTAAGCCAGAGGTGGCGCTCGAGCACGACCAAACTCGCCATGTTCCTCCCGATAGCCTGCGCTGTGGCCTTGGTAGCCCTCAAGGCCAGGTCCGTGGCGCTCCGCAGGTCCCGAAAAGCCTCAGGGTCCGGGCCAGCCTCGTCCATAGACCGGAGGAGTTTGGCCTGGTAAACCTGCAGCACGGCCATCGTGTGCAGGGCCGATGCAGCCTGACCGGAGGCGGAATACGCGCGTCCAGCAAGGGCTGAAGTGCTACGGCACGGCTTGTTGGGATGAACAGCTCTAGTTCGCCAGCTAGCAGCTGTGTTCGGGCAAAGATGAGCGGCCAACGCCTCTTCGAGGGGCGGCACCTCAGGGAAAAAATGGCGCTGGTTTGTGGCGAGGGGCCTGTTGGTGCCCTGGCAGAAACCAGCCGTCCAGCCGACTTCGAGGGGGTTCAGCGGGCGCGGCCCACTCGAGCTCGAGGTCCGCTACGGCCTGCGTCAGGATCCGAAGCATTTCCGCGTCGGAGTTAGTCCTGGTAGCTGAGGCGTTGGGCGTCGGCTGGGAAGCCATGACGGGGTCGAAAGAGCCCGGCCATTCTTCCTCAGACGCGGCGATAGACAGGCTGTCGTCGTGCTCGCTAGGCCCACCGAAGGAGACAAGGCCCGCCACGTGGGGGGGGCGCAGATCTCCCTCGAACAGGACCGGAGATGAACGGGCTGGAGAGAGTGAGGCACGCGGGGACGTGGCCGGCGTGCGTTCACTAACATCCATGCTCTCCGGATGCCGTTGGCTGCGGCGCTTCTTCTTCCTCGGTTGAAGTAGGGCCGGAAAAGGAAGCGCGGGAAGGGCGGCATCACCGTCACGGGAGAGGGCTAGCCGAGATCGCAGCACGGAGATAGGTATGCTCTCGCAGGCCGCACATCCGCCGGCAGACAGTGCATTCTCAGCATGGTGGAGTCCCAGGCATGGAATGCATTTAGCGTGTTGGTCCGCCTCGTGCAGCTTGCATCCGCACGTGGCGCAGGTATTGACACGAGGCATTTGAAACAACGCTCGTAACAAATAATACACACTATAATACAATTGTAGTGAAAAGGATATCGCCGGATAGCCACAGGAGAGACGGCGTCAGGAGAAACACGATGAATAGTGTCGTCTGCTGAACTGTAGCTCGCTCAGGCTGAAGGCTTGTTCGACGGCGAAGACTCAATAAATGGTCAGAGACATGAAGTTTGTCGCTGAAGGAGTAAAATCTGCTATAATGGCGAATTCGGGGACTATTATAGACTGAGGTCACGCCCCCTTGGCGGGCTCTGACGTGTATGACGCAGAGTAATCTCATTGGTCGCACGTCAGAGGCGCCCGCGCCATTGGATGTGCAGTTGCCGCAGCGCAGCCTATGAGCGAGCCAGACGCTCATGTTCTAGCTGTGCAGCTGCAAATGCGCTTTACATAAAGGCTTCAGTAAATCGAGGAAAAGGAGTTTCCCCACTGCGTATAGCTACGCAATACGAAGTGACCGTTCGAAAGGGAACTAAAATATATGATGTATTATGACCCACTGTAAAAAACAACAACAACAATAACAAAGTAATTATAAACTTCAGTGTTTATTTTTGTGTAACATGGACTTCAATGTTTAATTTGTGTTATTTTACCAAAGCATTTGATATGTAGGCATATGTATTCCTTCAGTTGCGAGCCTGTGCGCTTTACCTGATGTTTCAGGGTTAGGTGGTGCGCACGGACTGGGTTCAGTAATGAAAGGCTTTCAATGACCAAAAAATAATTCAGAATGACAAAATAATAAAAATGACATTCTTCTTCTGTTAAATAATAATAATAATAACGACCTTCTTCTTCTAAATAACAATAAGCGTCATTAATATTAAAAAAATCACATAAATAATAAGATCTTCAGTGCCGAGACGCGCCTCTTTGTGGCGATCTTTAGATCTGACCACTTTTTTTTTTCACCTACAATAAACAAGAAAACTCATGCTTAACTTGATCACTATTGGTCTATATTAAGCAATAAAACATTCTTAACTCTGCTGGAGTGTGCTTCTCAACCCCCACACTATTAACAGAACACGTAATTTAGGTTGAATTAATCCCACTTTAATCCACTTTAACCTTTAATCCCACTCTTTAAACTCCAAAATAAAACAATTTTGTTCCTTTCCATTTCCCTGGTGATGGTCTCGATCTCCATGTCGGAGAAGTTTCTCTTTTTTGCCGTCTTCCGTGTGTCCATGGCGTAAAATGAAGGCGTGGGGGAAGCGGAGACTTGAATATAATATATATTTATAGGGGCGTTTTATTCTAATGACGATCGTTTTCAGACGTGGCATTTATCAAGGGCAGGTATTGCGTACACCTAGATTTCAATGGTACGCACAGCTTCATAAATCAGGCGGTGAGAGCAGTGTAAGCATAATCTTACGCCAACATATAGGGGAGACCGGGGACGGTTGTAACACGGGGGTAGTTGTAACACTACCAATTCCACCAATCAGGGATAAGATAGGAGACATGTGATAGTTTCAGTTTCCTCAGGCTTCCTTTACGATCTCACACAGAGGTTTTTGAGGTTTTCAAGTCTTTGTTGCAATCTCTCCTGAAGCTACAGCAGAAAATCAAATTCTGAGATAAGAAAGTAAAAAAACATAACAAGATAATATTTTGTTTAGTACTTCTACCGTTGTAGATAATGTTGTATGAGTTATATCAGGTCAAACTGTAGTTTCTATAGTAAAGTATGGTGTATCAATCTCCTGCTAATTTTAAAGCACCATGCTAATACAGCTAGTTAAACAATTGTGACAGTGGCGGGGTAGGTTGTAACACGTGTTTTGAAAGTGTTATTGTGTTAGTGTATAAGTCCATTGTGACTTAAAATGCATTTCATTTGTTTGTTCTTGTCACCATTGTGACGTAAAATGCATTTCATTTGTTTGTTCTTGTCACCATTGTGACTTAAAATGCATTTCATTTCTTTGTTCTTTTTCACCATTGTGACTTAAAAATGCATTTCATTTGTTTGTTCTTGTCACCATTGTTTACACATGCACAAACACAAAATATGCACATACACCCTCCATATTCACACATATTTTATTGTTGCAGCCATTCATTTAAAATAAAAATGTTGTTGTGGCATATCACTTGGAATACCCTTAGTTTTTGTGCATTTTGTCTACCTGTTACAACTTACCCCAGTATGTGTTACAACCTACCCCAGTAGTGGGGTAGGTTGTAACAAAGGACCACCTTGTATTCATGATCATCTCACAAAGTCTGTGATATATTTTGAAGAAATTTAAATTGTTGCCATTTGTAGTAGACAAATATGGGTACTTTGCCTAAAAGTTTCAGACGTGTAGCTAAAAAAAAAAGGTCGTTTTAGGTGCTGAAGAAAAAAGTGTTACAACCGTCCCCGGTCTCCCCTACGCCCGTTTCTACGCAAGAATGATAAATGAGGGCCATTGTGCTTTATGTGTTTGATTCTCTAAAAAGAACCAATTCAAAACAATCATTCACTGTGAAGGAAAAAATTATGAGATTGGAGGAAAAATTATGTCAATGCGAAAAAAGAAAAAAAGTTTCTCGGGGGTATGCAAAACTTTTGCAAGCAAACGCAAAGTTTCGGAAAACGTTTGCGAGAGAATGCAAAAGCAGTAAAATACTTTCCATCTAATTTTTTTCCCATCACCATGTCCCTTTAGGGGCTCTGTAGGAATCAGACTATGCTGGTTGCTCTGTAAGTTTTTGATTCACTAAGAAGAACCGTCTCAAAAATCATTTGTTCAGAAATCGAACTACACTGGTTATGCTGCATGTTTTTGATTCCCTAAAAGAACTGGCTGAAAAAAAAGTGAATTGTCCTATAAATCGAACTACACTGGTTCGCTTTCACGCTGTTGATTCAGTAATGGTGTTACGACACCATTGAATAAGCAGAGCAGAAATATCTGTGTAGCATTTTAGTTTGATTTTCTGTCCACATGGATGGAAGAATGCATGTCCGAGAACCATTAACTGAACATCTTTCACTTCAGTATTTTTTTTAAATGGAACTGGTTCTGAATATTTACAGAGATAGATTTTTGGTTTGATTATCTCTAAAACTGGCTTATATTTGTTTTAAATCGTAACATCATGGTTTTACGGTCTTGGAAGCCTGAAACCAATTTCCTTGGGTGTTTTCAGTCAAAACACTGCCCAGTAAGTCATTGACTGCCTTAAATTTCAGACACAGCCAGACTTTACTCACATTTCACCAAGCCCGTAGGAAGTAACTGTTTCAGGAAACTCATTTCAGATTGTTCACCATGCTGCTGAATATTCTAGATGTTTGGTGCAAGTATTTTCATCTGAGAAGTCTGAACCTAGCAGTAAACAAGCACAACAGGAGGTAAAAAAATAAATTCAAATGGCCTCACTCCAATGAGGACTCAATCACAAAAAGCCAGAAATGTTCATATGATCCCCGGAGCTTTGCCAGTGAATGCTGAGCGGGAGGCGGTGAGCCATTCACTCCCGCGAACAATAACTCTTCAGATAGAGCCAAGATAGCCCTCTGTTTAACTGTCACAAACGGCAATTTGAATTATTAAACAGACCCTTTCATATGGGCAATTAATTGTGTGCTATTGACAATTGCAATGACTGAAGATAATGTTCCCAGTTGGATTGTACTAAGAGAATCAAACCCCAGAGATCCCGTCAACATAATTGCAAAAATTGCAGTGTATTTGACAAATTTAAGACTTATTTTCCATCATTATGTTGTTTTCTTGCGTAGTATAATGCAGCTCTTATTAATTACCCATTTTCCAAGATATTTCAAAGTTCAATGCGGAATGTTTTTTTTTTTCCATCAAAGCAAAATAAAAAGGTAATTAAAATTAAAAATGGTGGACATGTCTTATTTATTGAGGTCGATATACAAATTACCTGGGGTTCTAGACACTTATAATTACACCCTGAAAAAAATTTGGAACACAGTCCAAGTTAGGACACAGTACAACTTTTAAAAAAATCAAAGTGCACAATATATAATGATATTAGAGATATTATAATGAAAACCTAGAGGTGGGCGATATATCGTTTAGACGATAATATCCAAATTGTTGTCTGGACGATATGCAAAATTGGGATATCGAATATTTCATAATTTGTACAATCCGACCCCCAAACATGAAAAGAGCTGAAGGAAGT
The DNA here is from genome assembly GCA_026230005.1 of Gila orcuttii. Classification (NCBI taxonomy): domain Eukaryota; kingdom Metazoa; phylum Chordata; class Actinopteri; order Cypriniformes; family Leuciscidae; genus Gila; species Gila orcuttii. The sequence continues at coordinate 13,022,170 of JAPDVR010000021.1, read as the reverse complement.
TAAAGAGAAAACAAATAGCCTAAGGCACACTAACCTTCTAAACAATTATATGTAGCGATTTTAATACTGTAGGGGTTTGTTTGACTGTATTTTATTTTATTTTTTGTACAAAATCACGATCGTTCCTCAATTGCACGAGAGTAAAGCTGCAACTAATTTGCAATATACAACTACGAAGTTCTTATCTGTGTGTTATGACGTTTCTTAGGTTGAAGCAACAATCCAAAAGAGTAAAGCCGATGTACGATTAATAAAATAGCTGCTAGAAAAGGCAAAATGTGCGTTGTTTGCGGAAAAATGAAGTCTGAAGTTAGAAAGTTTTTCTTAAATGTCTGTGGCGTCCTCAAGTGGCGAGCTTCGTGATTGCATAATTAGAAAATTGCGTTGTATAATGAGTCCAAAAGATGGAATACATTTTCCCAGGAGATCGGTTCGGTACGCATTACAAACCGAACCATTCCGGTGGTTGGACCATTTTTCCTGCCGACCAAAATCCGCGGTGGAGCGAACACCACAACGTTGCGCAACATCAAATGGCAAATGTAATGAAAGCGGAACGAAACTCATTATTTTGTGCTTCACGGACCGTTTATCAGTTCGGACGAATCTCAGTGCAGCGCGAGCCGATCTTGATTAAGCGACACCGTTACTACATAGGAGATCCAGTAAATAAAGCATTTGAATTCGCCACTTAAGTAATAACATCGCTGCGAGATCTAGTGAGAAGCGTTACAATTTCTCCGTTATTAACGGATCAAACAGCGCTGACGTGGAAACCAGGAGAAAAATTGTTCCATGAATGAACTAGTTATAGGTTTTAAGTCCACAGATCATTCACCATGGATTTAATGTAGTAACACTAACTTGTAACCATGGAAGTTTTGCAGAAATATTAAAATGCTTTCAAGTACGTCACACATCTTTTTCCAGCATTTCAAAACTCAAATGTTATATGTTATTTAAATGTTATTTTTAATGTGATGACCAAAACATTATTTGTTCATCCTTCAAAGATTACCCCTATTTATAAAACTAAAAGTTTCAAGATGTAGGAAAACTCACACTTATTTAAAAATATTTTTTCTTTAAATAAATAGGAAATTTCTATGGCATTTCTTTATTTTTTGCTGTATCGAAAACGTACCAAACCGTGACACCACTGTATCGTATCAAACCGAATCGTGAATTTTGTGAACCGTTACACCCCTATTAAAAATATAAAAGAACAATAAAGACTTTATTGAATAATATTTTATTATTTTAAAAAGTTTAGGAGTCTTTAAATCAATAATGTCTCGTATCTTTATGTACTAGTAATTCCATACAATAATAGGTCAAATCAAATGCAGCAAGTCAAAAGACCAACTGGACCTTCTTTGCCAGTTTGCACACATTTCTTCGAAGGATTGCAAAAATATCATCTGAATATCGATATCGAGATATTGAAAAAAAATATCGAGATATTCATTTTTGTCAATATCTCCCACCTCTATGAAAACCACAACATTTTAAAGGTATATTTCACCCAAAAATGACAACTGTGTAATCATTTATTCACCCTCATGTCATTCCAAACCTGTATGACTTTCTCTCTTCTGCGGAACACAAAAAAAGATAATTTTGAAGAATGTTTTAACGTTTTTTGTTCATACAATGAAAGTCAATGGGGTCCAAAACGACATTGCCCTATTGACTTCCATTGTATGGACTTTTTTTTCATAATATCTCTTTTATGCCAATTTTGGGTGAACTATCCATTTAGAAATATTTTTTAAGACAACAGACCAAAATGGACTCATTTAGGATTCATTGCACATGCATATTGCAAGATCATGACCCTTGGCACTTGCTAATGAATATGTCAATATCCAGAAAAGAAGTCTATTTGCATCAAAAGCAAGCTACGATTCCTATATGGACACTTTGGTCGCTCAGATGTGAGTTTATATGTTGATGAGCAGAGGTCTTATGTGGAACCAGATCTTGTTCCTGTTCCCCCCCAATTCCCAGCCCAGCACTGAAGCATTTGGCTCTGGAACATCTGAAGGATGACAGGAGAGAAAAGATGCCACATTGGACCTGCTGTAGAGGAAAGCATGAGGTGAATACTAATGCTCCTCATGTTTTATTAACCCTCTATGAAACAAAATCATCAATCCCTGCGCTGTAGTGAGAGGGAGATGCCGATCAGGGCCGGAGGAAAGGGGGCTGTCGGAGTTGGGGTCGGGTGTTTGGGAAAACTAATATTTGACAGTGTTCCTCTGAGATGCCGTTATTAAAATGCTCAGCTGGAGGGAGGGTGCGGGGCACAAGCGTTGCGCTGTCACCGTGCCAACTCTGAATCTGTTTGAGCCTGTTTGTTTGATACCCCTTCACTTTGCATGATTTTGAGAGGAGGAAGCATCGCTGCTCATTACCTGCCATGACTTGTGAAGAGCTACGACACTCGGAGTAAAAGACATCATAAGCCATGACATCGTAAAGCATGCTTGTGTGGTAGAGAAAACGCAAGGTCAATGTTCAAACAACGAGAGCACTTTTCCTTTTGCATCTTTCTCATGTTGTTATGCCTCCAGTGTCAGAACATCGGTCCATTCTTTCATTACACCTCTTCAAAGCTTCCAAAAGCTTGACAAACACTATTCCTCTACTTCACCAGTGTTTCACAACCTTTAGGATGGCATATTGGACATATACTTCAAGTAACTAAAACAACAAAATATGGTACTGAATACTGTACACATGGCTTGACATTAACTTTTTTGCCCACCAGCCACTGGCTAGTGGTGTTCCAAAGTTACTAGCCGCTCAACATTTTCACTGGCCACAATTTTGACATCGATACCATGGGAAAAAACTGCAATATTATCTCATGCTTTGGCAGCAGGTATATTAGGCTGCTGTAACTTTAAGACCTGACACACGGAGCCATTATACTGTTACACATGCATTTTCTTTCTCAACTGTTTACTTTCACTTAAAACATAACTGACTGTGTTTACGTAAATACTCACCAAGGCCAGCCTTTTGACATTATTTTGTGTGTATTTGACTGATTAACTGCAATAAGCAGCGAAAAAGACCTCATTTTAGTACTGAGAGGCGGCTTTATGTGCACGTACTTTGGGTGTGAGCACAAAATCTGCGGGAATGAGTAAAATTATGTGCAATACGTGCAATTCCACGCTGAAATTCAAGCACTATAACAGCAGCAATATTCATCAATGAGAGCAAAATAAATGAGTGCGTGAGGTGAGGCGGTTTGTGTGTCAACTCGCTGTCGGAGAGATGAGAGAGTGAGAAAACGCAGCTGGTATCGTGTATCTATTCTGTGGAAAATGAGTATTGGAGATTTCAGATATTTCAGTATAGATATGTATCGAAAAATATAGATTTTTGACAACACTTCATTGCACTTAGTTTATTATTTTTTAAAATACTACAACTGAAAAATGTATATATTATATATACAATCAACCCACCAAAGTGGCTAGTAGGAGTGACTGTGTTACAAGCTACTGCTGAAATTCACATTTGGTGGGTTGGCAGGTGTTAATGTCAAACCCTGACTGTACAAATTAGGGCCTGAAATATAAAAAATGCACATATTAATTGGCCAGTGAATAGAGATGATTAATATTCAGAAACAAATGTGATATTTCACCTCAGGAGGTCAAACTAACAGAAGCAGCTTTATTTTCTATTCATTTTTATGGGGTTCGTAATTTTCTATTTTGTATTTTTTTTAGCAATTAACATAAAAAAAACATAAAAACTAAATAGACAAAATCAAAAACAACCTGTCACTTTGTAGGGACTATTATTATAGAACATTATGGCACTAGATAATGTTTTGTAGTTATTATTGATAAACTCATTTTACATATTACATTAACAAATGAAACTATTGTTAAATTTGTTACATGCTAAATGATGGGTATTGGGCACAGATTAAATTTAAGTAGAATTATTATTTAAAATTATTCAAATTAATTATAAAATATAATTATAAAATACTTTTAAAAACAATTTACAGCAAAAAAATTTATATCAGTGCAGTAGAAAAATGACAACATTTTTGTATAATTCTGATGTTTGACCAAAAATCACCATTTGAAGGAAGGCGCATTTAAAACAAGCTACCTTCGAAAGTTTTAAGATTTGATAGATTACCATTAAAAAAGGCACAAAAAAGTGTTTTAGCTGCATAACTATTAAATATGTTAGATGTTTTAATAGTTCTGACAGCAAAAGCACTTTGTTGTGCCTTCTTAAGGATTTGTGCTTTAAAAAAATTAATTGGAGACCAAAATGCACTGTCTAGTGGAATCTGGATGTCATACAAATGTATCAAAATTGCACACATCACACACATTTTGTTGTTTTATTTTTTTACAAAGAGACTAAAAATATCTTAATTATCCACAATATGATATTTTCCGCCAACAGAATTGTAAATCTGAGTTTTTGTTCAAACAGGTTGCTACTGCAACAATCGATGACCAACATCACATTTTGTTGTCACTTGCTTTCTATTAAGCCCTGCATACCATGAAATCTAATTGGTCTAAAATGCCACTCCACATAACTGTTTATAAAATAAAATGTTTTAGAGATAGGCTGTCAGCTCTCATACCACTTCTGTTTTCAATGTGGACAGACAAATTACTATCTAAATCATTAGAAACGTGTCACATCATGCCCTGTTAGGTTTCATTTTGCCCTTGTAATCACGACTTGTGATTATGACATGACTACAGTGGCTCCCTGCTCAGTCAGTGTAAAAAGATTGAAATAAACAAGGGACATGAATTTGGCACCCAGGGATGCTGTTTATTCTTGCATAAAACAATTGTAACTCTCCCACATCATTACGGTTATATTTTATGACACTTTTAAAACCTTTTAAAAAACATAATTGTTCAGGCCGGAAACACACTCTTGTAACGTGTTGCTTTATTAGTATTACCAGACCAGTAAATAGAATCAGTGACATTTACTGAGAAAGCTAGACACTGTGTTTTTTTAACCTTTTTTTTTTTTTTTTTTTTTTTTTGCTGATATTCGTTAATCTCCTCCTTTTCTCCCTAACAGATGTGAAACTGCTTACACAGATTTATTCCCATCTTAATGACTTTTTTGTGCCTACCTCACCACACTCATAAATGCTCAAGGTGTTCTTTGCAAGGAAACATTTTGACATAGTTCTCCTTGGTCCCCCCCCCCCCCCCCTGAAATCTGCAGATGGGATCCACCCCGGTGTGAGATTTGACAGAGCAACAGTCTGAAGAACTCTTCCACGGATAAGGTTCCCACCCCCCACTGCACAGCCTGGCCAAGGAGAGGCATGATTTAAATAAATTTAATGAGTGCTGGAATCCATTAATGTCAGGGACCTGACCTGGGCCAGATGGAGGTCTGGGCATTAGGAGCTCTATTACATTTAACAAGTCCTGAACCACTAGCTGGAAAGGCCACGTCTGGCAGAGCAGCAAGACGCTTGAAAAGAGTTGAGTATGGAAGATGGCCTTCTTGCCATAATGCTTCTAAAGGTCAGGGTGATACGCTTATTGAAGCGCTGTTCCATGTTAACTAAAGTCTCTAGCTGAAACACATCCACCGGCTCATTTGATTCTATGGGCTGCACAGGAGCTCTGTTCTAAGACCTAGAGAGCCGGCTACTGCCTACATAGTAAGCTACCTTCTAAGGCAACATCCTAACAGTCATGCAACTTTATAAGTGAATGCTTCTGAATGCATTTTTTTCCAACAGAGTATGACTTAAGCATGTTGCTAAGCTATTGTCATAGTACATAATCCATTTAAAGTTTTTTTTTACTGATACTTCTCAGTACTAATTTACATAAAAGTATATTTATTGAAGATTTCTGGGATTTTCTTGGACTGACCTTGTGATTACTGGGATTGCCTTCTCCTCAAAAGAGACATATAATACTGCCTAAGAACTCTTTCTCCATCAGTGTTTTTTTTTTTAAGTTACCAGCCACCGCTAGCATTTTTTTAATAATTTTCACAAAACTTTCATGGGCCCCCAGAATATTTTGTTGTATGAATATCTGAACATGCAAATATTATTATATCGCTTTGCTTCATGCATTCCTTTTTTATCAATACTTGAATGTGGGTAAGTTTCATAAAAAAAAGCAAAATTTTGAACAAAAAGCTGAGGATTTTAAACTACAATGTGCATAAGCAATGCTTTTATCGCTTGTTTCTGCCGCTCTTTTTTTGCCTGTGTTTTTTTGATCTGGAGATTATCTACTCTTTCAGAAGTTGCGTAATAGCGCCCCCTACCGTCTAACAGTGAAAACACGGAAAGACGGAAAATTATGTCAATAATTTCCATGTGTCATACCAAAGACTTTATCTACAGAAAGATAGTGAACTCGTATTACTATGAATAGGAGAAAGTGTAACGCGTAATATGGCGGAATAAGTTAAGACCCAATCGCCGATTGGTAAAGTCATCGCGTCACTGCAGCTGCCCTTAGAAGCTCCGCTTTAGCTTGTTCCAGACTTGTTGTCATGATTTGAGCATTTAGAAATAAAACATATGAGACAGTTGTTGTCATATATCATTGGTGATTTTAAATCTGAAATTTAATTGTAAGCTTGGCAAACATTTTTGGAGAATTTGATGTTTCCCCATTCAAAGAGATTGGAGCTGCACTTGCATGCCAAAGAGGAGTTTCAAAGATGGCCGCCGAGTGAAATTACTTGTCTTAAAGGGACTTTGGTCATACTCATAAATGACAGAAAATTCCATCAATGCCGGGGAAAGAGTTAAAAGGCAACATCCTTAAAGACGTGAACATTCTGTCGTCATGTACGTCATAAAATCCAGGCTTAGCTGCATTAAAGTAGCCTTAAAGGAAGCGACAGCGCAGGACAGTTTAAGCTGGAACAGTCTGCAGGTGTAATCCATTGCTGTTGGCTAGCAGCTAACTAGCTTTTAAACTCATCAGCTGTCCCCTATAATTGTATAAGAAATTGTCCATATATCAATACAAAATTATGCCCCATTTTCCAATCAGACTGCCAGTATTCGGGAAAAGATGGAAAAAAGGATATGCACTCAGGGGAAAAGGACAAGCCACCTTCCTCTGATATATTCTGGAAGAGGACTGAGACTCACTCCACACTGAGGAATAGGTCAAAGGGTCTAAACTACACGGTGAATAATTTAAGATTCTATTAACATTTAAATTTGACATTGATTTGACATGGCGGTGCTGGAGAGAAGTGACGGGGAGCATGGAGGTGGCGAGCGAGAGGATGTGCTATGCTAATTGTGCAAATGGCTGCTTATGTTGAATGCCATATTGCATCGTGGAGCCAAAGAATAACTGGACTTGTTTGAGGATTCAGCAGGTCTAGAGTTGCAGATGTGTGTTCAACAACAGGCACTTTTTTGTTTATATCCTGTAACTTTTTTAGTTTTGTTCCATGATGGTCAAGAAAAAAAAAGAAAAAAAAGAAAAAAAGAATTTTGTAAACATTCTTTATAAAATGTTAAAAATTTTATACAATTATTTTAATATATTTAAAAATATATTATTAAATATTAAAACTTATGATTATCTAAAAAAAATTGTGAAATAACTTTGTTGCTAATTTTCCATTATACAGTGAAACAATTTTGACGCTAATAAAGTTTTTTTCAAAAGACATTTCCAATTTGTCAAATTCTGAAAAAAAGTGTGAAAGTACTATTCAATTGTCTGTATTCAGGATACACACAATTCTAGCTGTGAAATTAGCCTTAGCCAGACAAAAGACTCTATTATTTATTCCAAAAATGTTTAAAATGTCATTTGTCATTATTGTAATTTCCACCACATAATGCAGTGTAATTTAAGTCCATATAGGGCCAAAGAAGGTCACCGTGATTGTGCCAAGTAAAACATGTTCCTGGATCAATATTTTTTTTTTTTTATCCTAGAACAACATTCCTGTCTAAAAAAAAACGTAGTCCAAACCATATCCCTACCCCTAAACCTAACCCTACCCATAACTTAAGAGGGAAAATATGTAAATAACACTGATGTAGAAGCACCTAACCCTGGTTGTAAGCCTAAACTTGACATAAACTGTAAACTTGTCCCTCAAATCTAATTGGTTGATTGGAATGTTGACCCAGGATCAACAAAGATGTTGATTCAGGGGCATGTTGTACTTATTGAAGTCACATTCACCAGCTAAGGAAACACCCATAGCTGGAAGAATCTGTCATTTTTATATGAACACCCCAAATTCACAAAACAAAACAAAGCCCACCTAAGTCTATCAAATGATAGACCAAGGGGGATCAGTCTCTTCTCTGCCAATTCACTCCACCTCTTGTTACCTGGTTTGTGCAGTGCTGACACTAACCTTTAGGATCCTGACAGGTGGGCCGACCCCCTGCCAAATAAAGAGGGTTATCCTGTTGGGGAGAGCAGGGTTCATGGATCAATTGTCCCTGGGCATTCACTGACCAACAGGATGTCAAAGATAAGAAGTGCAGAGCGGGGCTCCCGGTCAACCTTTGCGCATCCATCCACAGCTGTGTCAGAGCCTTTAATCACGGGACCTGCCGCAACACAGGGGTCACTCACCTACAGGGGTGAAAAGTTCATGTCAGATGCTGGAGATATTTAGCACGGCCATATTGTTGTTACAGTGAATATATATTGTATATTTTTAGTCTGTATATATTTAATTTAGGGTCAAATTCTCACTTTTAACTAGTTGCCCATTAGCATGTACAACTGTTTTACTAGGATATTGGCTGTTTATTAGTACTTATAAAGCATATGTTAATGCCTTAATCTGCATGACCAAATTCTCCATCCCTTATCCTACCCAATATCTAAACTTAACAACTACCTTACTAACTATTAGTAAGCAGTGATTAGGAGTTTACTGAGGCAAAAGTTGTAAATAGTTAGTTAATAGTGAAAATTGGACCCTAAGCTAAAGTGTGACTATATTGACCATATATTTATTTCTTGGTGAGATTAGGGTCCAATTCTCACTATTAACTATTAAATATGACTTTACATATATATTTACATTTACGTTTAGTACATATATTTACATTTACATGTAAATATGTCTGTGTATACATATATAAATATTAGATTGATTTCTGAGGGATCATGTGATACTGAGGACTGGAGTAACAATTGAGTAAATTCAGCTATGCCATATTCAAATAGAAAACATTTATTTTAAATTGTAATAATATATTACTTTTTTATATTACTTATTTTTGATCAAATAAATGCAGCCTTGGTGAGCATAAGAGACTTCTTTCAACAACATTAAAAAATCTGAATTAATTCCAAACTTTTTATCAACATAACATAACATAACATACCTGTAACATAACATAACATATAACAACATAACATCATAACATAACACATTTTTGCAACCAGTAAACATCATTTATATGCAAGTCATGCAACTTGAGACTAGGCTAGACGTACAAAAATAACCCAGACACTCAAAAAAGTAGACCTAGAAGTAGAAGCTATTCCGAAAAGCTCCACTGACGGAAACTACGAAGTGAAAATGTCTTGCTAGCGGTCATGTTAACAGCGAGCTGCTCTGCCCAGCTGTCTTCCCTCTTCAGGGTGGAAAAGTTTGAGTTAAGCCCCAGTTCTGTTCAAACTCAGAGGACACACTGCAGGCAGAGGCTTACACACACACACACACACACACACACAAACACACACAGCTAATGCCAGGTGGCATCCTGCTACTTCAGCATTGCCCAGAGACACACATGAGCAGGTGGCATTTAATATCTGAGCACAGGAAAGAGCAGGAGAATCTTGCAGGGGTGAGAAAGAAAAGGAGAAATGTAAGCAAAAGGCCACTGGAACTATGTTCAATAACATTTTTATTTTTTCTGCCTGCTTGACCCCTGTGACCTCAATTATTATGATGCTAGCAATTTAATAAATGCTACGCATTTCACAATATCTTTGCATGTTCACCCATCAAAATATTTATATTATTTATTATATTATATATTATTATATTACATTTAAATACTTCTATATTAAAAAGTGTTTTATTATGCAATAAAAAATATGAATGTCTGCATAAACATTCATTTTTTGTAGAATTGTTTTTATGATTTTTTTTTTAATTTGTAGAAATGTTTTTATGTTTTAGGTAGTGTTTCCCACTTCTCACAAAGACTGATGCCTAAATCACAATCAAACAATGCTTAACTAATATAGCACAGATTGACATACAATCATGCAATATTAGTATGTCTCATTATGCATTTTGTGAATAGGATCTATGATTTCCTCTCTCTCCATGCAGCCTTATCACACAAATTAAAATCTGATCATGGATGTGAAAGTCTTTGATGTCAAAGAGCTGAATATAACCTACGCTGATAGAATCCAAAGGCCATTTTTCCACCCTGATGACCATTTGAGCAATATACCTCTATTTCCATCCATGAATAAATTACAAGAGTCAATCTATTGTCCCTCAATGTTCTATACCATTGAACAGAAACAGATTTAGACTACTCTGCTCTGCATGGACAATGACAAGACGTGGAGAAATATATGGGCCTCACCCTCAATTGATGTATTAATACAAATTAATTAAAAATGAAGCCTTGTTTATTTTCCTCAAGTGAACTGCATAAAGCTGGACATAGAAATTAACCAAAAAATATCCTTACCATCAGTGTTTTGCAGGTGCTTCACCTTTAACTGGATCAAATCAAGTGTTTCTTCTGAAATACAAAAGAGACAGAGATGATGTTTAGCAACAAAGATCAACAATAAATGAACTGCGTGATCTAATAGACTAATAGGATATGACATCCACTGCTCATGGAAGAGAAACTCATCTCTTTCGCAGACGGCAGGAAACAATGAACGTAACGGGATTCTATATTTCATAATAGTGTCTGTAAACACCATTTTGATGTCTCTTTCTTCCTGAAAGGAAATTTTTTTGCACAATGAATCTTGGGAACTAGGTTGTGGTCAACCATCAATAATTCAGGCATACTGCATGTGCACGTAAAGGTGACAGCTTTACTCTGGGAAAGAAGAACTGCCGGCTTACATTACAGATTGGATGTCAAATGGTTTTGAAATCGTAGGAGGTAAGGAGATCCTGTAGAAGAGCAGTCAGTTTCTAAAGTTTAGTCTTGAAACTGTGCTGGCAGAAGCAGTGGATTGTTGATCATGAAACACTTAAGTTGTAGTGTTATGAAAATCTATACTGTACATAAAATAAATTGGATTAACTGGACATGCTGTATGGATTGAGAGAGAGTTTTGGCGTTTAAATGTACTAGACACTGGAGTGAAGGGTGGCTGTCCCTGCCAAGATGAATAGCCATCCATTTATTTGATTAACCACTGAAGTCTATTCACAGCACTGAGCTGTGCAGCATACTAAAATATAGAAAACAAAGAGCCAATTGCACCATAAATATTATTACTGCTCATGCTTAGTGTCAAGCATTTGAACAAAGGATTTAATCTTCAATACTTAACCTAGCCTGCTCTACGGACATGCATTATGCGTTAATCATGTGTTATGTAGAGAAGAGTTTTTATGTGATTTGATTTACTGTTTTTACCTGGCGGATGATAAAACTGATAAAAAGAAGGGGAAACCGAGCCACATCCATTACATTTATGCATTTAGCAGACACTTTGATAAAAGCAAATACTGCATTCAAGGTACAGTATACATTTTATCGATTAAAAAATCAAACCCATGACCTTAAAGCTGGGACCGAGATGGGTCTTTATGCATGCTGCCCACTTGGGTCCCACCTAGTACCAAGTGCAATTCTACATGAAATCCATCTGGGCAATTCACATAGGGCCATTATAGAACCAGCTGAAACATGGGGCCCATTTTTCAGCCCATTTCATACCCATATGGGCCCCACATAGAAATGTTGGCTGGGGGTATTACCAGTATCTTGTTACTAGTGTATCAAATAGAAAAAGTTCTCAATCTAATTTCAAATTAATTAAAATTGTAATTAATTACTAAATAATTAGTTCAATAAATCTAAATCTTGTATTTATATTTAATTATAAAAAAAAAATTCTCTCTCTCTCTTCATACATATACATACTTATCAGATCTTCATACATATGATTTGTTTGCACAAAGAAAAACCTAATTTACCACTTTATTTACCACACAATGCGTGTGTGCTATGTTGACGTGGTAGCAGACGTTGTTGGAGATTAATATTTTGTAAATAAAGTGGCAAATTATGTTTTTTTGCGCAAACAAAGCACTTGCGTTACTTCATAAAACTGAGGTTAAACCACTGGAGTCACATGGATTACTTTAATGATGTCTTTACTGCCTTTCTGGGGCTTGAAAGTAGTAGTTGCGTAGGCTGTAAATGGAGGAACAGAAAGCTCTCAGATTTCATTAAAAAATATCTTCATTTGTGTTTAGAAGAAGTCTTACGTGTTTGGAATGACATGAAGGTAAGTAATTAATGACAGAATTTTAATTTTGGGGTGAACTAAAACTCAAGTGAAATTGGGGTGAACTCAAAGGAGAAGTGCAATAACAGTCCTCCATGTTATTAGGTAAAGCTGTAAACAAAACTAGATGAAATTCAGATGACAGCAGCATGGTTCTGTGCATTAGGTCAGTCTTATGCAATCACATCAGAGCGACACTGCAGTTATAGAAAGACAGCAGACCTGAGGAAAATTCCCCTTGTTCCATTGGCTTTGGAAGTGGGCAGGTAACTCTACAGATGTAGGACCACCTGTTTCTTGGGGAGCTCTGGATGCTCATTATTCGGCACACAACACACACTCCACTCTGTGTGTGACGCACCTTCAGTTCTCTTACACAAAACCCCTATGGGACAGGAACATATGCCCCTGGCTGTCAGTCACAGTTACCTGACCACAGCCTGCTAGAGATCAAGAGAACCATCATGAACATGAACCATATGAACACTCACTCACACAGGTGTACAGAGAAAAAATGCACCATGATACACTGTTCCAAAAACTCTAGTGAGCTGGACAGCATTTCTAGACATCATAGGCACGCTTCCCAGTTGTCAAGTATTGGTGGCTCTAGAAATCCCAATACACAGGAGAATCCAATCTAATACTTTTTAGAAGATACAGGAAAACATTGGAAAATATAAACACAACCACAAATATCTCCAAAATGGCATTTCATTTCTATGTTTCAGTGACATACTTTAAATATAGCAATAAAATCAGACAATAATGGTATCATAACAGTATCATCACATTTTAAAAATAATTATTATAATTGAATTTTACAATATAACTAATTATAAAACAAATGAAGCAGCAGCAATTTTCAGTGACAAAGCCTTGCAACCACAGAGAAACACTAAAAGAGCTTTTATAATATTGTTGTCTGTGTGGATATAGACAGTGAATCTGATCAACTCAGAGATGTCTGAGATGTGTGAATTAAGCAAGTATAGCAACACTTTAAGAAATAAAATTTGCGCAAAATCCCCCGACTAAGCAATCCTATCGGATAAAGCTATTAGGGAACAAAGAGCCCAAGATAGGACAATTACATTTTAAGGAGCCACTTGGGGACAATAATCTAGCAGATAAGTTTGGGAAAACTCTGAAAGAACATGACATGCCCTTCCATCATTTTCTCTTGTCTTTTCAGACAGTACATTCCATCTGACAGCCCTCAGACTGGCCCCCAATTGTGCTCCTTATCAGTGAGTCACGGTTTTCAATTTCTTTACTGCCACAGAGGAACTGTTACCAAAGAGACAAAAAGAGAGAAAGAGAGAGAGAGAGTCCAAGTAGTAAAAGTCAAAAAGTGAATAACTGCACACGCTGACCTCTCCTGCTCCTGAGTCCGATAAAATGTCTTCGGCTCGGTGCTTTTCATCCATCAAAGTTTATAAAAAAATAAATAAAGCTGGAATCAGTAGCAGCTGTACTGTACTTTGCAGTTTGCCACTCTAACTTTATTTAAAAAAAAACTAACTTTCTAGAAGATATTATAGCATTACAGCACAAAAGAGAACATTCACTGCAACCAGAACTTTCTGAGAAAATATGTCTTAATACATTTAGATAATACAGTGGGATGCTTAGATTTAGCCTGTGACCCCTGTCAGATTAATGAGCTCGCTTCTTTCAATGCTTTTGTTCGACCGTGTCCAGAAATGCTGATCTCTGCCACTCACTGCTAAAAATACTGTGCTATACGGCCACCGCAGACAAGCATGTGATATTGTTAGTACACAAAGGCATTTAAAAACAATCAATCTGACAAGCCAGAGAAAAATCAAGTATTATGCTTGATTAATTACGCTTGACAATCCACTAATCGCATGCAAAGAGCAACGAAAAACGCTTGACTTTCTCTGTATGAGAGATAAAATAGAAACTGATGGTTGAAGTCACTGTAAATATGGACTACCGTTCGAAAGTAGATAGTATCTATCTATCTATCTATCTATCTATCTATCTATCTATCTATCTATCTATCTGTATGTCTGTCTGTCTGTTTATCTATATATATATATATAAGTGAAGTGAGAGTGTTAAAGAGATGATCACTTGCTTCATTGATGACATGATCTTCAAAAACATCATGCTGTTTTAAAACTCTTGGTACTGAATAGCACTTACTTGATTACCTCAATACAAGCTCTGATGAAGCGGAGTGGTGTTATGGAAGACTCAGCCGCTGACTCATTGAACATGACAGGAGGACATTAGGCTGACGGAGGTGAGGGTACCATGTCTCATCTGCTTCTAGAACAGCAAGACATTGACGGCAACAGACACAATATAATTAGAGGCATTGTTATAGCTGTGGCATTTAGAAAGTGCCTGCGGTTCTACGTCGGACTCATCGGGACTGAGCAGCTAGTCATTTAGAAGATGACAAGATCATATCCAGTCATGTGTAAAATAAGTTAATGTTAAGTAGTTATGAACTACACTGATGCTTAAGGCTAAATTTCTAAAAAATTATGGGAAGTTTGAAAACATCAATAGATTTTTGATATGACAACGGCATGACATTTAAGGATGGATGGATGGATGGATGGATGGATGGATGGATAGAATAAAAGATAGAACGATAGAACAATAGATAAACAAGATAGATAGAATGATAAGATAGAATGATAGGTAGAACAATAGAAAGAACGATAGATGGAGTGATACATTGACCAATAGATAGAATGATAGATAGTTAGAACGATAGATAAAGTAGATAGAACAAACAGTAGAACGATAGATAGAAGAACGATAGAACGACAGATAGACAGACAGATAGATTTTTCTTACCTGACTACTGTACAGCAGTACTGTACACCTATGAATTAAATGGTGGATGAAAACACACTGAAAGAAAGTGCTCAAATTCTTTATGGTTGTAATACAGATTTTATGTGGCTCCAAAGAGCAATGAATCCCATCCTGAATTACAGAGATGGGATTTGCAAGCTGTCAGTTGGAGAATGTACTGTACATGAGGCAGGAGGCCTCAGGCGACTTCATGAGAGAGAGAGAGAGCGAGAGAGCGAGAGAGCGAGAGAGCGAGAGAGCGCGCGCGAGAGAGAGAGAGAGAGAGAGAGAGAGAGCGTGAGAGAGGAAACTCAGGGATTTACTGATCTAAGCATGGGGACTGCGACAGCGAGCTACTATCCTCTTTCTTAGAGTACCTTGACATACAGTACTATGGCCTAAAAGTTTATATAACTATACACTTATTGTCTCAGACAGTTATTGATGCTTCTATTGCAATACTTCAGCAGCAGAAAGACATGTTGTTGCTAAAGTGTCTAAGTAAACAGCTGCAGCTTGTACTCTACTCACAATGACACTCAAGTCGATGATACAAATGAACTGTGGTTCATGAGATCAGAGGGACAGGGGTGGAACAAAACTTGAGTTTGAAGTATAACAACAGTCTAAGCGTGAGAGAAATAATGAGAGAAACAGCAACATAATCAAAACCGCACACATTTTGAATACAAATGTATATTCTGCTGTCATAATGACAAAATGTGAACCGAAACTATACTGACATGGTAATCTATCAGTCTCGAGAACTGTGTAGAGAGACTGCTGTCAACTATCCAACTTTTCTCAAACCCAATCTGAGCTGAAATGCATATCAATCAAAATGGAGCAAGCTATAGAGAAATTAGCCGATTAGATGTTGATTCGTCTGGCTTTGTCTTTGTATCCTTCTTTGAAAGGTTAAGCATGTAATGTCTGTGCCACTAGCATCACTAAATGCAAATGCAAAAATAACGAGGCTTTCTAACAGGTTTCCCTGGACACGCCCCTTTCCATCATTGGTCAGTAAAACAGATAGCCCCACCCCTTTACTCATGCGAGTGGTTGAGAAAATGTGCGGTACAAAAGGATTTTTACAGGGTTGGTAAGATTTCAAAAGAACAGCATTTTTTTGAAAATTGTAACATTATAAATGTCTTTTGATCAATTGAATGTGTCCTTGCTGAGTTCAAAAAAATTGCTGGTGAACTGGGAGAAGAATAGGGTAAAATGTAAAGCTACTTACACAATGTGTATCTGATATGAATAAAACGTCGTCTTATTATAATGGAAAGGATTATTATTGCCGCTTCCATAGACATCAGTGTGTATTTTACAAACTCAAAATCATTGTTTTGCTAGTACTTATGTGTATTTAAATGTCTGAAACCTAAAATAAACATTATGGGGTTGAAAACACGAAAGCGAAAAGCACATTAGAATTTAGCAGTTGATCATGTGATGCACTGACCGTTCTAATCACACCGGTGTGAGCTCCAGGGACCAGCCAAGACTGATCTCACCGGTGTGATCGTACGTGCGAAGGGGTTCAAGTGTGATTAAACTAGCCTTTAGATTTGAATTTCAATAGTAAATGTTAAAAATTCAAACAATTATAGACTAAATACATTTCAAGTAAAGACTATTTTAGCATTAACTTTAAATTCTGATTGTCACTGATGACAGGAGAGGTGCTTGTGGTGGCATTTTTAAAGAGCTCACTTCATTTTCCAATTTGCATTGCTTAATGAACTATCCACTTGAAATGATGTTGTGATTGACTCGACTGAGCTCAAGAGAGTGAGTGAGTGAGCAAGGAAGAGAGAATAAATGAGAAAATCTCTCCAAACACTCTAACTAGCTAACTAATATTTGGAAGAGAGCAGCGAGCTCAAGCCACAAATACAGTATGTAGGTGGACATTATGGCATTTTTTAATCATCGTTGTGCATCATAAAATTTGTGGTAGTATGAAGCTGTCACTTTGATCTTTCCAAAGTGAAATAAACACACATCCTGATGCTTCCTCTGCATCATTGAACCAGATTAAATAATCACAGTCCAACAGACACCAGACAATCAACACAGTTCTGACAGGAGCCAATGATCCAAACCACATAATTTACACACCCAAAGGGATGTTTTTGGGACACACCATTGAGCAATTCAATGGAATTTATAGGAATACTTTCTGATTAGCTACGAAATGTTTGAAATGAGAGAGAAAAGACCTATATCTGTGTAAGTAGGGTTGTGATTTCCTATATCCCATTAGCATACTCCATAAATAGCTTTCTCCCTGAGTGTCATCAACCTGATCTAGGACATTTATCATGGAAAGAGAAACACATGTGTGAAGTGACATTCTAGTAGGATGATCTCCAGACTGCTGTAGCGAATTCACACACTTTCAGTGATCTTCTCCTCAAAGCCACAAGGTCAAGGCACTTTGGTCAAAGTCGAAAGCTGCTTATGTCCTTCAGACACAACAAGGTCACTAGCATTTTTACTACAGGTAGTACTAAATTGCATTTTTCATTAGAAACAGTAACTGTTTCCAGTAACAGTGATTATTTACTTTAATGAGTCAGTTCATTCAGAAGGCTTGATTTAATGAATAGATTAAAAAAAAGATTCATCTTATTTATATAAACTATATTTAGTTAAACTCTGCTGTCCGCCACTGTTCTTGTCCTAGTGTACATACAGTAAATTTGTTTTGTATTTTTATATTTTTAGTTTTAATAGATGTGTTTAGTGTACATTTATGTTAAAATTATGTTAAAATTCAGTGATGTCATCCTCATTGAGTTCCTCGTTAAATAAATATTGCTTTGACTGTACAAAAAGGCCTAAATCTGATTACAGATTTAAAGATATATAAAAATTAGTGAAGGATATATTTTGAAACATTTTTACTCATTAAATTAACATAATAACATGAACATTTAACATTGAATTAAATGTGACATTTCCTAGTGTACAGTGTTTAGCCCTCTTAAATCACATAAAGGGATAGTTCACCCAAAAATTAAAATTCTGTCATTAATTACTCACCCTCATGTCATTCCAAACCTAAGACTTTTGTTCATCTTCGGAACACAAATGAAGTTTTCTGTACCTCAGTTGAAATGTGAATAAAAGCCTAAATTCAATCTGTTCATCATAGATTTTGTCTCCTCAGAAAATTTGGACTAAACCGCTCAATTAATATGAATTAGTTGTACGATTTACGAAAAAAAGATCTTCATTTGTGTTCAGAAGATGAACGAAGCTCTTACGGTTTTGGAACAACATGAGGGTGAGTAAATAATGACAGAATTTAGATTTTTTTCGGGTAAACTTTCCATTTAAGTATTTTTAGTAGTAGCCTATACTTTTTGTTAGAAGCTAATAGTGCAGCTAGCTTGACTAGTTTAATTGAATTAATTAAAATCATTCTGCCTTCAAGCTTCTCATAATCTAGTTTCTCCAACAACCATCAAAAACTAACAACATTCAGAATAACCTTAAAAAATATGGTCCGCTTGCCTTACTCTCTAAAACAAGTGACTATTTAATGGAAAAAAACATTCCACATAAAGTACTGTAGGTGATCTGGCAACAGAGATGATGAAATACATGCTGGTTAAACATGCCACCTTAAAACGCAGTGTGTGACATTTACAAGCTATTTACAGAGACAGTAGAATTTATCTATTATTAACATATAACCTATTGAATTATTTACAATACCATGGGGGTATTGTTTATGATTTGTAATGTGCAAACCTCTACCATTGAATTGATGAATAAATCACATTTGTTCTTGCAGGTGTGTGGGCATGCTGGGACTGGCAATTACACCAAAACACGGGTATTAAAAAACAAACATAATTACTCACAGTCGTCGGCAGTGCTGCAAACAGGCATTTTCCTTACCTGTGGAGACGTCACAATACAACACACACCCACAGCTGCGATTAATTCACTCTAATTCACAAGCTAATTAAATTTGTCAGAACAGAGTGCATTTTTTCCCTTTTTCTGCGGCTACAAATTTAACAAAATAAACCCGAGACATCTCTCAGGCTTATGAGTGTAATATGCAGAAACTCATACGAGGTCAAAGTCGGTAATAACCTGTGCAAATGGCAATTCTTCCACAGATGGTTAAATATGCATGCATTCACACATTTCATATGAAGCACCGGCACCCAGACCTTCAGTTATATAAGCAGGGTCAAATGGGACACTGTCCTCCTTTTATTGAGGTTAATAATTTAGAGAGCAATTAGACAGGGAGGGAGATGGTTTCATGTACTAGCGGAGGAAGCTGGGGCGGTTAGGGGCCGTCCACGCTCCTCGGCCTTGATCTTGGGGCCCGGGGATCTACGTTGTGACAGTGACATTAACGAGCATTCGCAGTGAGCGTGAGTCCGGCTCTGTGCCCATTAGCAAGCTCCCATCAGAGTAATTAGAGGACATATGCTCAAGATCAGCGCTTTCAGAACGCCGTGCCAATGAGGGATTGATTTCTGGAGGGTTTTTTTCGCACTCAGGGCCCCCTACCTGAGCGCACATAATCTAATCTGGCAGTCTGTAGAGTAAACACACATTGAAAACGGCCTACGCAATTGATCTGACTGTAGTGGCTCGTGAAATCGATGCCTTTATTGTGACAATCAAGCAGGAAAAGGCAACCACTGAAATGTGCCACATTACTTCAGTTTCTCTCAAGATTATAGTGGCTATTTGTATATATTATCGTTTTAATTGTTTTACATGCTTTGACAGTTTTGGCTTTTTGCTATTTTGCAATTTTGCAAAATGATTTCTGAAGGATGATGTGACACTGAAGACTGGAGAAAATGTACGCTGAAAATTCAGCTTTGCCATCACTAGAAAATAGACTCAAAAATTGTTATTTTAAATCGTGTTGCACTGGGCTTTTTTTATAATAATGTTTTTACTGTAGTATTGATCAAATACATGTAGCATTGGTGAACAGACTTCCTTTAAAAAAAAATAATAATAAAATCGTAATTTTTCCAATCTTTTGACCAGTAGTGCATATATGATATTTGCTAAAAACAAAATTGTATATTATATATATATATATATATATATATATATATATATATATATATATATATATATATATATATATATATATATATATATATATATATATTGTTTCTTTTTTTTCTTTTTTTTTTATAATTTTGCAAAAGCCTACATTTTCATAGCAAGTATGAAAATGAAACACACACACACATATATACTGTATATATATATATATATATATATATATATATATATATATATATATATATATATATATATATATATATAAAACATATATACTGTATACTGAACATATACAGGCCATATGTATATATATCATTTTATTTTATATATATATATGTTTTAAGATTATTTTAAACAGATTAAGCTTTAAAAATATTACAGATTTAATAATTGGTTGAAGATTATATGAATAATTTAACATTACATTTATTTATTGGTGTTTTCAAGGATTATTTTTAAGTGAGCGTTATACGACAGCAAAGGTTAGCTGTCCAACTATGTCAGTAGTCATAACCATAATCACTACCTGCATTACGGCTGCGTTCCACCTCACTGAGTCCAACTGACAGTAATGCATTTGTCAGACACAGAACACCTTTATTGTTGTGCATAGAGTTCAGCTAACAGATTTAAAGGGTTAATGTTGAAACAGATTAAACCGAAAGGGACAATATGTTTAAACCGAGGACTTTGTCGCATTCAACCCCCACGTACTTGTTTATCGATCTGTTGGATGGCAGATTGCAAAATCAATGGTAAATGAAAGATGGTATTTTATTCTTATATGCTGACGGACTTCAAATAGACTGCAACTTTCTCTTTTCTGAAAGTAGTCAAACTTGGCCAACTTCCTCAACTGTTATTCATTCAGTCTGAAAATTGTCGTAGGAGACTGACTAATCAGATGTGCGTCTGTTCCACAGACACATGCAGTGTTCCATGAAATAGAGATGGAACTAGGTTGCTTTGATTGTCGGTGTCTTTGTGTCCCTTCAGCATAGAGAGAGAGAGAGAGAGAGAGAGAGAGAGAGAGAGAGAGAGAGAGAGAGAGAGAGAGAGAGAGAGAGAGAGAGAGAGAGAGAGAGAGAGAGAGAGAGAGAGAGAGAGAGAGAGAGTTGGTCAGCTCTCTAAAATAGCACAGTCTCAGATGGTGCATAGGGCAGAGAGATGCACAATGGTATTGATTCAAGCATTCAACAGTTATCGACCTCCGTCAACAGTGCACAAAACAAACATGGAGAAAAACAAAAATCAGAGGTCAGTAAATCTCCCAGAGCAAGGCTGCTTTAGCTTCTCATTTCCTTAGAAATATATCGTACTCTACGGCTGCTCAACAACAGAATAACAGGAAATGAGGGGTTATCAAATAGAACATATGCCCTCTCAGGTTTACTAAAGCATTTATTAATGTTTGGGGCTTACAATCGCAGCAGGGAGAACGTTTAACTTTCATTGACCCACCTAGGAAACATTCATTTATATGCAACATTTTCTTTTGTAAAAAAGAACTGTTTGTAAACATTGCGTTATATCAACATGTAAATATACATGTACATATTTATATGCCATGCCATTCAAAAGTTTAGTTAAGATTTAGGTTTAGGTAAAAATGAAGTAATAATTTAAGTTTAGGTAAAAAAAAAAAAAAGATTTTTTTATGTTTTTGAATGAGGGCTTTTATGCTCAAGATGCTGCATTTATTCGATCAAATACAGTAAAAACAGTAATACTAGTTATATTGTGTAATATATCACAGTTTAAAATAACTGCTTTAAAATTATTTTTAAAATGATTTAAAAATTTTAATTATTCCTGTGATGGTAAAGCTGAATTTTCAGCATCATTACAGTCTTCAGTGTCACATGATCCTTCAGAAATCATTCTAATGATTCTGCTGATTTGCTGTTCAAGAAACAATTCTTCTTATTATTAGTATTAATGTTGAAGATTATTGTGCTGGTTAATATTATTTGTGGAAACCATGACACATTGTTTTCAGGATTCTTTGATAAATAGAAAGTAAAAAACTAACAAACAAAAATATTTGTTTTAAATAGGAAAACTTTTGTAAAATGATCAATGCCATTACTGTCACTTTTGATACATTTAATGCATCTTTTTAAAATATAACTATTGATTTATTATGAATGGCATTGTAATGGTATTGTAAATTTGTAATGGTAATGTATAAAACTTTTAAAGAGTAATGTAATGTATATATAAAAATACAACACAAATTCATATGCATTATGTAGGGCCATGTTGATATAATGCAATATTTACAACCAGGAATTGAGAGTACTTTTCTTTTCTTTTTTTTTAAGAAATGAAAAGTAGTGCTTGTCCATGCAAATTAATGTGCCTGTGGGGTTGCTCTAATGTTGCAAAGTGGTTGCTTACTGGGTCAAGTAAAAAAAAAAAATAAATAAATAAATAAAAAAAAAAGGGCTGATCGTAATGTGATCCCTTGATATCAGGTCCCTCATTCTATGGGAATTTTAGGCACAAAAAAAAAACAAAAACAAGACCAACACTTATTCTTTTCACACAGAGCAATCCTCTTCAACAAGCCACACTATTTGAATGATAAAGTATCATTCATGTCCATAGCATAAATGGTGTGGGACAAGTCACTCATCAATGTTAGCATAAAGTATTGTTTAAGTCCCTCATCCATGCAGTAGCAAGCACCACTAAAATTACAGTATTTATGACTTGATTTCTGACAATCTAAAACCTCTTGAACCTTTCAAAAACATGACTAATAGACATCATCAGTCCTCAAAGTCAGCGGTTCTCTGGTCTGTATGAATTCTACTAGAAAAGGTTCATGCACAATTTTCTCCACAGATTCAGCACACTTGGGGGTTGCAGACAGGGAGAATGGCAGACCGCTGGGTCCCGGTAAGGCATGACGTTAATGGCCCTTAGCAAATGTGCCGGGCCCGGAGCCGTGAACCACAGCCGGGTCCATTTCACGGTGTCTGCCTGAGACCTGACCACACTCACTCTCTCTGATGAAGAGTTCCTGCAGATTCAACAGCCCGCGAGCAAGGCCAGCCGGCCACGTCTCAAGAAATCGCTGTTTCGCTTAGCACTTCAAGATGGAATTGATGCACTATATGTGTTACATGTTTCGTTATCCTGAGTTCCTTTGTGTTTCCCCTGTGACCTAGTTTTGCTGTGTTCTGAGTAGTTCATTATTCCCACCTGTTGTCTTGTTAATTATCCCATTAGTCTCACTGTTTAAATACCCTGGCTGTCAGTCTACATGCGTTCAGTTGCTTTCTGCCTGTTTGCTGTGAAGATTTCCATTAAAATGTGTTCCTGTATATTCCTCCGTTGTGCGAGTCATTGCTACAACCAAGCACGTTACAATATGTTAAGCATATTTGTCTTATGTGACATGTACTCTATTCTGTACAAAATAACCTTAAAGGAATAGTTTACCCCATTGACTTTCGTTATACAGACAAAAACCATTTAAACATTCTTCAAAAATATGTTATGTGATCCACAGAAGAAAGAAGTGCATACAGATTTGGAACATTTGACTGAGAAAAAGTTTTAGGTTTCTAATTTTGTTTTGGAGGGCTCCTACAATGGGTTTGCGTGCATTCAAGGTAGAAAAACTTACATTTTCTTATAATATCACCTAATTTCTCAAAGAATCTGAAACCGGTTTGTTTGAAGATTTAGTGTCTCTCTAAACCCCTCCTTTCCGTTAGCTTACTCTGCTCTGATTGGTCAGATGGCCCAGCATGTTGTGATTGGGTACCGCTTACAGAGTGTGTCGAAACAAAACACCTATTATCATATCTGAATTTCAGCTCCAGAGGCTTCCTCAGCTATTGTGTACACTGTGATACAAACAGGAACAATGGCGTCGTTTTTAACGTAGATATTCCCGCGCGATTCTGTCCTCATCCTTATGAAGTGCGCCCTCCAAAGCCACGCTCCCTCCAAAAGACATAAACGCACACAGCAGAGTCTGCAAAACGTCACGAGAGACAGCGTTAAATTACCTCATACCTCAAAGCACATTCCATTACAATAATAATGAATCTAAACAACTTACAGAGCTCTTACTTGTACCACCTGACTGCTATAGATACATTTCGGCACTGATAGCGCTGACATAGAAAAGCAAAAATCAGAGTCTGAGGACGTGAACAGCTCCGGATAGAATATCAAGGATTTCCATCTCAAAATTTATAAATAAAAGATTCATTGTGCTCTTTTGACACATTGATTTATTAAAACGTGGGTTTTCACACTCAGTGAGTTTGCCATTACATACTTGTCTTCAGTGACTTTGCCATCATTGGAATAAATTACATTTTAAAATATATTAAAATAGAGTTATTTTAAAAATAGAGTTATATATTAAAATACAGTTATAAAAAATTAAGTTATTTTAAATTGTAAAAATATTAAAATAGAAAAAAGTTTTAAATTGTAATTATATTCCACAATATAAACTATTTTACTGTATTTTTGATCAAATAAATGCAGCCTTAGTGAGCATAAGAGACTTCTTTCAAAAATATGAGTAAATCATGCAGTCTTAAAAAGCAACAATTTTAGCAGAGCATCCTGCATGTATACAGTATAGCCGTCAGCTACACTGTAAAAAAAATCCTACTTCTACAGAAAATAACAGATTTTTTGACGTTCATTTTCTTTCATTTTAAATTGAAAACTGTTTTCTTAATATACATAAAAATGTATGTAAAATTACAAATATAATCTGTAATTAAACAGTAACAAAACAGTTAAATGATAAAATGGCCGAATGACTTGCAGCCCAAAAAAAACCCCGTAACATTAAAGTAAAACATCCTAAATTAAAAAAAAAGAAAAATACTGTTATTTTACAGGTATTTCCTGAATTATCAAGATCATATACCTTCATTTTAAAATAAATCGTAAAAAAAAAAGGTCAAATGACTGGCAGCTACGGCTACCAAACAAAAAACGTAAAATTAAAGTAAAATATTCTAATTTAAATAAAGTGCAAAAAACTTTAACAGAAATTTGATGTTACCATGATGGAGATCAGTGTTTGCTTTAGTTGAGCTTATTACCCATGAATTTTTAACATTAGGTTTTCTTTGCTACTTTAAATGTGTTTTTGATACACATTTATTATGGCAATAAAGGCAGGAGAAAATCTCATCAGATGATATTGATAATTTATTGATGATGTTATAATCAGTAAATGGTGACCTGATTCACTGATATGACTTTGAGTCAATTCTCTGAGTATATTAGCTGAGTTTATATAAAATATAGAGAGAGAATTTAATTTTATATAGAGAGTATGTTTAACGTCACAATTTTTCACCTGACCCTTTTAGATATTGTGGCATCAGTATTACGAAAATATATTCTAAAATTGAAAAAAAAATATATATTATACAGACTTTTTTTTAGCTTGGTTTTTTAGGAGTATAGAGACATCAAGAATCAACATATGAATCTCAACAGTGGTGACAATCAACTAAGCTGTTTTGTGACAAGGTCACAGTTCAGATTTGATCAGAATTTTTTTCATTGTCACCATTGTTGTGATTCATACGCTGATTCTTGATGTCTGTGTGAGTCTAAATGATCCTGTCCAAACATTTTCTGTATAATGACCTACAATCTTTCAGAGTATCACAGCACAGCAGGATTTTCTGCAGCAGTATTAGCATGCAAAATTAACAACTAATTGTTCAATGACTTGATCATATATTATTCAGGTAATATCAATAACTCAGGCCACTACATGGTGACTACATGGTGACTACAATCACTAAAAATGTACTAAGTTCATCCGATCTGAGTTTCTCTTAGATTCCTACCATAACAAATATGTATCAAAAACACACATTTTAAGCAGCCCAAGAAAAAATAAAGTTAAAAACTGAAGGGTCAAGAGCCCAACCAAAGCAAACACTGATCACCAAAATGGTAACATCAAACTTGATTATTTTAAAATAAAACATCAACTTTTAAACCTCTGTTAATTCTCAATAAGAACGTTAGTATGAAAGAAATAAAGTCTGTATTGTAATAAGTGAAGATGCTGAGATCTTGAGAGATCTGTTAGTGTTTCATGTTCTTTTGGGATTTAAAGTGTTTCTGGATTGTCTGTTTTGTGGGTTACCATTGTGCTGAAGAGTAGAGCCTGTGCTTCAGTCCAGGATGAGCAGAAAACACTGATGTTATGCTGCATATTGCTTTATTTAATTGACAGTAACTGTGTAGTTACTGATGCAGTGACATATAGTCACAGTAAATAATGCATGTAGTTAACTGCAAGA
Organism: Gila orcuttii; assembly: GCA_026230005.1. NCBI lineage: Eukaryota > Metazoa > Chordata > Actinopteri > Cypriniformes > Leuciscidae > Gila > Gila orcuttii. Next base: position 12,995,442 of record JAPDVR010000021.1, on the reverse strand, counting down.
GATTCACTTTTTACAGTGAATGTGTTTTTTTTGTTGTTGTAAAAATTCAGGAAATATATGTGAAATAACAGTGTTTCTGTTCAAAAGTTTAATGAAGATTTCTGTAAAAGTCTTTTGCACTTTATTTAAATTAGGATATTTTACATTCATTTTATGGTTTTTGTATGGCAGCCATTTCTGACAGTCATTTGACGTTTTTGTAATGTTTTGTTTTTCTTTCTTGACCTCAAGAGAAGGTAAATCCTGCAGACTAACTATCTGGAATCACTGAACATTTTTGTACTTCACTCCACGCTGCTTGATTACATTGCTTTGAATATGTCTCTCTTTGGATTTCTGGTCTAAAAAAATGCTCAGAAATATTTCATTGAGCATGTAATCCCAGCTGCTCTTCATTAAGGCTGCTGTTTTGATCAGCTTGTTCAAATTGTGTCTCCATTAATAGCCCTTGGCACAGAGCAGCCTCAAAATCAACTGTATGTTTCTGTCTAATTATTCACATTTGTATGAAGTATTTCATTAATGTTACTTCCCGGTATCAAGAGAAACAGTTGTAGCCATCTCTGTAAACAATTTTGGAAACTTTCTCTAAGTTGCTGGTTGAAACAATCCTTGCAGCTGCTGCATTAATAACTTTTAGTAATTGTGTCTCAGCAGTCCTCCTGTTGTCTAACTGCTTGAATAAGCATGAGATACAAATAAGAACAGGTGCAAATTTTTAAATTAGACCATATTCCAAAACGGGCCTTTTGACACAATAGGATGGAAATTATAAACTCATTAAATATCCTGACGAACAACAGTGTAAACTACACCAGTACCCAGAGGTTAGTCAATGATTCTAGGTGTCATTTATATACAGTACCTTAGTCTTAAAAGTACAGTAGCAAAAAAAAAAACTTTAATTTTAAGGGTCAAAAGGATTGTAAAATTTGCTAAAATAAATCTTAATCAACATTGTAATTGCACTTCAGAAGGAACAAATTTAAAATGTAAGAACATATATAATGATAAAATATCCACCATTTAATGCCATTAGTATCATAAATTATAACCATTATGCAGTATGGCTACTATATTAGAAAGTCACTCAGCTTCTGCCTTCTTCCAGTTCTACCAGAAAGACTCGGGAGGCAAAATAACGTAACAAGCATACATTTATTGACAAGGCCGTGATAGACCACACAAAGCAAGGCCGCACAGAGCCAGGCCACAATGAGCCACACAGAGACAAGGCCTCGATCAGCCTCAAGGCCTTGATAGACTACACAGAGACAAGGCCACGAAAGGCCACTAAAAGCCACACTGAGACAAGGCCACACAGAACCAAAGCCACATGGCCACGACAGGCAGCACAGAACAAGGCCACAGTAGGCCACAAGGCCATTAAAGACCACATAGAACCAAGCCACGATGGGCCACAAGGCCATGATAGGCCACACAGGACAAGGCCACGATAGGCCACAAAGCCACACAGAGACAAGGCCACTAGGCCACACAGAACCAATGCCACGATGGGCCACAAAACCTCGATAGGCCACACAGGACGAGGCCACAATAGGCCACAAAGCCACACAGAGTCCTGTTTATTGAGTGCTAAGCTGATCTAACCACGGAATGATACAACAGCAACACAACACTTTAGAACGATCACGACACTGGTCATCATCCAATCACAGCCCACACTCACACTTTGGGACATATCACTGTTTGATTTGCGAACAGAATCCTCTGGTGTCTGGTCGCTCCTGGTTCGATCCTGACTCGCATTAATGGGAAATCCCTTTCACTGTCCGGCAGGGTTTTAATTTCGTCAAATCAGTTTTGGTTAATTTTCATGAGTCGAACATCCAGCAACGCAAGAAAACATGAAATCTTCCTGATGGAATAATATGCTGATGTGATTTGCTGGCCAATAAACATTTCTGATTATCATTAATGTTTAAAAAAAAAGTCAGGATTCTTTGATGAATAGAAGGTTCAAAGGGGAGATTTATCCGAAATAAAAAAGCTTTTGTAACATTATGTCTTTACTGTCACTTTTGATTAATTTAATGCGTCCTTGCTGAAAAAAGTAGGCTATTACTTTCTTTAATTTCTTTAACATGTAGTGTATAATGTTACAACAGCTTTCTACTTCAGATAAATACTATTATTTTAAACTATGGTTGTGTGTAATGTGACTTTTTTGTGTGGCCTTAAAATTAGTTTTAGAATTAAATTGTAGGCTACATAAATAGGTTAAGCAAAACAAATCTGAGAACCTTTTAAACACATACAAACCTGAAATGACATATACTGTGTGATACAAATATTTTGAGTGTCCTTATTTTCCTGTAAAGGACCACGATTGTCCCGCATTTTTCTTTTCTGAAGTCGGCAACCCTAACGAGGTCGCACAGAGACAATGGACACTAGGCCACACAAAACCAATGCCACTAAGGGCCACAAGGCCACGATAGGCCACACACAGGACAAGGCCACGATAGGCCACACACAGGACAAGACCACGATAGGCCACACACAGGACAAGGCCACGATAGGCCACACACAGGACAAGGCCACGATAGGCCACACACAGGACAAGACCACGATAGGCCACACACAGGACAAGGCCACGATAGGCCACACACAGGACAAGACCACGATAGGCTACAAGGCCACTAAAGGCCACACAGAGACGAGGTCACACAGAGACAACGGCCACTAAGCCACACAGAGACAATGTCACATTAGGCCACATAGACGAGTAATGCAAGCTAAAACTATTGAACAGGATAGCTAAGTAATGTGTGAGAGCATGACACCACCACCAGTATTTGCATGAGTATTACCTTAATCGTTGCTAGAAAGAGCTTGCTGAACTTCAAGGATGATTTTGGAATCAGGTCTTATATATAATTCGAATCCAGAGGTAGATCATCTACTTCAAAACAAAGAAGATGAACTTTCGAATCGTCTTTGGCCGCGACTCTGGAGGACTTGGAGTTTAGCTTTTCTTTGAGAAAAGAACAAAGAACAGCACTTAAGTCATTCTTAAAAAAGGAAGATGTGTTCGGAGTTTTGCCGACCGGATACGGCAAAAGTTTAATATATCAACTAGCTCCGCTGGTGGGAAAAACGCATGGGACTCACTCAGCCACAACCGTTCGTTGCTCTGGTTGGTTGTAGCGCTATCCTATTGCGTGCAGAGGGAATTTGAAAGACAACCGTTAACCCTGCCCCTCGGATTGAGGCATGCCAATGGTGAGTTCCCAGACCTAACATCTTGATGTGGGTCTGGCTTGCCAGGCTAGAGAATCATATCACTCTTAGATACAACCCCTTATTTTTTTTTTCATTTTAATTGTTTTTAAATCGTTTAAAAGTGTAATATTTCAGAATATTACGGTTTACTGTGTTTGATCAAAAAATTCAGGCGAGCATAAAACTGATAAAATCATGTCACATTATCTTGCAGACCCCAACTTATGAACTGTAGAGAATCAACCAGGCCAGTTAGTTCATTTTGGACAATATTTGGGCCCTTTTTTAAAGTTCTAAAACATATCAGTGGATTATAGTAGGTCACCAGGAAGGGTTGCGTGTTACAGCGATTGCACTATGTTTCCTATTATTGTAGATCTTAATTTTAAGTATCCAAAAGATCTTAATCTTACGAATTTTAAGTAAATGTGTAAAATAGTTGTTTATGTAATTTCTACACTTTTGTAAATGAGTCATTTACTGCCATTATATTATAAATCTACTACAGCATGCATAGCAGCCAACGACTAACTTGCTCTTATTTGGCTCAGCTTCTTTCCCTTTTCAGATATGATCCATATATTCACATGTAAAATTTTAAAAATTTACAAACTGTTTTTGTAGTTCGTTCAGGGGTGGAGAGGGACCAAAAAATCTACCGGGAAATTTCGTAGACCAACGGCCAGGGGGGGGTATTTTTTGGTAAAAAAAAATAAATATTTTGCAAGAACCCTGGCAAAATTATTTTAAATACATTAAGAAAGCCACTACTACTGGTCACATCTATGGTTAGATTGATTTGTTTAGATCCAGTTAAGTCGTGTCCCACCACTTCTTCTCAGGAACGATATTGTCCCCCACCACTTTTTGAAACATTGAGGCACGGATGTACCTAATACAAATAAATAAAACATCACCAGTTAACTAGCAGAGCATTAATATAGTTTGCTATTAAATAAGAGATCTAGCACTAAAATGTGTTGTTTTTGAACTCAAGCTAAGCTCTAGTTGCCGCTGCTATCAGTTGCATACAGTTGTTCTCTTGTGGCTCGCGCAGTCTTCACTCGGACACGCTTCAATCTATCGCCGTTGCGGAGACCCTCTATTCATTCCGGTGAAATCACAAAATAAAATGCACACAAACGTGTCCTTGCTTGATATAGACTGTAACCACTGATGAACATATTCAGTTTTGATGAGAGAAAAAAAAACTATACGAGTGCGGATTAGAACCCGTAACCTCTGACACACTTGGCAAAAGATCTACCACTAGACCATTTAAGAACTCAAATAAATTTTGCGGATCGATGCATTTATTTACAGGTTGAGCAGAGAGGCTGTACAGTTTGACAAGCGGGCAGCGGCCGCACACCAGGCCGCCGGATGGTGTTGCTAGGAACTTGCAATGTATAACTATTATCAGAACGACCCTCCCAGCCTCAAAACACTACTGGCCCACCGGGAAAAGTCCCGACTCTCCCGATTGCCACTCCGCCCCTGAGTTCGTTTGTATTTTCCATTAATTTAGTCTGTTTTGTAAACTTTTATATATTTTAACGGTATTGGTGGCTGTTTTTTTATGTTTAGTTATTTTAATTTGAACTTGCCCAATTCAGAATTTTGACGCTTTTTTTTTTTTTTTTTTTTTGATTAGCAGAGAACGATCTGTGATATTCATAAATAATGTGCCCGCCTTGTTTGGTTAAAGTCTGCAATATCGCTGGGTAGCTATAAATCGAGATCTTCCTGGTGATCGGAAGTGATTGGCAAATAATATCTCTGTAAATGCCGAAGCAATAACGAATTCAGAGAAGGGCATGTAACAAGCTGAATTAGGTAGGCTACTGCTCCTTTAAGTGGAACGCACTCTCTGGTGAGTGGGCAGACGGTATTACCGGGGCTGCGTTCCAGTCCAAAATTGACATGCCCTTCACTCGCTAACTTCCCACCGTCTCGTTCACTCGGATGTGCATCATTGCTTACATTGCACGAGTGCCCACTACTGGCGGAAACTGCAATGGGCTGAACTAGAACGTCCTAAGCCCTTGATCACTTGGAATCAGCTATGGAGTTGATTTATTTTTTACAATTTTTTTCCCTTTAAGAATTTGCTTAATGCAGCATCCAAATGTTTCTAAAAAATTCTAATTAATATATCATAGAGTTGTTTTTGGTGGTGGTGGTGATTAGACGAGATCTGCGGTGATGTCACAATCGTATTGCATTGTGGTATATGGAACTGCCTGAAGTGTACATATGAAGTAGACTCGCTCCCTCTGTCAAAATCGAGGGAGCAAGGTTCTGTCGAGGTTCTTTTACTCTTCTTTACTGCTAGTAAATAACCCCGAATGAACAATAGGTATGTTAAAAGATATAATACAACTTACCGAAATGTAAATGCCTCGGATCAATCAGTGTTTTTCAACTGCGGTAAGAGGTCAATAAAACAGCTAGAGAACAATGTCACATAACTTTACATTTATCTCAGTGTTTTGCTAAATATGTCCACTATATTAGGTTACATATTATATTTTTACTTATATCATTAAAATATTATAAAGTTGTTATTATAATAAAATACGCATTATATTTCATTTGAGTTGTTATTTTTAACCTTTAATAATAATACCAGCTGACAGGGCTCTCTGTATGTTTACAGCATTAGTGAGATATTTTTCTTCTTGAGAAAATGAACATGTATCTACAGTACCTAATAATTATCCAAATTAATTGATATTGAATCAAGATGTCAAGCAATAATAAAAAAACAGTAGCCTACCAGTCATTGTACCATGTAGCTAAACGTTGTAACATGTTGTCACTAAACTGACTAAAATTCTGTTTAGTTACCAAATGTTTTGACAATCACAACCTATTGTGATGCAAGTTTTTTTTTTTTTTTCACATACAATTAAGTCTTCCCGGCAGAACTTATGCTAAAGCTTTCATTGGTGAGGAGACTGATTGCCAATCAAATCAGGCCACTCGGCACCTAAAGACCAGCCGTGGAGCTCTCTCATGACAAATATCAATGTAAGGAAAACAAATGTACAATGAAACACTAAGTTATTGTACCATGCAGTCCATAAATCTATTAGAAAGGGCAGAAGGGGCTTATGGATTTCATTAATCATGGAGAGCGGCAGAGAACACAGTCGCACAGCAGCAGGCCTGACAGCAACAGAGACACTCAAGTATTTTGCTTTGCACCTAAGACCTACATTAAGCACATCTGACCATGAGCGCTAAAGAAAATGTTTCAAATATATATATTTTCCATTGATATCTTCTTGAAATGTCGACTGATGCGAGTTTTTAAATAATACACAAAAATACTAGTATGATACTGCCTTTAAACAACAGTTCAATAAACAAGAAATAGAGATGGGTTGATTATGAATGATGCGTTCATGTCAACAAAAATAGTTCCCAAACAAAGCCAAAGCAGTTTTATCCATAGCGGCTCTTCGAGCAACAAACTTTAGTCGCGTTCATGGATAATCAACCTTATTGAATTAATCGGATGAATGAATGGTTTAATGACTCATTCATAGAGTCACCTTTTCATTAATGAATGATCCAATGTTCGGAATGAATTGGTTGAGTGAAATATTCATTGACTCACACAAATACCTACTTCAATATAGTTATATACATTATGTGAGCCGAGTATGGTCAAATTCATAGTACTCATAAAACAGTAGGCAGTAAGTGGAAGTAAATGGAAGATTCGAAATGGGTCTGTAATTTGCTAGGTTATTTGGATCTAATTGTGGTTTCTTAATAAGAGGTTTTATAACTGCCAGCTTGAACGTTCTTGGAACATGACCTAAAGATAAAGATGAGTTAATAATATTGAGAAGAGGCTCTTCCACCTGTAGTGGAAGAGCCTCTTCTCAATATTATTAACTCATCTTTATCTTTAGGTCATGTTCCAAGAACGTTCAAGCTGGCAGTTATAAAACCTCTTATTAAGAAACCACAATTAGATCCAAATAACCTAGCAAATTACAGACCCATTTCGAATCTTCCATTTATGTCAAAAATATTAGAAAAAGTTGTGTCCGCTCAACTCGGCTCTTTCTTGCAAGAAAACGACATCTATGAAAAGTTTCAGTCTGGATTCAGGCCACATCATAGCACTGAAACTGCGCTTGTTAGAATCACAAATGATTTACTTTTAGCTTCGGACCAAGGCTGTATCTCAGTACTAGTTTTACTTGATCTTAGTGCTGCGTTCGATACTATAGATCACACAATACTCTTAGATCGACTACAAAATTACACTGGTGTTCAAGGACAAGCATTAAGCTGGTTCAGGTCATACTTATCTGACCGCTACCATTTCGTCTACTTAAATGGAGAAAAATCGATTATAACTTCGGCAAACTATGGAGTGCCGCAGGGATCTGTGTTAGGCCCTTTATTATTCTCAATATATATGCTGCCACTTGGTAATATTCTAAGGAAACATGGAATTAGTTTCCATTGTTATGCTGATGACACTCAAATATATATTTCCTCACGGCCAGATGAATACGCTAAATTATCCAAATTGACAGATTGTGTTAAAGATATAAAAGATTGGATGACGCATAATTTTCTTTTATTAAATCCAGACAAGACAGAGGTAATACTTATCGGTTCTAAAAACCATCCACAAAACCTTTCACAGCACGACTTTAACACAGTAGGATGCCCTTTTACTCTATCCGCTACAGTAAAAGACCTGGGTGTTACATTAGACTGCAACCTGTCTTTTGAAAAGCATATTTCATATGTTACAAAAACAGCCTTTTTCCACCTTAGAAACATTGCTAAGCTACGTAATATGCTATCAGTCTCTGATGCAGAAAAGTTAGTTCATGCATTCATGACCTCGAGACTAGATTACTGTAATGCTTTATTAGCTGGTTGTCCTGCATCTTCAATAAACAAGCTACAGTTAGTCCAAAATGCAGCCGCTAGAGTTCTTACTAGATCAAGAAAATATGATCATATAACACCGATTTTATCATCACTTCATTGGTTACCTATAAAGTTCCGTATTAATTACAAGGTATTGCTTTTGACCTATAAAGCTCTAAATGGTTTAGCTCCAGTCTATTTAACGGATCTTCTATCGCCTTACAATCCATCGCGCTCTTTAAGATCACTAGATTCGAGGTTTCTGGTCATTCCTAGGATATCCAGATCCACCAAAGGAGGCAGAGCATTTTCACATTTAGCTCCGAAGCTCTGGAATAGCCTTCCTGATATTGTTCGTTGCTCAGACTCGCTCTCCCAGTTTAAAACTAGACTGAAGACGCATCTATTTAGCCAGGCATTCATATAAATTTTTTATCTTACAGTTACTGTAAATTCGGCCTCTAGTTCATAAACGCCAGAGGAGAACTGGCCCCCGACTGAGCCTGGGTTCTCCCAAGGTTTTTTTTTCTCCATTGGGTCATCTGATGGGGTGTTAGGACACCATTAGGTCACTGGATGGAGTTTTTCGGTTCCTTGCCACTGTTGCCTTAGGCTTGCTCAGTTGGGGATATTCAAATTAATTAACCAATCATACCATTGATCAGCTCTACCAAACTTGGATGTCTTTTTTCCAGTAATAAACAAACATTAAGTTGTTTTGATTGATACTGTGAAGCAGCTTTGATACAATCTGTATTGTGAAAAGCGCTATATAAATATATTTGACTTGACTTGACTTGACTAAGTACCGGTGAGATTCTGAAGTGCACATTCACTGGACGCTTTGCTATCCCATGAGGCCACTAGAGAGGATTTTTGAATGGCAGTGAAGCGATGCAATTGATGCTGTAGGTAACATGACAGTGACAACGTAGCAGATGTAGTACAAATTTCATTCATACTACACACATAGCTAGAACATACTTTTTTAAAGGGAATAAGTATGCGGTTTCGGACTCAGTGAGTCATTTGTTTCATTCCAGAATGAATCAGTGTTTTGAATGAATCATTTAAATTAACTATTAATTGACTCAATCATAAAGACAGTCACTTGTCGCCACCTACTGGTGACAGTTCCAGTGCTGTTGGACTGCACTATTGTGCTTGGCCAATCAAATTATAGATATAGAAAAAATATAGATATATATTTATATTCTAAATACTTTTTTCTACAATATTTGTATATAAATATAAAATATGTTTCCATATATTTTATAGCATGTCCTAACCACTGAGTATAAACTTTGTAAATTTACCAAACAGCCTTGGTTATCAGCAAATATTGACAATATCAAAATTGGAAGAAAACATTTTCAATAATTGGTTTGGCCAATATATTGGTCTTAAGATGTTCATCATATTGATCTACATAGAAATATATTCAATGCAGTTAAGCTTGTATAACTGATCTCTGAACTAATCACAACATCATAAATTTGTGGTTGGATGCATAATCAAATCAAACACTTACACTTTATTTGTGAATTCACAAGATCCACAGCAGTAGTCCCCTGAGTTTTACACCATGTGGGTGGTAAACTAAAACACTATCAAAGGGAGCATTGTGTCTATCAGCATGAAATGTTTTGCTTCAGATTCTTCTCTTAAAAACAGAATGTGACAGACAGTGTGGGATTCAGATACTCAGCAGGTTCGGGAAAAAAACGTCAGGTCGAAAGAAGAGCTTCTGCTTACTCACAGCTCTCGACTGGGGATCTCCCCATAAAGCCATGTTGCTCACATTAATTGAACCCAACACAGGCTTTATGGGAAATGATTCTGGAAGCTATTTATACAAACCTACCCCCCAATCGCCCCACAAGAGGACCCCCCAAAAAAGACAGAGCACGCGCTTAGAATTTCTAAAAGAAAAGCCTGGCCTCTGCGGACCCCTATATTTTTCCCTTCTGCTCTGGCTGCCGCAATGCTGTCTAGCCAGGCTTCCATTTGCTGTTAAGGAAGTGTAAACCATACCAATTACAGCCCTGCGATTGTGTGGACATGCGTGAGAGAGCCTCTGCTGAGGAGGGGAGGCGGAAAGGGAATGGAGTGAGGGGTTTGCAGACAGGGTTGGGATGTTTGCAGGGCACTCGAGTGAGTAGAAAAATGAACCTACAGGGACACGCAGGACACAGACGCAAACACAAAAACAAACATAAACAGAAAGAAACACTTACAGGTACATAGTCAAAAGATATTTTAGTAAAAAAAGCTCATAGTGCAAAGCTTCATAGATATGTTTAAGAAATATGTTTAAGCTACCAAAAGGCCAGAATGAATTATGAATTATTTTATTTAATTCATATTATAATTATGTAAATATTGCATCAAATTTATTAAATTATAATTTGAATATTTACTGTATCAAATTATTGTTTTAAATTTTGTTTGTTATAATTTTATTAAATTAAATTTTCAAAAATGTTCTATTGGTCAAAAAAAAAACTGGCCAGTGCAAGGATGTGAATGACACACCTTAAGAGAGCAGCTGAGAATGTGTATATGTGATATGCAAATTAGTTAACAAAGTATTCAAATTTAACTCATTTACATATCAAATAGCACAAGAAAACCAAGAACACACTCACAGTGAAGAATTTCAAAAAAACATACCGCTCAAAATGATATATAACAAATACCCATTACATCTCACCTCACTGTCCATCAAGCATTGTTCTAAATAACATGCTTTATGTGTGTAAAGGGTCATTAGAATAATATCACTTTTTAAAATGAATATGCACTGGTTTACTGGTTTTGTGAAATAACATCTTGACAATAGGGTCTTTGTAACGATTCAGACAAAGGAAACCTGACCTTCACAGTCATGGTCCATCATGTGTTCTCTTCTGCTTTGAGCGAATTATGTCACACCAGGCTTTTGAGGTAATTACATAAAGGCTATTATTAATCTTTTCCTGCAGCGAACAAACACACTGCAGAGCCACATACATTAAATTTGTTTGGCATAAAATATTCAACTTCTCAAACTCAAGACTCTTGCAGCCTTTGCGATTTGCACTTTTTCTTTCCACGTTCGTCAGATTCTGCCAAGGTCTTGACTGTGAGTTGATTGGCTCTGATTTTAAGGTAAAGGTTCACGAGAGATGCTGCATCAAATCAATTCAGAACAACAGAACCATCGCGCCAAAGTTTCATTTTCTTTCCCATGTTTCTGTTTGCCTGTCTGTATCAAACTCCTGAATAAAAAAGCAAAAGATGCATGTGTGAAAACAAGATGAATTTGAAAACAAAGGAAATGTTTGTTTTACTACAGTGCCACTCCAAATCTCACCCCAATGTGCAAAGGCTACGTTTGCTAAACTAAACATCTTCAATATCTCCATGTTTTATAAACCGAGCCTGAGTACACAATGCGAATGATGCTGTGTGGCCGATGCTGCGGGGTGATGTGGATTATGGGAATTAGAGCCCCACATTGTGCTATTAGATTCTTACTATGGATTAGGCGGAACCCATTTACCCAATATGGCAAAAACCTATTTGGCTCTTAAAGCATTTTTGAATCAGCCCATCGGGTGCAGGAATTTCATTAAAAAATATTCCCATCAGGCAACTAAACATCACATCAGCTGATATTCATGTAGACCGGTGAGAATTCCTTCTTCATAACGGACGACTTGCCAAGATATTTTAATTTGTCAGTTGATCTTCTGACAACAAAACAAACTGACAGGTTTGATTTGCAATGTATTTCAAGCAAGCTTTGAAATACATCCCGATTACATTCAGTAAATGCCACTAGCGGCATAAAGAGGATGCGTGCGGCGCATTAACACGTGGCCTCATGGAATGGCACCACTGGCAATAAATTGTGTGATTACCTAATTCGCAAAGCAATTTAGATTTATATCTTTTTTTGATATGGGACAACAGAAAGAAAACAAGGAATTACAAGGCTTAAACCAAAATAGGAGACAATACTGAAAAGGAGTGGCTTAATGAATTCTAATTAAAGTCTTTGCTTGATGAAAATGAAAGCACACACGGTCTCAGGTCTTTTGACTCATTGTGCCTCCACGGACTCATCTTGTCCTCTACGCAAGTCACTTTTTGATGGCATTTGAAAGTGACGACATTTCCAATGAGGGAGCTGAACAAAAACATGGGTTGTATTTGAAAAAAACATCTCTTTGACCTTTAGAATCGGCCATTAATTGCTAATGCCAGACAAGAGAAGGATTTCAGTCTCCTGCGAAAACGAAATTAGAGGCGAGGCGGCTGGACTCAAGAATGAGCGCCGCGAGATTGAACTATTACGCCTGTATGTGTGCAGTGATAAAAGCCAGGCGTATGTTGGCATATCCAACATAGCAGAAAAAGCCAACAGACACTCTCTCCAAGGAGTTGATAGGACGCATTTTGTCTTGATATTTTTTCCACATAGATTTTCAAAAACAAACCATAAAATGTTTGTGAGTAATGCAAAATTAAGCTCTGCATAGGTAACCACTCACTTGCCTTTCTTGCTTACATTTACTTATTTGCCGGATGCTTTCATCTAAAGCACTCAAAACACACATTGTATCAGTACATTACCTTGTGTTACAGGAATAAATGCTGTTGATGGTGTGAAGGAATTGCTTTTGTTTAAAGCACGCTTGAACTTCACCTGAGGTGCTGCAAAACATCTCTGTACTTTAAATTAACAATGATGAACATTATACATTTGCTGACAAAGGCAAAAGCAACTGCATGATCATGGAATTAATTGAAAAATAACGTCAATAAAAGTGGAAAATTCAACTGTTATGTTCTGGTCATCCTATATTCCCAGATAAAAATATATTAAAAAGTTTTCTGGTGGAATCCAGACACGAAAGGACCTTTACACCTCTGTGCCTCTGGCGTCCTGTTCTGGAGAGATTAAAAAGATAGTTTTAATAGGTCTGCAATGCTCTTGGGTCTTATCAAGCTTGCACACTTCTACGCCAAGCTGCTTTGGGCAAATACAAATCATGCAAAGCTTCCAACTCTCTAGCAGTCCAACAGCTCAAAAGTCCAATGGTCTAATTTACATTTGGCATTGCAGGGTGGCAAATTCTGCAGAGAAAGATAGATATGAGAATGCAAACAAAAAGGATTAATTCAACTGAGAATCGGTTGTGGAGCTGCCATAGAGATGAAAAGTTCATTTAATATTTTTGGACGTATTGTACACAAACAGCCAGAAAATGCACCTATTTTTTATAGAGTTGGTTCTATGGTTAAAGCCAAATCGAAATTAAAAGGTTGTTTCATTAAGTCTTTAGTCTTTAAGTTGTTTCACATTTACATGTCAAACATATGCCTCAGAAACAAAATGTTACAAATGTTATATTGAATAGTAATTTCCTTCATCAGTTTACATGCATCCAAATTAGGTAGTAAAGTTTTTTAAAACTCATTAGCTTTGATTAACGACATTAGTCCAGTTTTTGTCTATTTGTCCCCTTTAAAATCCTTCATTATTATAATCTGATCAACTTTCTATCAATGGTAATCATAATATTATTAAAAAAGATATTAAAAATGAAAAACATTCATTTTAGGTTAACTCAGATTTGTCACTGTTTATGTTGCAAAAATGCATGAAAACATAAAATATTCATGTTGTTTAATTTCTAACTGCTTTGTTAATTAATGAAACAAGGCAAGTTATGTGCTTCATTTAAAAAATAATTTCAAATAACAATGATACCTAGTCCAAATGTGATAACTTCAATATGTTAAAGGTGCAGTGTGTGATTTTTTGCCGGCATCTAGTGGTGAGGTTACGAATTACAACCAACAAAAGTTACGGTGGCCGACAGGAAAATTTGTCATTGTCTGAGACAGCGGAGAGTAGCCAGTTTAGCAATAAGGTTTCTTTACAAGGGTAAATTAAGAAATTATGTTTACTTAATTATTCAGTAAAACTATATGTTATTGCAAATATTATTGTTACTTGTTCATCATTGTGTCAGTGTTTTATTCGCTGAACTAAGCTTGCTTCCTTGCACGAAGAGCAACATAGTAACGAAACGCGTTTGTCCGTTTAGGGCTACTGTAGAAACATGTCGGCGCATTTCAATGTAAGGGGACCCGCGGTGTATGTAGATAGAAACTGCTCATTCTAAGGTAATACAAATATAACGGTTCATTAAGTAAGGTCTGTATACACCACTGAAAACTTTTTTTTCAAGGTAGTGACGAAACGCACTCTGTAGTGCTGTTTGTTCGCTGTCGGCTACGGTAGAAATATGACGAGACAATATGTGGACCTCCATAGATGGGGGTGCCCGCGGTTATGGAGATATAAATGTCTCATTCTAAGATAATAAAAACACAACGGTTCATTATGCAAGGTCTTTATACACCACTGAATACATAGTTATGGATCTTATATTGCATTTCTGTCAATAGATCCTCAGAAATATTATACATTGCACCTTTAATAAATAAATAAATACAATTGCAGGGCTGCATCCAAAATCACATACTTCCCTACTTTATAGTAGACATAAAACGTATCTGAAAAACAAAGTAAGTGACAAAAGGGTCCAAATTCAAAGTACTCATTATAGAGTAAGCAAAAAAAGTACCTGGATGACCTACTACTGAAGGACACTTTACTAGTATGAATGTAATTTAGACGTACTACATTCGCCATGTTGTCATTAACATGTGACCAGTGTCAGTTGCGTTGCTTCACTGACATTCACAAATCTCACCGGAAGTAGTAGGTCATCCGGGTACTTTTTGGTAACTCTTTTATGAGTACTTTGAATTCGGACACACTTATTTTCTCACATTTTGTGTTTTGCCTACTGTAGGGTTTTAGGACTCCAGAGCAAGTGTGCTGCACATATCCTTAAAAGGGAAGCCAAAACATTTCTATTCCCCCCCCCCTTGTGGCTGGCTGCAGTATAGGTTATAAACCCCACCCTCTCTATGCAAGTCAATCAAATAAATTCAATTACACTTCAAATATTTATTTTCTGAAGATGGTTTCTGTCATTTTATGTAGTTCTTATCATGTTGACATATGTGTTTTTTTCCCAATAAATTTGGTTTTAGTCAGTTAGCCTATTTGACGCTATAAAAATATGTCATGATTGACAGCTGTGCTTGCACTCTGTAGATTCACTCTGCATGAGTTGTCTCTCATCTGAAACTCAGCAGTGTTTTCCTGGCCGCTGGTCCTCTTTGTAGCAGCACGAAAGATAGGCTAAAACTTTTATTCAAATTGTGAATAGCTACAGGGCTCTCAAGTGTCACTCATTTCGGTTATTTGACACGCACTCCTGCCACACATTGTATTTCTTACGCGGAAAAACTATTTACATATGCCGCAGCGCCTAAAATCTCTCTGGCCACGCCGCCCTCACTATGGAACCGGCAGGAATCAAGCACGTCTCCCCTGGAGTTCTTACTCGAGCCTGCCACTTATCAGCCAATCAAAAAAAAAAAAAAAAAAAAAAGTCACTCTTGCCTGTCTTCAAAACTTGAGAGCCCTGCATCTATATTAAATACAAAAAGCGAGCTCCCTGTACTATAATCACTATAGCTTTCAGCAGATGCAGCGCGATTGGCTACAATGCTCATCGCTGCAAATCTGCTGTAATTTGAAGCCTTCAACGGTCTTCAGACAGAGAGTGAACACAAATAAGCACGGGAGCATTTGAAAGCAGCTGTCAAATGCACCAAATTGAATTGAAATAGGCTTTACTATTGGATCCGCAGTCCGCCTGTGTCTACCGCGCCTCCGATCAGCACCCGACAGGTAAATATTATGTCACCCGTTGCATCAAATATTAACGGGTCGCCCCGTCGGATACCCGCCCGCGTGCAGGACTATGAGCGGGAGTATGTGCGGGGCTTTGATATCATGATTCCACCTCAGGATCACTATGCGGAGACCCCCAATGACGTAATCGGCAACAATTGTTTCTGGGATATTTTGGCTTTATTTTCTACAGTGTAAGGAAGTGGAGACACCTCTTTTTTTACAGTCTGCGTTCCAGAGTTTGAGGCCAGTCCCCAGCACCACCATTACATTAGCTTTTGCGTTATCACTCTGTAGCCAAACATGATCAAAACAGAGGAGCCAGAGGAATTTAAGACTGCAGGGGGGTTTAAACACGTCACACATGTCTAGAATTGGCTTCTTATTGCAGCCACAGGAGTTATTAGTGGAGCTTGGTGTGTGGTTATGTACCCTGGAGCAGAGATTAAGCAGGTGTTTGGGGTTTGTGCCGTCGCCTGGACTACACTGACACACTCACATTAGCTGCTAGTAGCCAGAGAGACTGCTTGTGGGCCACTGGCCTTCAGTTCATGTGTCATTTAGTCCAGAAACTGTGGAACGAAAGAATGGATCTCTAGCCAGACACATCATCCAGTTTGAATGGAGAGATATTGTAGAGAGAATCTGATGGGATATTGCTTTTATACAACAGTTCAATGAAGACGTTAATTTAAAATAACTTACATTTTAAACATTTCCTGGGACTTGTCTATTTTTGCTCCACCAACGAAAATAGTTCCAAACGAAGTCAAAACACAATTGACAACTGCGCGTCTCTGAGCAACACATATGCTGAATTTGGAACAGCATAATAGCCTTCTACTCTACCATAGAAAGAAATAGGCTGTGTCCGAAATCGCATAATCTCTTGAGTAGGTACTTATTTTGAATAAGTAATTACTTCATGACTGCTAAAAAAAAAAAAAAAAAAAATTCTATATAGTATGAATGTAATCTGAATGTATTACATTCGCCATGTTGTCATTATCATGTGACCTACCAGCATCAGTTTCGTAGCTTCACTGCCATGCATAAATCCTTTCCAGTGGCCTCATGGGATAGTAAAGTGTCCATCGTATGCACACTTCAGAATCTCGCCAGAAGTAGTAGGTCAGATATACGTATTTTGTCACATACTGTTTTTTTGCCCACTATATAGTAGGGAAGTGTGCTATTTTGGATGCAGCCCTAGTAGTACGAGTAGTATACTACAAGTACAAGGTACTGGTTGTTGTCTCCCGTAGGAGAAACTTGTCTTGGAAGAGAGAACTGATTTCGGAACTAGTATGCAGATCCGAATTCAACAATAGTAGTTATTAGTTTCTGATGAATCATGTTTTAGAATGAATTGGTTTAGGGAAGGATTCCATGAATTACTAGAGAACCTTTCGGAACGATGTAACTTGCAGAGAAAGTCAATGAACTTTACAACTTTTACACTGTATAGCCGCGGGTGGTTTTTTAGGTCCGCGGGTTGAACAAACCCCTCAAACTCGATTTTTACCCCCCGGAACACAACTGGGCTATAGTTTTGGCCGTGATTGGGCAGGTTTTGAATAGCAATTGGGCTGATGAAAACCTGGCAACCCTGCTGAACTTTCACCAAAGACATATACTCAGGCTGACAGCCTGTCTGGAACTTGCAAACATGGACTGACCGATATGAACAGGGTGAGTCATATGAAGTAAGTTTTACAAATCTTAAGTACACTAACTACACTAACTTGCTTAATTGAGACATCACTGAAAATGATGATGATAGCTCACTCTTCAGTAAGCCAAATGTTGATTCAGTTACTGCTCTAATTGATTCAGTGAGTTCATTTGAAGGATTTGTCAGACTGTTTCAAACCGGTAAAGGCTGATTATACTTCCACGTCGGACATACGATTAGGCGAAGAATTTAGTTGTGAAAGTGCATAGCAATTGGTGACGATGTTGATTACATGAGCAAAGAAATAAACATTTGTTTGTTAGCTGGAATTAAATATCATTTAGTGAAATCCTCTTTTAAATCTTCATGTCTTGACTAACATTGTTGTTATGTATAAAATGAGAGTCATTTTGAACAATTCATTAAAATAACTGGCTCATAAGAATCATTTGCTCGCGAATCGAACTATAATGTACATTTTATCTTTTGAATAACTCAATTGAAAGATGTCTTTCGCGTTTTCTTGTCATTATTTACTGTACACGCTCTTCCTCATCACCTTCAATTAGGACTGAAAACATTCACAATTTGAGTGATTTGTTTTGCCATGTATGGAGTCATAAATTCAGAAGAACCATTTTGTTAATCGAACTACATTTTGTGACATAATTTTTGGCGCGAAGATTGGTAGAACTAAAAAGATGATCTAAAAACCTTATTTTGTCTGAACATATTAAATTTGGACTACAATATAACTTCACCGGCGCTTCAAAACAACATTGACTTCTTGCTTTTAAACACAGTCTGTTTTATATTCGTGCAGAATGAACTCTTGATTCTAACATGATTAAACCCATCCCTCCATATGTGCATGTAGTCTAGATGAGTAAGTGACCATGTCATTCTTCATACATATTCATACCGCACCACTGATGATTACATATACAGAAAGTAAAGTGTGACATCTGCTAACAATTAACAAACATTTCCTCCACGGCTGGCAGTGAACAAGGAACATCGTTTCGGGCTAGGGCAGCACTGACAAATCGGCCCCTTAAAATGGTCACATCCATCCTTATCAGTGTGGTTAGACTGAGACAGGAAAGGCACCTCGCATCCCATCTGTCCGTGTGTCAGACGCCACTGCCCACGCACGCATGTCAGCAGAGCCATGGCATAAACAGCTGCAAGGGTTTTTAGAAGTTCCGCATCTTAACAGTAATAAGCCACGTGTCATGCAGGATGGATTTGAACGTGGGCCAGTGTTAAAGCTGCTTAGACATTCCAATCACCTTTCCTATTCCCATCTCTCTCTCTCTTTCTCTCTCTCTTCTCTCAGCTCGGGTGTTGAAGATATTGACAGGTGTAAGACTCTTCTGAGGGTTGACCTAGGTGGAAGCGAACGGGCTGTCAGCAAAACTGTGGGACAGTGCCGGTCTATGAATGCTGACTTTAGATGACAGTTGGTGGAGATGCACCAACTTGTTCTTTTGAAACAAAGAGTGAGAGTTAGAGAAACAGAAAGAGAAAGAGAGGGGAGTTTTTGACAAGAACTTTTTGTGAGTGAAAATGGCTGTTGTACTTCATGCTTAATCATCAAGGGTGTGGAAACAATCGCAATGTGCCGGGCATCACAGTCCCTAGAGAACGCCAGTGCGCCAGTCTCTGTGCCAAGAGAGACAGGTCTGTCCGTGACAGAGATAGTGTGATTCTCATGAGATGGTGAATTTGATTGTGTCACCCTTCCAGGAAAAAAAACCCCTAATGACCCACCAGCTGTCTCTTGGACGGTGCTGGCAACTGTTTACACCCCCAAATGATTTATTATCAGTTATTAACACAACCATGAAGAAAAAAACAATGTTTAATTTAAAACATTAGGTTTTAATTTTAATTTAAAAAATAAATGTATAGGACAGTACAGCGCAGATACAAAGGGAATTGGATAGGGACATGACCCGAGTGGGCCTACTGCAGAAAAAAGCTCTGCCAAAAAAAAAAAAAGGTGTATTTCTGACATACTGTGCTTCTTCATTTTCAGGACAAAAAAAAAGTGTTGTGCAAAGCACATTTCAGCAATTTACCTCATAATGGGGTGCGTAGGCAGTGCCACTTATCCAAAACATCAAAATGCCAAACAAATAAAATATATTTCCCAGGGTGTTTTGTGCAAAAAATAGCTGGATATTTTGTATCAACGCATTCATAAATACCGGGTAGGAAGTAAGAGATTGATGTTTAGTTATGTTTCCTCCTGCCAGAAACACGCAGCTTGGAAAATTATAGCGTTTGTTGTCATAAAAACAGCATGAACTTTTAAGTTTTATTATGGCAGTCCAGATTCTATTATAAATGTAAAGTTTATATGCAGTCAGTGTGTGCAACATCAAATTTCAGCATTACGCATAAAATTGCTTTGGTTTTAAATCATTAAGTCATTTCCGTGCACTCATGTTTACTATTTAGAAAATACAGAATATATGGAAGATTCATTTTCTCATAATGCATTGTGCAAAACATTTTGCGTCGAAAATGTTACTCAGTGTGAAACCGAACCGCAAACGAAAAAAGATCTCTTTATTGTTTTAGCTCACTCATCCCTCAAGACTACAAAAAAGCCATTACATCTACAATGCACATGCATAGACATACACACGCTCACTAATACCCCATCTCTCACCCTGAGACAATATTGGCGCCTGTTTGATGGGCTGATAAATTAGACAACAACAAGTGTTTGTTGAGATTAACCTAGCATGAGAACAGGGCTGTAATAGCTGTCTTCGCCTCTGGAATGAAACAGACAGAAACAGGACAACGATGTCCTTGAATGCCACTCAAGATGCGAGGCAGGGTGTCTGGCTGAAAAGGTCACAGTTTAAACAGGTCTAAACAGTTCTGATCAGCAGGTGAACTTATAGTGATGCTGTTCACACACACTTAGCCGGAGTGACATCCCGTCCCATTCATTGTGGCGGTACTAACTCGTGTCCCTGGTCAAAAATGGGGATGACGAGAGCCCGAGGCCATTGGTGCTGTCATGGTGGTCCCCTTGGGGTCCATGGAGGACAACTGTCTTCACGGACCAACAGTCAATAACATTAACCAGGGCCCGGAACCGTGAGTTGATGTGGATGATCGTAGCGGGGCTGGCCAGAGGAAAGAACAAAGTGCTTTCACCACATGACCTGAAGTCTGCAGCCCATCTGTGTCCCTCACAGATGAAAGAATACTCATGTCTTTTGTTTTTACTTTATTTACAGCACTATGTTCTTATTGGAGCTCCTCTGTTAAACACATTTTACACAGACTGGATGTAATAGGCACTGTAACATATTCTTGTGTAGGGATTCACAACCGATTTTAACCCCAAAATGGGTTGCAGTTCTGCCCGAGAGGAAAAAACAATCCAACAAATAATAACTAACTAAATAATCATGCTAATTTGGATAGAAAAATTAATAGGCTTATCAACATTTAAAAGGCAAGAGAAAATGGTTTCCAAATCTTTTACGGTTGATGTCAAAGGCTGAGCAATCAAACTCTACAGTATTTTAAGTTAAATTAAATTGGCTAATACTACTACTAATTTTCATTAGGAATGCACCTACAGTATATTAAAATTCTGGCCAATACCGATAAGCCAGCAATTATTTTTTACATGTTACATCTGAAAACCAATAAATGTGCTAAATAAAATTTTTATACCTAACATTTTATATTGGAAAATCACTAAAAACTAAAATCAAGTGAATTTAGACATCACAACATTATAATTTGCAGTATAAAAAAAATTATATTAGCTGAAGATTACATTTAATGGTGTTAAGAAATTATAGATTGACATTAAGTGAGTGCTAGATGATGGTAAAGGTATCTAAAATGTAAAAATATAGGGGAAAGGCACAATTAAACATCCAATATCAGATACTGATAAATAAAATCTCATATCAGCAGATACATAATATGGTACAGGTATATTGTGTGATACCTATAATATCAAGTTTAATATAAAGGATGTTTTTGCTACTTTTGTCACTGTGTTCAGTTACAGTTGACATCTAATATATATTAAAAATATATTTTCACTTGTTATGTGACACTTCATTAAAAAAGGAACAAAAACACAGATGATATGTGGTAAAATGCACTTTATATTCAATAATTGACTGTATATTTAATATTATTTCCCTTAAATCAAGTCTAAATATGTTATGCTTTTATGCTTCTCATTTAAAAACATCATGGTTAAAGAAAGTTGAAAGATTTTTAATAGAAAACAAGATTTTTTATTTTAACTGACAAACAACAAGAACTTGATAATGAGCAATGGATGATTGTACTGTACTAAACCAAGTTAAACAACACCCTAAACTACAAGTACTGAATCAAAGTAATTTTTTAAAAAGTTTGTTCTTGTATGCATTTCCACAAAGCATAGATTTTGATACAACCACAGACAGGGATGCAATGACGAATTCAAAAAGGTAAATACGAGCAGTGCCAGCCTGTAAGATTACCAATGCATTTCCAATTTCATGCACCAGCCATCCACTAATGCTGCAATCAACAGTAACAATACACATAAAGCTGTCTAAGGCTCCTAAGCCATTCTGTTAGAAAACTGGCATATTAAAGCAGAATATGTTAAAGGAACATTCTGGCTTCATCACCAAAGCAGAGAGAGGCGACCAAAGTGAAGTTGGGAATGGCTGGGGAGGGGGTTACTCATTAACACTCTTACCCTAACAAATCATTCTGAGCCTCGGCACCAACTGTGTTCATATAATGTCAATATAGTTTCATGGGTCTCGGGAGATTTGAATCCAACACCTCCTCAATCCATTCGGTAAAGTCCGAAGCTAATAAAAGGCCTCCTTAATATTTGGTCAGGCCTTTGATGGAGGTTGTTTTGGCCCTGTGGGAGAGCTTTCATCTGAACACGGTCTGATTGAAAACGGAAAAAAATAGAAAGATACTGGGCAGGTAAACAAAGGCAAAGGGTGGGGACTTTGTCATCAAAACCCCCAAAATATAATACTTTAATCAATACAAAACTAGTATCCAGTGTACAGCAGAGCTAATCAGATTGTGTTATTATGAGAATGTTCTATCGTCCCACAGCTCTGGGCCAATTAGAGTCTGTAAATTATTTATGATTCTCTAGTAATAAAAAATAAAAGCATGCACGAGGATGCAGTACATTTGCAGAACTTGATCATTTGCTCAGTTCGAAACTCTTTTCACCAAAGCTGTGTACTGATTCATTGACCTTAATGTCAGCAAGGCTAGTTCTTAAATGGCGAGTTCAGGAGCACCATCAAGAGTGACTGGTATGTTCTTGATGTCATCAAAGGTTCTTGATGAATGTGCCATAAATGCTTTGACAACTACACACTTCAGGGACGCTATTCAACTTCCAGTTGAATAATACTCCAGCAAACACTTCAGTGACAAACACTCCTTGTGGCGAGCAGGACGAGGCCGAGGGCCGTGAGAGAAGGCCGGTGGCGGGATTGATGATGAGCGACACCTGCGCGACGCACAGGTCTCGTATCTCTCACGGAGGAGCGGAAGCATAAACGGAGGAGCGATGACAGTGAATAATGAGAGAGGACAGGCCTGATCTTATGTTGTGTTTTGTTATATGTGACAGTAGTTGTCCATGAGGGGCTGATGTCTTTACTTTCATTTTGTATTGGTTTATTTTATTATTAAAGTTGTTAAATGTTCGCCGGTTCCCGCCTCCTTCTTCCCATAACAACAAACTGTGTTACACTACTATATTCTCAAAGGTATCTGATCCCAATTATGTTTCTCCAAAATAAAGTTCACAGATGTTTCTCCTAAAATCCTCTTGGAAAAATAAAAAGAGAAATACACTATGACACTAAGGCGGCATTTACACTGGCACAAAAAAATGTCTCTCTCTCTCACTAATTTATTAAAATTCATTCAAATAAATTTAATCTTACTGCACTACTTTATTTAACTTAAGAATTCTAGATCTAAATGAACCATAAATAAAATAACAAACGAAAATTACCATTATTTAATATTCCATTATATACTGTATATATTTATACCAGTATATATTTTCTATATCCGTAGTCAAATTTTGCACCGCAAACATCCATGACATCTTTTAACTTATCCATGATCATGGTACCAGCCGAAGCAAATTTGAATAATAGTTTGAATTGCATGGGCATTCAAAAACAGAGGATCAACCATTGTAAAATTATCAACAAAATAATTTTGGGCAGGAATTAATGTAAACACAGATATTGGATACCAGTCTTGTCTAAAGCGAATGTAAACAGGTGGAACAAAAAATACTTGCAGTGTAAATACAGCCTAAGGGTATTTTTACACCACAACGATGTACTAAAAAACAGAAAAGATTTTCCCTTTTTAGAGGTTTCACATACAGGCAACAATGTTGTCCAAATTATCGCTGTTCACACAGACCCGCGGAAATGACTAAAAACACAGTATTTTTCATGCCAGGCCAGTAGTTGGCAATGTTGCTTTGTAAATAATCACTATGCGCCTATAGATTAAACACATAACATGCATGCGTTTTTGTACTAAACATGGGGATTATTTCAAAAATGTACACTTCAGACCCCCAAAACACCATTTTGTAAATGACCGCCAAAACGCACAAACGGTGTGGATTAAAGCAAATTTCAGTGGGTTGGTGATAGCATGCATTTTACAAGAGCAAAAATCTGTGATAGTTTGTCCAAAAACTGACACTATACTGAAATAACCATTCATCCTTTTGACAGACTCCATCAGGGGCTGTATGGACGGCTCATCTGGTGTTGGATGGGGCATCAACTGACCCTCTAGACCCCTCTTAGGCTGGCCAGCCAGCTGTGACTGTCCCGTCTTTGGTTGCTCTCGCTGGAGGGGGCAGCTGAGTTCTCCAACGACCTTAATTACATGAAATGAGATGGGGCTTGTCTGCCCCATCTCAGTTTCAGCACAGGTGTCTAACAGAGACAGCAATCTGAGTGAACAGACCATAGCGGAGGAACAGAACCAAAACTAATAATGAGCAGAAATGTTTTGGGAAAACAGACCTACATGCATTATGGTCAACCGTTTTAAATGTTTTTTTAAAGTCTCTTCTGCTCACCAAGACTAATCAAAAATATAGTAAAACCAGTAATATTGTCAAATATTATTACAGTTTTTTTTTATATGTATTTTGTAATGTAATTTATTCCTTTGATGTATCACACTTTCCACAATTTTCTACCACAAATAACTGAGCACCAAATCAGAATATTAGAATGATTTCTGAAGGATCATGTGACACTGAAAAAAATGGCTGCTGGAAATTCAGCTTGGCCGTCACACATTTTAAAACATTTTAAAATATATTCAAATAGAAAACCGTCATGTTTCACAATATCACTATTTTTTACTTTATTTTTCATCAAATAAATACAGCCTTTGTGAGCATAAGAGACTTATTCCAACTTGTTTGAGCGGTAGTGTATATGAACACACTGAAGTTATTTGAGCTCTATATTTAAAAAATCCTCTTAAGTGTTAGTGAGATGATATTGTAATAGTAAACCGAGCATACAACATCAACAATGCCAAATCTCTCTCCTGACACTCACTACAAAGTATCATAATGTGACATAAAAACCACCCAAAACACATTCTACTAAATGACGAAAGTAATGTTCCATAACTACATCACAACACACATGAGCCGATATGTGCCCATTAGTGAGCGGAAATGGAAAAGCGATTTCATTTCCCACCACTTGAGAAACAACACACAATTAAGACACCAAATAAATCACTGACACTGGGAGTATTATTCCCATACTCATATGCACAGATTGCCTCTCGATGGTGGGAGTAAAATGGATAAATTAGGCCAGATCTCAACTATCATCACTCATGCCTGAACCTGAAAGATCTTTTAGATCATCTCGTAATTACAAATTATTTTTCTAATTAATTTTGGCTTTCGTGTTCCATTAACATCTGGTTATGAGGGTTATATCTAATTGAAAACATTATTAAGATAATAATATTTACTCTACATGCTGTGGATCCAGCTCATCCACTGATGAGATCTCTTTCTCTCGCTTTTTCATTCTTTCTCTTTTCTCTGTTTTTCTCCCCAGTCTTTTTCCACTGGAGGAATGGAAATCTTAAGGATTTAATTGGTACTGATTCAAATTTCAGTTAATTCCGTTAATTCTTTTAGTATTTTTAGTGCAGTTAGAAATAATTTAAAACTATCTGTAGCAGTCAAACGGATTAGATAATTTCAGAACTGACTTGACAAATCAGAAATTTAATATTAAAAATTCATTCATTCATTCTTTTAAAATACCACTTACTACTATTTTTAATCTACACATTGTGATATAAAAAAGTCAATCAGTGATTCTCAAATTAGTTCACTGAATTGGACAACACAAGTTGACCAGTATATTCTTGATTTACTTAAAACATACGTCTCAAAATCATTAATTTGGCAATCTCTCTACAAAGGTCGCACCATATGGTTGATTCACTAAAGAGAACGGTCTCATAAGAGTAATTTGTTCGGGACTCGGTCTACACGGGTCGTGCTGAATTTGTTTGATTCAATAAAAATATCTGACTCATATGAGTCATTAGCTTGGGGGTCCTACTGTACTGGTGGTGCTGAATGATTTTGATTCGCTAAAAAGAACCAACTAAGGGTCATTTATTTGTGAATTGCACTACACTGGTTATGCAATATGTTTTGGATGAACTAAAAATCTTGGCTCATACATACTAATCACTTGTTCCAGAGTCCAACTGTACTTGCTGGTGGTGCTGTATGATTTTAAGTCACTATGGCAAGTAACATTGAATCAAAAATGAAATCATAAAGTACAAAGATTTAAACAGTATTTTCTTGTAAAGCTTACTCCAATCGTCTTTGCTTCAAAAATATACTTTTTTACAGTGTACACTGGTTGCTCACTACACTGGTTCAGTGTGGTTTTGATTAATTAAAAAGAACTGGCTCAAAACAGTCGTTCATTCGGGAATTGGACTACACTGCTCACCGTATGTTTCAGCAGTGTTGAACAGAGTTACGTCAACATTGATGAAAGAATGTACATTTAACAACCATTAACGCAACCGAAAGACATTAAAATCATTATTTTTTTCTTTAATGGAACTGATTTTGAATGGAAATTGTTTCCTGGTTCCCAATCCTACTCCTTTACACCATCTGTTCTGCACTCTCCCCTGCTTTATCTTGTGACTCAAGGCTGTTTGCTCATTGTAATTGTACGTGGTGGGAACACTTTTTCCCTTGTGGCGAAACAGAAGTTCTCTAATCCATACTGACGTGATGTTTTTGGCGAAATGGGCTCTATCTTAACCTGCAATATGCACTATCCATAAACTAAGGGCCGAATTCATGCAAACACTTACACACATATATGAACACAAAGAGAATGCCACACGCGACACACCTAACACACACACATCCTTGGCAGCACTTTTTTTTGGACACTGAAGGCCCATCTCCACTTGACCATTCCATACAATACAGAAAGTAAAAGCTTTTCTTGAGGGGGATGAAGCTTACCCATGCGTTAAGACATAATGAATGTGTACGTGCATGCTCTTTTCTCAACAGCCCCCAAGAAAAAGCATGACACAAATTCATGGAGCGCTGAGCATTTGCAGCCTCTCTTCTCATCCAGACACTTCTCTGTGGAAATCAAATGTATTGTTTTGCAGCATCCTTGCGACACACCATATACTAAAGCATGTATAGCTCAGCACCGACCTCTTAAAGAAACAATGCTAGGAAATATCCTTGGTGAGATGTCCAATGAGACGACGTCTATGATATCTAGTTGTTTATGTCAAACTCTATACTGCAGTTTGTTTTTCACAATACAGAGCTGTGAACGACCCATCACGAATCTCATTTTTCCATTTCCAACACTCTGCCAGGCCTCTTCAGCCAATCAAACACCTGTAAATTTCCACAATACGCTCAACTGTTATTAACAGTGGCGCACATTCTGGGGGCCATTTGCAGCCAGAACATAGATGATGCGATTACATCAGCAGTCCGCATGGAAGTTCAATCGCTTTATCACTCGAGTGAGAAATGCTGCAGATTTTCAGGATGCATGGGCGCAGTCAAATTAGGTTCATTGTCAAACAACGCGCCTGTGTTTCTGCACAGCCGAAAATTAGATCCAGTGGCATATCATGGCTCCCCCTGCTTCTGTAAAGAGGTGAGCTATGTGCTGTGAGGCTGAACGCACAAAAGCCTTGAAAACCAACCGACTATGCAGAGATGCCTTCACTTGAGAAGCCTGAACCAACAAACTGATTTTGAACTATTTGGGCCATGACAATTTAATTGGAAATGAGAACAACAACGCTTTGTGCAATTTTGTGACAGGACGATATTTATAAACAAAACAAACTGTGGAAAAAAAGGGGGAAAAAATACAGGGGAAGAAATGCATAAGCTAAATTAATCATGAAGAAAGATGAAGAAGACAAAAATGAGAAAGATTAATTAAATAAATAGTTCACTGAAAAATACAAATTCTGTTCTCACTCACTCAACTCAGTTCAAAACTGATTTGGAACATAAAAAGGGGTTTTGCTAAATGTCCTGGATGCTCTTTTCCATACAAAAACCTAATAACACATATTTACTAGTTCTGTACTGTACTACTTTACTAGTAGTAGTGTCCTAATATTGTCAGGATTTAAGTCACGCATTGAGAAATTAGCCATTATTTACATTATTTCAAATGTCTTAACCGTTTTAGTGCCTGACATGACATTGAATTGAATTTGCGCAATGACAATAGATCCCCGGCAAAACTTTTCACGCCCATCTGCGTTCATATTTGAATGTACTGTGCAAGAGCTTTAAGATTTGAGAGCTATGGGGGAAGGGATATTTTTAGTAAATGAGTAAATAGTGAGTAACGAACAAAAGGATTTTTATTTTTGAGGTAACATAAATAGTACAGAACTTGTTTTGGGGACTTTCATACAGTAAATTACTTGCAAGTTTTCTTTATTCTTAAAAAAAAAAAAAGATGTCAAGCAAATCTCTTAGAGCTACTCTTTGTCCAAAACTTTGCATATGTTATGATGTTATCTTTTTATCTTATCTTCAACTGCAGTTTTTTTTACCTCGTATTAGTGTGCATTTGATAATAAGAACACGAGGAAAAAGCAATCAAACAAACAAACAGCTACTGTATAATAATCATTGTCTCATGTAATCAAAGCCTCAGTCTGATTATGTTAAGCAAACAAAGGTGGCTAATGCCACTCATTAAACTGCTTCAGGACTGCTAAACATTACCCTTCAACACGTTCAGTAAACAAACTGCACTCAGGATGTCTCTAACCCTCAATCTGCACATTATGTACAGTGCATTCTGCATTTGATTGACACATGTGCCCACCCAACTCCTGAACCCGCGGTTTGATCCAGACCCAGCTGAGCCATGCCACGGATCAAGCCCATTTTCTTCCTGTACGTAGGAAGTGGATTTGCATTAATGAGGTCTGGGGTGTTAAGCCAAAACGTATTGTACCTGAACCCCATTTCTCCACCTGCCTAGTGCAAAAGTTTTCACTGACGTAAGCATTGAAGATATGAGTGGACATTCAGAGAATGTGATTGAGGAATGGATTCTGAGACACAGAAAGGTCAAGGCTTAACCTAAAATCTTGCAAATTAACAAAATCAGCACAGTATGTTTTTGGAAAATCAGTCTTAAATTAAATTTGATTTGTAAATCAAATGGGGTGGGGGGGTGGTATTTAAATTCTATATAAATATTATTTTATTTATTATATTATAATATTTAATCAGCCAATCACATGGCAGCAACTCAATCATTTAGGTCTGTAGACATGGTCAAGACGATCTGCTGATATTCAAATTGAGCATCAGAATGGGGAAGAAATGTGATTTTAGTGACTTTGAACGTGGTATGGTTGTTGGTGCCAGACAGGATAGTCCGAGTACTTCAGAAACTGCTGATCTACTGGGATTTTTACACAAAACCTAGGGTTTACAGAGAATGGTCAAAAAAAAAAAAAAAAAACAGAAGAGAAAATATCCAGAGAGCAGCAGTCCTGTGGGTGAAAATGCCTGGTTGATGAGGAGAACGGCCAGACTGGTTTGAGCTGATAGAAAGGCAGCAGTTATTCAAATAACCTTTTATAACCGAGGTCTGCAGAAGAGCATCTCTGAACGCACAACATGTCCAACCTTGAAGCAGCAGCAGAAGACACACCAGTGACACTCCTGTCAGATAAGAACAGCAAACTGAGGCTACAATTCGCACTGGCTCACCAAAATTGGGCAATAGACGATTGGAAAAACTGCGCCTGATCTGATGAGTCTCAATTTCTGCCGCAACATTCAGATGGTAGAGTCAGAATTTGGCATAAACAACATAAAAGCATGGCTTCATCCTGCCTTGTATCAAGGGTTCAGGCTTCTGCTGCTGGTGTAATGGTGTGGGGAATATTTTCTTGGCACACTTTTGGCCACTTAGTACCAACTGAGCATCGTTTAAAGGTGGTATCAGTAGTTTTTGAAAAACACTTTTGAAAACTGACGGTCCGACTACAAAAACACACTTGTAACCAATCAGCAGTAAGGGGCGTGTCTGCTAATGATGGGGAGGAGAGAGCGCTCAGTGCACATAGCACAGACATTAGCCGAACGGCTACAGAAAGAGAGATGGCAGATAAAAAAAAAAAGAGGAAAATATCTAGGGAACTTAAAATTAAAAAGAAGGCTTACGATCAGCAAGAGGTTAATAAGGTGTTAATATCGGAGAAGCTTACCAGCGCTGGAGAGAACTCAAGGAGCGGGAAGGCCTAACATCGGACGCCGAGTTTGCTTTATTTTTTCTTGATAGGTGAGCAACATTGTTTAGCTTTGTTTCACAGAACTAATATATCCTAACCATTGCTTGAATATGCTCGTGTGTCATCTTTGCTTGTTTTTTCATTTGCGATATTATTGTCGTTCGATTCAGCTATGAAAAAGACACATACAAGCTAGGGGTGTAAATATTAATCGATTCGTATCGATCCATCGATTATGCTGCCGACGATTCAATGCATCGATGCGCCCGCAAGAGTATCGATTAATGTGTTTATTTTGCCGCCTGTCTGTTTGCGTGTCTATTTTCAGCATCCGCTCCGACATATGCTTACAACCTACTCCTGAGCTGCATGTGGCGCTAACCTCATTATTGTCTTCTACTTCCGCTTCACACACGTTACGTTCACACACATTGTTGAGTCTGACTTTCAAGAGGGATGGAACAGTCAGAGCGAGCTGGCAATGAAAGTGAAATGTTACACACTCCAGTCGGCGTCAAGTCATGGGTGTGGAAGTATTTTGGCTTCAGGAAAACAGATGGAGCAGTGGTAAGAGATGTTGCCGTTTGCAAAGAGAAAGACAGCTATAGTGTAACGGCGCGAGGCCGGTGGCGTGAGTGTTAATGAACGTCACCTGTGAGACTCGCATCTCTCGCATCTCTCACGAAGGAGCGGAGATGCGAGACCGGTGCGTCTCACAGGTGACGTTCATTAACACTCACGCCACCGGCCTCGCGCCGTTCTCTCACGTCCCTCGGCCTCGTCCTGCTCGCTATAAATACTGTTTCTGTATTCTCAATAAAAGGCTAATTATTTATTTGGTCCCACTTTATATTAAGTGGCTTTAAGTACTATGTACTTACATCGAAAATTAAGTACAATGTACTTATTGTGTTCAGGTTGTATTGTAAAACACTTTTGCTGCTATTGAGATTTGATACTGGTAAGGTTAGGGTAAGGTGTGGTGGCATGGGTTGGTTTAAGGGTGGGCTAGGGTGTAAGGGAAGGGTCAACTGTGTAATTACAAATGTAATTACATAAATTAATTACAGCTGTAATTACATGCAGGTATTTTAAAAATATAAGTACAATGTAAAAACATGTATGTACACAATAAGTCCATTGTATCAAATTATTCATTTCAATGTAAGTACATAGTACTTAAAGCCACTTAATATAAAGTGGGACCATTTATTTTTTTGTTGATTTATCTGAAACTTAATAGATATCATGTAAAAATATCTAGTATTGAATCGTATCGAATCAAATCGTATCGTGGAAAATTATGAAGTATCGAAAATAATCGAATCGTTGGCTTAAGAAATCGGTATCGTATCGAATCGTCATTAAGGCTCCGATTTACACCCCTAATATAAGCCTGGCGCGTTTAAACCTCCTCCACTGTCTGTTTCAAGCGTCGGCTCCCAAAGTGTGTCTGAAAAGTAAGATAAAATACTCCTGTTTGTTTCCTTTGGTTCCTCATTTAGTGATGATATAACCCCCTAATCTTGTTAGTTGTAATATATTCGTTACTATGATTGTCGTGCTCATGCTATCAAGTTGATCATGATAACTTTGTGAGTGTTGAGAGTCGTCTTCCACGTGAAACGGAGCTGAACCATTGACGCGTTAAAACACACAATACTAGTAAAACACATTCGACATGGATTATAGTTTTCAAAAACTACTGTTTAAACTCCACAGTCAACCTGAGTATTGTTGCTGACCATGTCCATCCCTTTATGTCCGCATGTACACATCTTCAGATGGCTACTTACAGCAGGATAACACGCCATGACACAAAGCTCAAATCATCTCAAACTGGTTTCTTGAACATGACAATGAGTTCACTATACTCAAATGGCCTCTCCACAGTCTCAAGATCTCAATCCAATAGAGCACCTTTGGGATGTGGTTGAATGGGAGATTCAGCCGAGAAATCTGCAGCAACTGCTTGATACTGTCATGTCAATATGGACTAAAATCTCTCTCTCTCTCTCTCTCTATATATATATATATATATATATATATATATATATATATATATATATATATATACACACACACACACACACATGTCTTTTTTTAACCATATTCTATATTATTTTTGTAGTCAGAAGTTAAGCCTCTTTTGAACTAAGGGCTATAACTGCAGTGTCAGAAGTCTTGTTTTATCCTTCTGTTCTAATTAGAAAAGTCAGACCATAATAACTAACTACAAACCATGAGCGATGGGCCGCAGAGATTAGCAGGCAAGGAGAGTCCATCGCTGTGAGCGGTAAGCCCAGAATGACAGCTGAACTCATGGAACCTGTTCGTATTAGACAGCACAGTGCGGCCGAGTGTTTTTCATCCCCTCGCAAACAATTAGCCTTCATTAAGCAAACTAAATCTGTATGCATCCCTCCTGTAGCGAAACAGCGGGGCCGGCTGCCTCTCTTGGCCATTTCCAACCCTCGGCACAGCTAGAGGCTGAACATCCAGCCGTGATGGAGATCTCCACTGGCCAACGGGGAAAATTAACAGACTGTTTACGTTCTGCGCTTTTAATTTATGCCAGAATGAACTCATCAAGTGTGCCCGTGGTGGTCGCTGGATGTGACAGAGGGTGTGAGCTCCGTTCAGTGGTGTTTTTCACCTAGAAGACGACAGTAGGGCGCTTAGTTTCATATCGGAGTATCAGAGGGGAACCTCATCTAGCTGATCCAGAATTATATGGCTTCAAAATGTCAGACAACAAACATGGCCATGATATAGTCACAATGCACTCAAAGTAGATGCACAACCCCACATGGCTCATGTAAGACTTTTGTGTGCACCACATCATACAATGGCAGAACATTATCCGTCTCCGCATGCTTTCTATTCATACCCTGAGCAATCAATCTACACTCAGGTTAATATAAAACCCTCCAAAACAATTGGAGTGCCACTGAAGGCATGGTGGCTTCTGAAATAAAACTCTAATGGATATCCGCAGGAGACTGCCACGAAGAATGATTAATTAGGCCTTAAACTTGAGCTTTAAAGCTATACTCTCCGTCTCATTAGAGCCGAAAAGCAAGCATTTTTAGCTACAATAGTTATTATCCTTTCATAGCCCTCCAAGTTGATCTTTTGTCCTGGTCCCGCTGTCTGATATTAGGGCTTCTACTGTGGAGATGTCTGACATTTAACAGAGCCTGCGGTGCGGCTTAGGGGAGCAGGGTGACTCTCTGGGGGAGATATTGTGTGAGACCCCCCTCCCTGGTGGCTTACAGCAGCCTGATATTACTCACCTTGTCACCTGCCGTTGTAGTGTTCAATAACAATGGGTGACACTGAGGTCTGGGCAAAATCAGCTCTAATTGGCCTTATCAGCCACAGTATGTGATCTCCTGAAATCAATTAGAGAGAATTAGTGAAAAATGTCATCATAATTCTCATATTCATACATTTACATTCAAATGAAACAATAATAAATGAAAAAAGAACAATTATGTGATTATGATGGTTCCAGCACACTCTTAAATATAAAGGTTCTTTATTGGAATCAATGGTTCTGTGAAGCATTGTATAACAGTTTATTACACACACATATATATATATATATATATATATATATATATATATATATATGTATGTATGTATGTATGTATGTGTATATATTTTCTTATTTGTTAATAATTATTTATAGTTTTATATATAACTGTAAATTGAGTCTTTAAACTGGGTTTAAAACAATAATAATATATATTATGGTAACAGCATTTTTTTTTTTTAAGTTCAGTTCTTATATTTATATTATTATCGATTCTAATATTTTTTCTGTTCTTTTTTATTAATATGTATATTATATTTTATTTATAATACCCAGTCAATTAACTGCAGTCTAAAACTGGGTTAAAAAAAAACAGTAATGTGATGTGTGATTAAAATGCAAATATTGTATATTTATATTTTTTATTTATAAGAAATGAACTTTTTTTTATTATGCTGTAACAATTAATATCACACATGCCATTATTGTTTATATATATTAAGTATACATTAATAATCATATATTAAAATATACTATACATAAATACAAAAACTAATTAAAATAATTATAAAACCCTGTGCACAGTAATAAAAAAAGAAATAGAAATAAACCTTTTCTATATATATACAAAAAAACTAACACTTACATAGAACAAGTTCAACCATCATTATAAAGTGATTAGTGAGATCTTAACTGCATTGTAAAGCTGCTGTAAAGCTGCATTAAAATATTGTGATTTAAAACATCTCCTCACATTAGTGACAAATCGATTAGAAGTCACATATGCGTCAACCTCAGAGATAAGACGGGGTAAGATGCCCCACATGACACCATGTACATCAGGTTTTGGAAAGCCCTATAGCCTTTTCCTTTTCTTAAGGCTACGCTAACTGATCTATCTACTTTAATACATCAACATGTCATCCCACAGGGTTTTTTTTCCAATGTCACATGATGACGTTATTCCCTAGCTACTAAAAGAAACATCTTACACATCTTTACTTTCGTGCTACAGGGAAGGAAATATATCACACAACCACAGACCAAAGTTCACACCAGGTTACTTTCTTCCCTCTTTACAAAAACCTGTATAATTGTGCCAAATGTCATCTGCG
This sequence comes from Gila orcuttii, assembly GCA_026230005.1. Classification (NCBI taxonomy): domain Eukaryota; kingdom Metazoa; phylum Chordata; class Actinopteri; order Cypriniformes; family Leuciscidae; genus Gila; species Gila orcuttii. Next base: position 12,960,232 of record JAPDVR010000021.1, on the reverse strand, counting down.
CGCATGGAAGAAAATGGCCATAAGAATGTGATAATGCTATGCAAAAAAATGCATTAAAGTCCACTGGGATTGTCAGTCTGAAGATATAGTATCAAAAAGCCGCCGGTCTACTGCCAGTCAGCTTTTATGCAGATGCTTTTTAGGCCTGGCCTGCCTTTGAACAATTTGTCATACTTTGATATTGTATTAACCTGTGAATGCTGACTCTTCATTTGTTCAATTCTAAGGGGAGAGCTACGGCGCGGGTAAAAGCAATATTTCAATGGGAAGGGAAGAGAAAGAGAGCGGAGCGCTCAGTAGATCTGGCTGAACATTAAAAAAAGGCTGAGGTGCGATTTATCTTGTGGGCCTGCTGGTGTGAGACTATTTACATCGCTGGAGCAAAGGTGAGGAGTAAACACACTTTTACTTATGTTCTGCTCAATGCATCTAATTGGCTTACGAGTGCATTAGGGATGGTAAGATTCATCGATTCGCATCGGTGCATCGGCATAAAAGCTAACGATGCGATGCATCGATTTAAATAAGTGTGCATCGGATACAAGCTGGCATTTGTAACGCGATACATATCGTTTCTAACATATCTGCATCGGTAAAAAAAATATTTATTCATTAGTAGATGCGCTATTCTTTTACTATTTAGAAAGTGACCAATCATTTGTGACCAATATTTTATTATGTAACTGTTAGATTGATTTCTCCTCCTGAACTGTTGCTCAAGCACGTTCTCTCATCACCACTGCTGCAGCTGCTATGACGTATCACAAAACTACGGAGACCGAGGCATGTCCTAAGAGTCACCTAGAAGTAGGACATTTAAGTTAATCTGCTTTGTAGCAGCCTGTGACTGCGAATAATAGTTTTTCTTATATATATATATTTTTTACATTTGAATAGTTCAAATGCACCTGCTTTCTGCTCACTGAGTTAGCCGCTGAAATCACGTTAGCCTGCTGGTTACAGAACATTTCTTCATTGTATAAACCCTGAGCATCCTTAAATTGTTTCACTGTTAAATGTGTGAGCTGTTAAAAGTGTAACTGAGACAGGACAGGAAAAGAATGTCTGTTTTTATTTAATCTTTTGGTTTTGTAAAAAACAAATCTTTTGTTTGTGAAAGAGCCATGCGTTAAAAGTCAGATGGCACTTAAGCTACTTTATAATTTGCTGTATGTCTGAACAAAAGAAATAAAAGTTAACTATCTATACCATATTGAATTGCATAGCATCATATTTTTCTCCATTGCATCATATTACATTGAATCGCATCCCGTTGAATCGAAATCGGATTGCACCGCATCGTGATAGTAGTGAATCGTATCGCATCGGTAGCTGCTTACATGTATCTTTAATGTATCGTAAAGTTGGCTATGCATCGAGATGCGTATCGCATCGGCCTCAGTTATGGAGATGCACATCCCTAGAGTGCATCATCCTGTCCTTAGAGAATGGGAGCTGATGAATATTTGTCTTGGCACAGCTTTGGATCCAGAAGGACCTCCCTCCTGAAACACACAAAATAAACACTTCAATAGCAGAGGCCTACGATATTAGCCTATTGTAAGACAAAAAACACCAAACATGCGCACTATTTAGGTCGTTTCTACTGCACAAACATATCAGATCCATTTTTGGATTGTGACTCACCAGTGAAAAAACAGTAATGTATAGGACATTATTTCCTTAAGTTTTAAACCAGCTTTTTTTTTTTGTTCTTAACCAACCGAAATCTACAAAAATGTCTGTTCACATTGGTTCACATTAAAAGAAGTCAGTTATTTAAGTTGATAACCTTTAGTATCCGGAAAGACAAAGCTTATAGCTAAGACAAATTTCACGTAAAAAATAAAATAAAATAAAAATCATCTTTGCACAGCTATAACTATAATTGGAGAGCATCAAGAAACACATCACTGAACATATCAAGAAAAGTGTGATGAGGGATTTGGAGGGAAAACATAAATCCATGAATTTATAGATTAATATTTCGTTTTTGTTGCTAAATACGCTCAAAACAGTGAAAAACGAGAACATATTTGTATATATAGTTAACCTTAGTTAAGTAGAGTAAGATATTGAACTAAGATACAATTTGCTAATTTTTTTCAACCTTTATGTGCTTCTCTAGAATAATTATATCTGATTCAAGTTACAGATTGTATTGACATGGGCAATGACTGACAATTCAAAGCTTCAGGCTAAACAATTTCTGAATAAATGAGCAAAAATCCAAAAAGGGATACAATTATCCCATCTTTCTATAGTTCACAACTGTCATTATTAGATTATGCAAATTATAATATTATGCATTAAACAATTTAATTGAAGAAACACAGGATTCAACAGCCCAAGTGTTTGCTGTTTTTCACATAAACATGGATCTTTAAACATTGCAATTCGATTACAACAGCCAATTTAAGAAGTTTCCGTGTCTTGCATGATTTCTGGTAACGCAATTTCTATGATTTGGTTCAAAGCCTGTCATCACCAAATGTCAGTGTGCGTTATTGTAAAACATGGACCCATCGTGAGTGATTATTTTCACACATCCTCACAGATAATAGAGATATACAACTAGCACTTTATCATAAAGCATGCAGCAAACGTGAAAACACACCAATTTTTTCCTGAAATGTAGAACCGCATAAGGAAGCTAAATAAGTTTTGTCATTTTAAACTACCCTATAACAAACTGGTCAAGGATAACAAAAAAGCATTCTAATTTAACAGTAAACTTAATTAAAAACACCTCCTGATGTCTTTCAGATACATTTATATGGAAATGAGGCACAAAGAATGGAAGATATATGCATATTTGTCAAGAAGTTAAATAAATTCAGCATTTGTACTTCAAACTCAGGCGAACTCCCTAGAGATCACTTGGATTTCCATGCTCTTAAAGTACCAGCACACCCTCACAAGCACATAACCGCATATCAGATAGAATAAAAATCAGGTTATTTAAACATTTTTCTGCCTGCCCAGAATGCAAAGGGCTCAGCACTTTTTCACAAAAGAACTGTCCTTTTTTATTAAAATGACTAGCTTTCCTCTGTCACACAGCACTCTGCGCAGACCGTACTTTTTTTATCTTCTTTTTTTTTTTTTTGTTGTTGATGCAGTTAGCTGGGCTTCGGGCAAAATAACAACTTGCTTTTTCCCCTCTTTTTGTGAGTCTAGAGCTGATGGCTTTTTCCTATTTTTCTGCAGAAACACAAGAAAAAAAGATTACTTCCATGCCAGTGACCATTTGGTGCCCTTATAGTGATGTGTGACCCTGTTTTATTTGATTTCATTTGTTCACTTTTCATTACTGTTTTTCTTCTGATCTGTAGAAAAGGCAGAGCGGAGCGCTGAGACATCTATTTAGGATGACAAAGGAGACCCTCGCCTGGTACCAACTACCTTAGAAATGAACTTAAAAAAAAAAAAGAAGAAGAAGAATGTTGCTGTTCAGAGCAGAATGACATTGAGAAACATTACGTCTTTTAAGAAAAGAAACTGTTCTTAACAAAAGCTATTTATTTATGATACTTACGATATGATAATTACATGGCTATTACCCAGCATAACTATCAGCTAATGTCATTACTTAGATTTATTTTGTGTCAACTGTGTGCAGCCTCATCACAAACTAGCTGTTATAATTTCACACACTATTCTAAAAAAAAAAAAAAGTATTCAGGCTTTTTTTTCTTCGAAACACTAAATGCCTATTCTTAAACTAAAAAAAATGTACCTCATAACTTCAATACTAATAATACTAATTATATCGCAAAGTCATTTTTACTTATTTAAAAACAATTTTGGTTTGGTGTCAGTAATATTAATGATATTGAATATATAACAGAATATGTGTATGTGTGTGTGTGTGGGGGGGGGGGGGGGGGTGTTGGGTTGCGCCTCTTCCTCCTTCTCCGCTGGATTTTTTTAGATGTAAAAAATATGGAAACAATAATGAATAATATTTATGTCAGTGCAATATCAGATATATCTATTAAAATTAGAAATGTGGTTTGTTGTCAGTACCTGAGCCTTATGGAGTATCGTATAAAGGAATAAATAAAATAAATAAAAATGAAAATTGAATTAAAAACACCATAGCTGTTGTTGGTCACTGGTTGGTCGCTTGTTGTTGATCTGGTACTCTGTTATTGTGGTAAACAGTACTGGAATTTTACAGGCAATGTGTAAATCTAATTTAGACAGATTCTCTTTGAGTTAAAGAGCTTCAGGCATCTCATGCTTCGGTAATTAGCAGCGTAAGCTTCCATATTTGTTTGGTCAGTGCCCTTCACACCAGGTTACATTCAGGAATAAGGTGGCATAACTCCACACATTCCGTCATATTCATTACAGACTGGCATGAAACCAAGGGCAGAGAGGAGTTTCTTAAGAACGACAGATATGCTAAAAGATTCAGTGTGGGAGAGAGGGAGAAATCATGGGGAAAAAGCCCTTGAGTCCTTATTTTCTTAAGAGATAAATAATTATCTTTCTGACTGTAATGTTATGCTGATTTTTGCCTTTGTGGAACAAGAGTTAAATCTAAACGAAAGGGTCTTTGCCTCTTTTAACCCCATGTTTCCCCTGCGGACACAATTAGCCAAAACGCTAATTATGACTCACTTAAAACAATAGCATTAATGCTCAGTCATTTAGTCTGAGTTGATGATTCAATTGAAGCTGTTTAGTAGGATTGCCGGCAGCTAAAAGCAGCATAAATGCTGATGTCTTTGAAAAGAAATCATTGGCTGATGAGAAAAAAGTGTGCAGATAAAAATTTATTATGTGAATGCAACACAAATTAGACATTACTAAAAGACATTAGTGTACACTTCTTGCAATTTGATCTTATTTGTTTTCATGGAACATATAAAAGAAAAAGGTAGAAAAAAAATGCACTTTGTTTAGTCTTACTGTATATGAAGTTCATTTGAAAAATCATTTACACACACACACATATATATATATATATATATATATATATATATATATATATATATATACATATATACATATAACTGTGATTTGCAAAGATTTTAATAAAAATAAATTCAGCAGCTGACCATTACTCACCAAGATTGTTAGGATGGAGTCAAGCTCTTCGTCACTTCACGGTTTTATGGCTGCAGAAACAAATAATGATTATTTACCAACACTTCATATTGGGGCAGAAAAAATGATGGTCATATGAGAACAATTTTGTTGTATTCACAAGGTCTTTCCACCTAGATACAAAACAACTGTGCTTATAATGTTGATCAGAAACTTTCTTTCCAACACATCCATTCTCAAGGGGAATAAAAAAAAAGTTGATGTAAACCACAAATGTGCAGTATAACTTAAATTGCTCTTCATTTGTTGAAAAGCACAAATTGCAAGAACAGTTTATACATTTAGTAAGTTTACAAAATAAACTTGAACCTTCCCCTTTTCTTTGTAAAAAGTCCTTGAAAATTGTATTTTGTGTATTTATCTGTCAATCTAAAAATTAAGCTGCAAGTGATTTATGTTTGGAATAGGCAATTATTATCAATTATATGTTTAAATACCGAATAGACTATGATAATCAGAAGTTAAATAGAAGGGGGGAATATATATTTTAAAATAGTCAAACAATTTCACATGGTAAAAATATAATAGTTTGCCCTTAAGTTCAACATAAGACATTTTTTTTAATGTTATATTTTCAAGTTAATATTATAATTCATATTTAGTATGTGCAAGAAAAATGACTTATTTGAAGCAAATTTTCTTATTTCTTTGTCACTTCAATTCATAAGACATAAAACGTGCATGATTGCCCTATACAGTCTTTTGATGCTTTATTTGAAGCTTGCAAAAGTGTATACAGTTATCAAAAGTTAGTTTTTATTTGAACATATGAAAAGTAACTGCTAAACTGCAAGTTTATAGTCTAATGGCATTTCCTATGAAAGAGAGATATAAAAAATGACTTCGACTACCATTACAATAACCTAAAAAATATCTTTAATAAGTCTCTAACAGCGTCTGTTTTGTCACGCAGTGTTCATAGATAATATCACTTTGGCTCTAACAGACATTAAGTAGCGTTCTACTTTTCAAACAAGTAAATAACCAGCAGTGTAAACAAGAGAACAAACAAATCAGTCGTAGTCTGCATCGCCTTGCAAGTGGTGGACACGGTGTGGTTTTATCATTGGGGATGTGGTGTGATTAGAGGAGACAAGTGCCCCCTGTCCTCCTCACTCTGACTGTGCTGATGGGCCTGAGCCACATGGGAATGACTGCTCGTCGCCGGCCCTCCTCTAGCGCTGCTACCCCTGGAGTGATTCCTCCCCTTCCCCTCTCCGCTCTGAATGTCTGAGGGGACAGAAGCCCCACAGCAAGCGCTGTCACTGAGCAGGACAGTGCCGCTCTCTCTGCCTCCAGAGCACTCGCTCACATAACCAGCGCTTTTGTCTCTTGCATTCTCTTTCTGTTAGTGTTATCTTTGTCTCTGCGTCTCGCTGCTGGTCAGGAACTCATCCTTTTTATCTTTCACTTGGTGTGTGTGTGTGTGTGTGTATGTGTGTTAATATTGATAATAATAAGAAATGTTTCTTGAGCAGCAAATCAGCATATTAAAATGATTTCTGAGGGATCATGTGACACTAAAGCTGAAAAATTAGCTTTGCCATGACAAGAAAGAGCATAAGAGACTTCTTTCAAAAACAATAACTAATTTTACGACCCTAAACTTTTGAACCGCAGCACGTACTGTAGATTTACAGCGGCAACAAAACATGCCTGTAATGTGTCATACAATTCAAGGAGTTCAGTCAACAACACATTATAGCCCCGCTCTAATTATAGCTGCTTTTTAATTCCAGCTCTAATTATCTTCATCTCATCCAGTCGTGTTTTGATATTGAACATTACTACATCTGCAGGGGGCTGATCTAGGTCAGTTCCCCTGTTCCCTCTCACTGACCCCAGAGCTCTGCAGAGGAGACAAGGTTCATTTATGAACTTGGTGAGGAGTTGCCAGTGAGCCAGAAAGTCACATGGAGTCATTTTCAGCCCAAGCCTAATTACAAGTCCATCGTCTCTAAACCATCCCTCTTTCAGAGCCTACTCTAATAAATATTAACAAATGAATTAGAGCTAATGTTTTTGAATTAAGTGTCTGTGACCAGCCGTCATTAATAAGAACTAGCGTGCTTCACTCATGAGCTCATTACTGAATAACTCCTAATTTATTGCAATTTTCTTCCCTCTAATGGTTTCTTAAATGCCATTATAGAGAAGCATGCATGCTTTCTATTGAAAACAGCCGCAAACCAGCCAGTAAAAAAAGACATGGAAATAAACAGAAACGCATGGATGAGTCCAGATTTTCCGTAATAGTGGTCTGATGCAGAGCAGGGCTCAGACAGTCCCTTGAGAGATCACCTAATCCGGACCAGCCTGCCAAAGGCCATCAGTAATTTCTAAAATGAATGTGCTTTGGCTTTGGTGCTGTGGGGGACACTGGGACGGGGTGGTCTTGGTCTTAACAGTGTTAATAGCGGTTGGTTGACATTATGATTCAAATACACTTCTCGAGAAGGCCGCAAGGGGAACGAATACATAACATACTAGTAATAGTACATTAATAGGGTGTTTTAAGTAAAAATATATAAACTGTACATGTATAAATATGTTAAAACTTACCAAATGTAACAATATCACATTTAATATGCAACACGTATGGGGTCCATTGCAGTGGGATCTTCATATTTGGGGTCCGTTGCATCAAAAAAGTTTGAAAACCCTTTAGGCAGCTGCATATATGGGGGGGAAAAACACCTAACCCTAAAAAAAATTCTAACAAAAAGTTTATCAGCTGTTTTTGTTGTATTATGTGTCCTTAATAACATACTAAAAGTTTACCAAAGTTTGACCACTAGAAAGGTGTAATTTTCAAGATGGCGTCCAAGATGGGCAGGAAGCCCTTAAAATATCCTAACTCCTTCATTACTTGACCTAGCCAAGTAATATTGGTGTCTAACCCCATGTTTTCTGGGTCTATGAATCCATTGGACTTGTCTAAACTGCACTGACATGATTACAAACTTATGGAATACATGATTTTGTGAGATTACTGTAAGGTTTTATCTTTGTTTGGGGTGAACCAGAGATGTAAACGATTTAGCCTATGTCATGTAACTCCTACTCAGTACGTGTTTTTGGACACATACCCTTTTTTTTTTTTTTCCTAAAACACAGACTTGGCATTCAATGTAAAAGTTATTGCACCCAAAAGTAACTTAAATTGGATTTGTATAACTTTGATCATAAAAAACTCTGAATTAGCCCGCACAGAGGCCTGTGTGTGAATCCTCTAAAATGGTCACTCATTTCAATTTGAATAAGGTAATACATATGTAATGCATCCTCTATAGATGTTTTTGAGTATAAAGGGGGCATTATACTAAACCCAAAAAAACTAAATTCACAATTTTCAGCAATTGACATTGTTGAATTAGCTTGAGGAAAAAGTACACTCCAAATGCAATTTTGACCATGAGTGATGTTGTTGTAAACCAAGAAACTTGCCCCATTTGCTGTAAAAACTTAAGAGATGGCTCTGATGTGGTTGAGGTTCATCAGAAGGGAGCTGACGGAATCAACAATGCAAGTGTACAAAGAGGCGACGACGTACACATTTCCGCTGGTGAAATAGTACACTCAAAATGTCGACAGAAGTACATAAGTAAAAAAGACATTAAAATCCAACAAGAGAATAAAGCTGAGCCACCAAAAAGAAGTGCCAGAGTAGCAACTGGTCCTTTCAACAGCCAAACCGATTGTCTTTTCTGTGGGACTATGATAACACATGGAAGTAAAGACACAAGTAGTGTTAAGACTGATACGCTCGCAGAGTCCATTCTTGAGTGTTGTGACAATCATGCAGATCAATTGGCTTTCACTGTGAAAGGCAGGTACGAGTATTATGGCCGGGATCTACATGCTGCAGACTATGTTTACCACCACTTATGCTGTAGTAGTTTTCGTAACGGATATAACATACCGATACAGTTCCAGAAAGACCCAGAGGAAAAGCGCAGAAAGTCTGGCCGGCCCAAAAATGAAGATCAGGAGCAGGCATTCATGAAAGTTTGCTCTTACCTCGAGAGTATCGATGAGGAACAGTTGACAATTACATATCTTCGAGACAAAATGAAGGAATCTCTGACAAACCCAGATTTGGAAATCAATACCTCAAGAGAAAATTAAGGGGACCGTACCAGGACAATGTACATTTCACTGAAGGGGAAGGCCTCCATGACATAGTTACAATGAGAGAGAAGACATCACAAATACTACGATCTTATTTCAGCGAACAAGAAAAGGATGAGGAATCCCAGAAACAAGCAATCATTCAAACAGCTGCGCGATTGATCAAAAGTGATATCAAGTCCAATGTCCCATCCGTTACGGATCAGTATCCGAGCACAAAGTCACTTGAGCTTGACTCTGCCCCTTCGTTTGTTCCTGAGACTCTCCGCACAGTTTTGAATGGTCTATTTGTGGGTAAGGAGACAAGCCGAAAGGTTCCAGGAATTGGACAGGCAATTGTCCAGGCAGCAAGACCACGTGCTGTGGTAGCTCCATTACAACTTGGCCTTGCAGTGCAGGCACATCATATGTATCGGTCTCAATTCCTGGTGGATACCCTTCATGGAATGGGATTTGCTTCATCATACAAGGAAGTTTTGCGTTTTGAAAAGAATGCAGCAGATTCAGTTGCCCCAGATATGTTAGCGGATGACATAGATGTGCTGGACATGACACTTCTTTTTGCTGGGGACAATGTTGACCACAACATCCTTACTATTGATGGCAAGGGGACCTTCCACGAAATGGGAATCATAGCAGCAATCACTCCAGGGCGAAAAAAGGACCGTATCATTCCAAGGAGACACATTACCAACCTAGATTTTGCAGGGCAAAGTAAAACCCCAGTCATCGAATATCGCTTTGCTAAACATGTGCGCCAAGCCATTGTGTTCAACGACCTCCCAGCACTGGTCAACTGTGACAGAACAGTTGATGTCCTGTGGGAGCTCTCACTGAACTTCAAACAACAAACCCCAGGGGGGAAGGGAATGATGCATATCATTCATCAAGGAATAGAACATCCAGGCCAATCAGCAGTTGTGTTCCTGCCAATGATTGACCTGTACTCTGGAGACAAAACGTGTATTTTGTCCACCTTGGATTTTGTTTGTGGCCTGGCTATCAAACACAATGCTCCACCCATTATTACGTTTGATCAGCCACTGTACTGGAAAGCAGCAGAGATGATCATGGATGCACCACAGAGTAGTCCCCTGAAAAGCATAGTCTTAATGCTTTGAGATTTTCATACTTTTATGAACCTACTTGGTGTAATAGGCACACTGATGGAAGGCAAAGGACTCAGGAACATTATGGAAGTTGTCTATGGATCAAATGGCATCCAGCATATGATGACTGGAAAACCAGTGCAAAGAGCTTTTCGTGGACATTTGCTGGTGGACAGATGTCTCAATCACCTGGTTGTGTACTCATCCATGGTAACGAAAGAAACAAATTTGGAGAGTGCTGTAGCATCAGATATGCTGAACCAAATCAAGGAAAAGGTGGACACAAAGAGGGCAGACCTTAGCACAAGGTCAAAAACCAGCCGGCTGTGGGTAAACTATCAGAAGATGCTGCAGACAGCTTGAGCTCTGATCAAAGCAGATCGTACAGGATCTTGGAAGATGCACTTGCGCGCAATGTTGGACTGTCTGCCAATATTTGCTGCCGCTGGGCACTACAACTACCTGAAATCTGCATATTTCTACCTCCAAGAAATGTGCCAACTCGAGACCAAACACCCTGATGTACATGAGAAGTTTTCCAGCGGTTTCCATGTGATCCGCCGCATCAACCAGTACTGGGCAGGCCTTAGCTCTGACCTTGTCATCGAGTAGACATTGATGTGATCCTTGAAAAGCAGTAGAGGCTTGACCCATGGAAGTGGAATGACTGAAAAAATGCGAGCATTGTGGACCATGTCTACACCCATCACATCTGAATACAACAACGCCATGCAGGAATTCAATGACCTCACCTACATGACCAGCGAGCAGCACAGAGAATCTTCAGAAGCAAGAATGAAAAGCTGATCTAGAAAAGATCAAGGAAAAGCTTAGCATTTACACACCATTCTCTCCAGACCCATCTCTGAGATACATTGTAACTGGTGTTGTTGCCAAAGAGGAGGTGAATGTGCATGAGTTTGATACTGTTGGCAATGAGATAATTGAAAAGATGATTGGAAAACCTGTTTTGGGAATATCCTTCAAACGGAAAGACCGGGCAAAAACCCTTGCAGATGACTCCACCATCAAAGTTGCCCAAAACCGAACCATTGATCCTGCTTTGCTGTTCCAACAGTTCCTGATCATGTCGAAAACTGAACAGTTTTCACTGGAAGATGTAATGAGCTATGAGCTCTGCTCATTTCCTGCAGCCCTGTTCGAAGGAAAGGAAATCTTCCGTAAAGCCAACAAGCCCCTAATAGCGCAGGCAGTCACTGAGTTCTCAAGCAAGAAATCTAACAAAACTGTCCTGGATTCCATCCCACAAACTGAGCATTATGTCCTTGATGGTGGCTCCCTGGTTCACCGCTTGGCATGGAAAAAGGGTGACAGTTACAGTGCCATTGCACAGTCATATGCAGACTTTACCATACGCCATTATGGTAAAGCAACAGTCGTTTTTGATGGTTATAGCGAAGGTCCTTCCATCAAAGACAATACGCATCAGAGACGTGGTGAGAACACTCACCCCATCGTTAACTTCAATGCAGAGACTGAGTTTGTGGGAAGAAAGGATGATTTCCTTCCCAGGTCTGGCAACAAAAGAGAACTTATCAATCTTATGACCGTGGAGCTGGAGAAGAAGGGCTGCACTGTTATTAATGCATATACAGACGGGGACATTGTCAAAAGCTGCAGTCAAGGCCTCAGAACATCAGCCCACAACCTTGATATGGGAGGATACAGACTTACTCATTCTTCTACAGTACTACGCTGAGACAAATAATAGAGGCCTCTATTTTCGTTCAGACAAGTCCAAAGCTATTAAAGTGTACAACATCAGTGAGTTGAAACAAGTCCTGGGTAGTGACTTGTGCTCCCAGTTGCTGTTTATTCACGCCTTCACAGGATGTGATACAACTTCACGCATTTTTAGTGTTGGCAAACAGACAGCATTCCAGAAACTTGTGAATGGTGAATCAACCATCCAGTCCTGTGCAAATGTGTCCCACCTCAAGCAAGGAATGTCATACAGGACTATGGGACCAAGACAATGGCAGTGTTGTTTGGCGGAAAGAGTACTGATTCACTTGCCTCTTTGCGCTACAACCTTTTTAGCAAGAAAATTGTTACTGCCAAATCATTTGTTACCCCAGAACATCTGCCTCCAACTGAGTCCTCAACCAAATACCACTGCCAAAGAGTTTACTTCCAGATCATGGTGTGGATTGGAAAGGAAGGTGACATGAACACAGTGGATCGGGGATGGAAACTGGTGGACAACCGGTTATGACCAGTAAGACTGCTGCCCCAGAAAGCCTCCAGCAGATGATCCACTGTAATTGCACAACTGCCTGCCGAACACAACGGTGCAGTTGCAGGGCATATGGACTACCATACATGCCTGCTTGTGGACCATGTCAAGTTGGGAATTGTGAGAACTCACTATAATCAACCTCTATGGGAGGAAGAGTGTGACGACTAATGGTAAATCTAGTGAAGGTCACAGTACAAAAAAACTATAAAAAATAAACCAGAATAAGAGGAAACAACTGAATAAAATAGAAAAAGATATGTATAAATAAGAAAAGTATTAAAAAAATATAAAAAATCAAAAGGCAAAAAAATAAATAAAAAAAAATAGAAAAAAATAGAAAAAATAAAATAAAAGGGGTTAGCGGTACTGAGCCTTCACGTGGCAGCCCTGTTTTGACTAATTTTACAGTGCCACATAGTTCTAATGAATTTATTAATTATTGGAATCAAAAGAATGGTGTGAAGATCTGCGGCTGGAGTGCCCGCTTGAGCCTCTGGAGGGCACTCCTTCCTAGTTTATTGTTTCCATTATGTTTTACCCTGGACTGATTATGGTTTATTTATTGCACCTGTTTTAGATTGAGCTTCCCTGATTTAAGCCTGAGTTTTCCCTTTGTTCGGGGCTCAGTATTGTATGTGTCTGACTGCATTACCTAGCCTTGTTCCAGTTTCTGAGTATTCCAGTGTTTCGATTCATCTGCCTGTTCCTGGTTTCCCGTTTGCCTTATCCCTGCATTGATTTGATGTTTGTTTGGACTGCTTACCTGGTCTTGACCCCTGTCTGCTTCCCTGTACCTGTCTCTGGGTTCTCCTCATAATAAAGCCTGCGTTTGGATCACCTCTGTCCTTGTTCGATGTGCAGTTTCATGACAAATGGTTATGAACCACAGGAACCACAGAAACCACCAACACTAGGCAAAACGATATGAGAAAGGAGAAATATGCAATTACTTAAGGGAAATTGTACTTATTTTTCGCATAAATATGCTTGTAACCAATTGCTTTAATATATAATTGTACTTGAAATCACTTATCTACCATGCAAATATGCTAATTATAATATTACATGGCCAAAACATGTATCAGGCACCAGTATTCCTGGTCTAGGAGGAACACAAAGGAGTAATGGTTTACTCCTTACATTTTAAGGACCTGGCGGCCGCCTTTTTGAAAATGGGGCCTTTCTTGGAGTCAAACTTTGGTAAACTTAGTATGTTTTTAAGTACATCTGATACTACTGTAAACCACTGAGAAACCTTTTGTTAGAATTTTTTTGGGGTCAAGCCATATTTGCAGCTGACTGCTTGTTTTAAAGTAATAGCTAAGTTTGGTCCTTACAGCAGAAGACTGGCCTCATTCCTGTGGGAAAATAAAAATAAACAATAATTTCCAGGCCTCTAAATCTTTGTGAGGGTCATATAACTTTTCCCATTTATTGCTCAGTTTTCAGACTTTTTATTTACACTCTCGTAACATTTTTATCTAATTTTGGAGGACTGGACTGTGTGTCTTATTAAGGAACAAATACAATAGCAAAGTCACTATGATTGTCTATGAATCCATTCCATGAAGACGCATATACAACCACATGTCAAATTTCTGTCAGTAATACACAAAAACTGCATAATTCGTGAAAAATGAATGCAAACCTAAAATCACACACATACTCTAGCCAATTTTGACTGATCTCATTTATCATAGCTGGCATTTCAAAGTTGATTTTTTTTTTTTAAGCAAGGCTAGAGAGAAAATCTACCGGTTATTGTTCAGAAATCCCCATCAGGTCTTCAGAAATGTAGACTAGTAAAAAAAGAAGAATGTAAAGAAGGGGTGAACATTTGTCCTTGCCAACACAGACAATGAAGAACGTTGCTTAAGATAAGTGATGGGAGGAAAAATGGCTTAGCAAGACCCACAAAACTCTGGGAAGATGAACATTCAGTTCAACCTAGTTAGAAGTCTAATTTGACTTGGTACTGTATGTTACCTGAATACTAATGTCTGGCTTTTTGGATGGACGGACAGAAGGAACAACGGATAGATGGATGGAGAGACAGCACAACAGATGAATGGATGGATGGACAGACAGCACAACAGACGAATGAATGGATGGCACAACGGATGGATGGATGGATGAACAGCACAACGGATGGATGGATGGATGGATGGATGGATGGATGGATGGATGTACAGACAGCACAACAGATTGATGGATGGATGGACAGACACACTGTAAAACAAACGGTAAAAGTCTGGCAGCAGAATTTCCAGACGGATTTCGTTAAATTACAGAAAATAACCATTTCCGGCGGCCTTTGAGAACGGCGCTTCTTCCTGCGCGGTCCTACAAAGGGCGGAGAGACAGCTTCTTCGGTGAAAGCTTTGAGTCGAGCCCGCAGGGTCGACATCGAAAGCTCCTCGCAGTGCTCACATCCTCCAGACGAGAGGGCAAGAGCAGCGTGTTCCTGGCCAAGGCAGAGAGTGCATATGACGTGGCGGTCTCTGGCGCTGAGCTGGGCTCTGCACGAGCCACAGGAAGTGCGAGACATCTTTACAAAGACGTCTCGCTGCTCTTTTAGACAGAGAAAGCGGATACGTCGCCGGATGGCGTAGCTCGCACGGCAGGCTGAAGGTGGCGAAGGTGGCCAGCTTCTTCAGGCACTGTCCTAAGGTGGCTTGTCGCGTTTCAACGGCGGCGTCGGCTTCTCAAGATCCAGCGATGCGGAGAGCTTCGCTGAAGAGATGAAAATCAGAATCTCAGCCTCTGAGCCCCGCTTATATACGCTAAGCCACGCCCATCCTGGCGGGCTAGGATGCGTTGAGGGCGCGAGCGCCCTTCATTGGACGTGACGTAACGCCGGGCTCACTGGTAGGCTGCTGCAGTTGCCGCAGGGCAGCCACTGAGCACGCTAGACAGCCTGCTCTAGGTCTGCTGGCTGCTGCACTGCGTTGACAATAGATACAAAATTAAGGATAATTTTTGGCTTCAATATCTCGAGAAGATGAATCTTTCCCGTAGCGTAAGCTAAACTTACGCAATACGAGAGAACCTCTCGGAAGAGAACTGCCAGGGGCGTATATCTGCCGGCTCCAGGTCTGCAGCCTCCCCATAGCTTGCCCTTGGTACAGATCCAAATTTACTCGACAGATCAGCTAACCGTTGTGGGCGGGACTAAACAACGGAAAAGTAATGGCTAATTTGAATCTGCATCATCGGGCGTGCACACACACACACACACACACACACGCACAAAGCCCTGATTGTGCAGCAACGCAGATTTGGAAAAATATTAATAAAATATGAATTTAGCGGAGGATAAAACAAAGAAATGGTGATCAAAATGAGCATCTATTTGCAAGACAAGATTAAAAGACTATACAACAAATAATAATTCAACACGGGCCTACTGTGTAGTGTGTACAAACACTATTATTTAACCTAAAAAAAAAAACTCACTTTAACCCCCACATAATGATCTTCAAGGAAAAATGTTGAATGAATGCTGATTTCTGCAGTTATAATTTACTTTCTTTGTTTTTGAATTTCACAGAAAGTATCTGTAAAATATTACTTAATATTTTATGTAAAATTACACATAACTGTAAAAATAAAGGCAATTTCCTTTTAAAAAGCGTAAAATTGATGTAAAACCAAAATACAAGCAATTACCTGTAAATGTAATAGTGGACCTTTAAATTACAGCAAATATCTGTAAAATAACATGCATTTCAATGACAAAACGGTAAAATTATGTAAAATAAAATTCCACTTTTATACAAAAGTAACAGTGGCATACAGTCAGTAATGATCACTATAGATCCACAGTATTTACTCAAAAAAAATCCCTTTGAGGACTGTAGTATAATTTGTTAGAACGATTATATGAAATTCTTGTTTATGAAGCTTATTTTTTTGTAATACTATAATAATTAGTACAATTAAATAACAGCGTATCTAAAAGGTAACGAGACAACAAAAAACAAACCTTTCTGAAACGTCGTTTAACAGCCGTTCTTGAACAGGTTCTGCTCGATCATCTTTACTAAAATTCTCTGGGTCTGATTTGGGCTCAAATTGGTATGGTTTTATTGACGCCATCGTTTATAATACACCAAAGCACAAACTAGGAAAGGTACGGGGCGTGACGTTTCCGGAAAACGTGCACTAGTCGGTTAGCGAATCACAACACACTGGGCCAGCTAACCAATCTGAGCCCATTGCGTATTTTTGAGGGACTGGCTTCATAGAACCTGGAAACCATCAGACCGTTTTTACAAGGAGGGACAGAGCAGTGTAGAATAAAGGTAAAATATATGAAAAATAATGCAATTTTTTAAAAACGAAGCATGAACACATGTTACAGTGCACCCCACAAACACAATAAAGCCTTTGAAAAAATTTGTTTTACCATCCCTTTAAGTCACCGTCATTCTCTCTTCGCAAAGTAAGCAATGATCACCCAATGTGACCCATGCCTGGTGGCCATTGATCTCAGATTACAGGCATTCCCTGTGTATAGAAGCACATGGATGTATAAACACACACACACACACACACACACACACACACACTGACAATGTAAGTGATGGGCTGAGAGCTCACAACAGTAGCCAGTTTGTCACAAGTGACATCTTCATTCTGCTGCCGAGCACGAGAGCCAAGAGCTTCCCTGATCTCTCATCCATGAAGATGAAGTTCTCTTCTAAGTTGCTGACTTAATTTGCAGACTTGTCTTCTTTAGAAGACAGACGAGCAGTTCTCTACGGCTTCTTCAACAAACACTGGAAAATCAAAATGTGTGAGAATATTTGTAGGCAGTGTGAAAATTCAGTTTGTTCTTTCTTTTAGTTTTCGATGTTTTATGAAAGCCATCATCCAGCACAGTAAATAAATAAAAAAGTAATGGTGAGATGGTTTAAAAAAAGAAAATGCCACAATTTTGAAAAATGAAGTTGCAACTGTGAGAAATAAAGTGGCAACTGTGGAATAAAATAGCAATTATGAGAAGTTGTGAGCTATAAAAGTCACACTCTGATATAATCTAAATATATAAAGTAACAGGCTTCCATGGTTTTTTAGCTTTTACTGTGCCCATATAAACAGTTCTTCATGGTAATGAATCAATAAAAAGTTAGTGTGTGTATCAGGTTAGTGCAGCAGCATGTGGTTCAGTAAAATAGGAATGTAGAGTGAGTAGAGTGAACATGGGTCTACAGAATTTCCTCTTTAAACATTATCTTATACAACATTAGGAGGATCAGGCCCTTCCTTTCAGAGTATGCTATACAACTCCTTATCCAAGCTCTTGTTCAATCCAGACTGGACTAATGCTCTCTTGGCAGGCCTTCCAGCATCAACTGACAAACCGCTGCAACTGATCCAGAATGCTGCAGCTAGAGTGGTCTTTAACAAGCCGAAAAGAGCGCACGTCACACCTCTCCTCATATAATTGCACTGGTTACCAATTTCCGTTTGCATCAAATTTAAGGCACTGATGTTTGCCTATACAGAACAACCACTGGCTTTGCACTCTTATATCTTAACTCATTACTTCAGACCAATGTGCCATCCAGAAACTTGATTTCTGCAATTGAACGGTGCCTTGTGGTACCATCCCAAAGAGGCACAAAATAATTTTCACAGACCTTTACCTTGAGTGTTCCAAGCTGGTGGAATGACCTCAACCCAAGCTGCGGAGTCTTTAGCCATCTTCAAGAATCTACTAAAGACACATCTCTTTCGCCAACATTTGACTCAATAATACTAACACTTACTATTCTATATCTATTATATAAAAAAATCCTTGCTACGTGTGTTGCGCTGGTCTAGCTGAGACTGGTCACGACATTTGCATATTGTTACCAAGTCAAGACTTGACTTGACTTGATGCCCTATTGTTGATTGGACTGCTTCTATTGCTCTCTTCATTTGTAATCGCTTTGGAATAAAGTGTTTGCTAAATGATTAAATGTAAATTTAATAACCTGAATGTGTTCTAAATGCACAATTAATAGTTCCCTATCAGTCGGTCACTCTCGATGTACGTAGTGACCGGCTAATAGGAATCTCGCTAGAGAGGCCAATCTACTTCGAGTGAAACTAAACACGCCAATGCACATTGGTGTGCAATCATTTGCATCAGCACTCAGCCTCGCAGCGCGGGTATATAATGAGCAGCAGGTGCGATTACACTTCAGCTTTTTGCTTCGGAGCCAAGCACTTCGATGCTTTCTTCAACAGAGTGTGAATTCAATGAGCCTTTCTGGATCTCTCCACCCTGGTGCGGGCGTTACAGCACAGCAGTGCGAGCAGTCTTTCTTTCTCTCTTCTCTGTCTTTTTTGTTTTTTCCGGTTTTGAGCAAACAAAAAAGTTGTTCTAACAGCTGGTAAGGTGCACCATTCAGAGTGCTCAAAAGCTGTTTTTACAGCTGGTAAGACCTGCCAGCGAGAGAGAGACAGCGCACAGACAGGCGCACATTCCTGTCTGTGTTCGCATTGACTGTTCCCCTGCGTGCTTCAGCACCAGTGAGAGCAGTCCCTAAAAGAGCTTACACAGATAGATTGCGTCTTTTTCAAGATGACTTTCTATCTGTGTGTTTCCGGGCCATCAACAGAGGTCTGTCTCCAAGCAGAGGATGGCCCACTGGATAGTGACTGGCTTACCAAGCACAAGGCGTGCCCTGCCCACTCAGGTTGCATGCTCACTCCACGAGAGGCGTTGCATCCTCATGGGCGCTGGCACGTGGCTCCTCGCTAACAGATATCTGTAGAGCTGCGGGCTGGGCGACACCTAACACATTCACTAGATATTATAGCCTACGTGTAGAGCCGGTCTCCTCCCGTGTTCTCACCCTAAACGGGTAGAAGCACGAGGGGTCCGGCTTTGTCGGCTTGCTGCACCTTACTGTGCACCCTTATTACTCCAGAGTGAAAAACCTGTTGAGTCCTCCCAACACCCTCGGTCCGGACATGGCGGAGTGTCCGGTGCCAGGCCTTTATCCGCTGAATCCTTGAGAACCGGGTCTAGGCTGTGTCCCATATGTGTGACCCTACGGGGATCCCATATGTGTATATTTTCTCCATGGCTGCTCCTAACGTAAGCCTGTGTCTTTCCCTTGGGCTAAGTCACCCAGTATTCATATGTAGTACAACCTTCGAGCTAGTCAATATGTATTTCCCACATAATCCCAAGAAAGTGGTTTCCGCAATGTTCTCCTTCCTAACAGAAAGGGCACGCTTTTAGTGACCGACTGATAGGAAACGTCTCGGTTACATATGGTAACCCTCATTCCCTGAAGGAGGGAACGGAGACGTACGTCCCATCGCCACATCTGCTGCTGCCCGCCGGGGTGGCCAGCTTTTCAGGCTTGGCTCCTCAGCAAAAAACTGAAGTGCAATCGCACCTGCCTTATATACCCGCGCTGCGAGGCTGAGCAGCTGATGCAAATGATTGCACGCCAATGTGCATTGGCTTGTTTAGTTTCACTCGAAGGAGATTGGCCTCTCTAGCGAGATTCCTATTAGTCCCTATTAATCCCTACTAATTCCTATTAATCTCCGTTCCCTCCTTTAGGAAACAAAGGTTACCATATGTGACCCGTCACAGAAACCAGGGACACAAGTCGGCAGCACAACTTTCGAGCAAAATGAGAAAGAATAGTTCTCTTACGAGAGTATCTCTCGTACTG
Source organism: Gila orcuttii (assembly GCA_026230005.1). NCBI lineage: Eukaryota > Metazoa > Chordata > Actinopteri > Cypriniformes > Leuciscidae > Gila > Gila orcuttii. The sequence goes on along the minus strand of JAPDVR010000021.1, from coordinate 12,939,926 downwards.
CGTAATAGCTTACGCTAGGGGATAAACTCTTTTCCGCGAGATATTGAAGCCAAAAATTATTCTTAATTTTTTATTAATGTAAAACGCTTTGCAGCAGCAAGCAAACATAGGCGAAACAGCTCGCGCGCCTATTGGTTGCTCTGCAGCAAATGCAGCAGCCTATCGAGAGAGACTCTGCGTGACGTAATGACCAATGGGGGCAATTCGCGCCCATATCGTCACGTCCCGCCAGAAGGGGCGTGGTCTCGCCCTATAAATATGCTCGTTAGGCTGATACAAGCTGATTTTTACCTCTTCAGCGAAGCACACGCATCGCTGGATCCGGAGTGAGAAGCCGCGCCGTCGAAGCAAGCTTTTCAGCGGGACGAGCTCTGGAGTCGCTGGCCTCGCCGCCTTCAACTGCCGTACCTGCTGCGCTTTCCGGCGTTATATATCCTTTCAACACTCTGTGTATTTCTCTGTTGAGAAGTGTTTGTTCGCTTACTTGACGCGACTTACACTTCTCTCTCAAAAGAGCAGCGTCTTTTTAAAGATGCCTTCCTGTGGCTCGTGCCGCGCCCCGCTCAGCGATGGAGACCGACACGTCATCTGTGTTTCCTGCCTGGGTGAGGATCACGCAGCTATCGCGCTCGCTGACGGCGGATGCCCTCATTGCGAGCTTTTGTCCATGGTGACTCTGAGGACGCGCCTGGCATCATTCTCCGAGCCTTCACCGCAGCCCAGCGCGCTCCCGAGCTTTCTCCAGCCCGCCAAAGCTCGCCGGTTCGCCCGCCAGCTTCGCCGGCTTCGCTCGAGTCGCTCACTGACGGACAACGGCCGCCGCCTGCCGCCGCGTCCATCCACGAGCTTGACGAACCCTCCGAGGCGTGTTCTCTTCTGGCGTCAGATAGTGAGGATTGGGCGAGCTCTGTGGATCTCCCCTCCGCTAGCGTTTCCCGCCAGACCACTGGTAAGAGAGCCGGCATTGAGACTGAGCTGATGCGTCTGCTCTCTCAGGCCGTTGAAAGCATCGGCCTCGATTGGGAGGCGCCCGCGCAGCCGCCGCGCAACAGAATGGACGGACGCTTTCTCGGAAATGACGAGGCTCCGACGAAATCGCGGCCCGCGCCCTTCCTCCCGGAACTTCACGAGGAAGTGACGAAATCGTGGAACGCCCCCTTCTCCGCCAGGCTGCGTACCTCTGCTTCTGCTGCCTTCTCCTCTGTGGATGGCGCGAAGGAAAGAGGATACCTTTCTGTTCCTCCTGTGGAACCAGCTGTAGCGTCTCATCTCTGCCCGCCCTCCGCTGGACGGCGCGCGCACACGACGCTTCCTTCTAAAGCCTGCCGAGTGACGTCATCCATGCACGGTCGCGCTTACACCGCCGCCGGGCAAGCAGTTTCAGCGCTGCACACTATGGCTATCCTGCAGATTTTCCAGGCCGACCTTCTCCTTAAACTGGACGAGGAAGGACCCGGAGCGATCTGCGTGGCGGACCTGAGAAGCGCTACAGACCTCGCTCTTCGCGCTACTAAAGCCGCTGCACAGGCCATAGGACGAAACATGGCCTCTCTCACCGTGGCTGAGAGACACTTATGGTTGACGCTGTCCGAGATGACGGAAGCCGAGCGCTCTGTGTTCCTCGACGCGCCCATTTCCCAAGCGGGCCTTTTCGGATCTGCCGTCACAGACTTCGCGGACAGATTCATGGAGGTACAAAAAACTTCGCAGGCCATGAAGCACTTCCTTCCGAAGCGCTCGAGCTCCGCTGCAGGTCGCTCTAAACCGCCGCCTGCTCGCAGCTCTCAGCCGCAGCCTGCACCGCCCGCCGCCGCCGCTTCACAGCGCCGCCACGCCCGAGACCAAAGACCGCGCTCTCGCTCTGCTGGACGCCGCCCCCCTCAGCGCGGGCCCCGGCCGAGGATTGAGATCAAGCCCGAGGCCTCAAAATCTTCCTAGCCATTCTAGGAAAACGACGGTGTTCAAATCCCGCTGCGGCCGGATTTTCACTGAAACTTCTCGCTCGGTCAGTTCCAAACATCGCGACTGTCCCAGTGTATTTCGCAGAGAGTCAGCCGGTGTCACAGCCCGTTTGCCTGCGCACAAAAGCCGTTCTTACGGCTACCCAGATAAATCCAATAAAGAGTGCATTTTCTGGTGTTCCGGCCACGGCCGAAGGTGTTATGAGTGTTGTAAGAATGCCCACCCAGTGCCCATTCCCACACACAAACACAGCCCGCCACGGTGCAGGGCTAGCACAAATAAAATCGACTCCGGTCGATTGTGCAAACAATGTAGTGCAAGCGCCCATGTCACCATGCCCGCTCACACTACATGCTGCGTTCCCATGGTTTCTGTAAAAACGAAACCAACACACATTCAGTCGGCCATGAACGACAGTGTTTTCAGTGTATTAAATGTGCCCGCAGCCCCGTGCCCACATTTTCTCACAGACACGCCGATTCCCACGGGATCTTCCCCGCTCGCTTTTTATGCACAATCTGCCATAAAGAAGCTGAGCGCGGCCAGGTCGCCCGCTGTGATCAGCACGCCCCCCGCCTCGAACGCTGTAAACACGGTGTTGTGTTCCCAGTATGCACGGGCTCTCGAGCTGCCGTTTTGTCGCGGCCAGAGCCCGGATTTCATTCTGCCTCTAGCTATTCACGCAGATGCGTGGTCAAAGCTTCCCGGGGTATCAGAATGGGTGCTGAACACTATAAAGAGAGGCTACTCGCTACAATTCGCGCGACGCCCGCGCCGTTATACGGCGCGCGTCGAAACTACGGTGAAAAACGAAGTATCTCATCTACTTCGTGCCGAAATAGCGAAACTACTGAGCAAAGGGGCTATAGAACCTTTATCTCAGGCTCAGAGCGAAGGGGGCCTATACAGCAGATATTTTCTGGTACCGAAAAAGGATGGGGGTCTCAGACCCATTTTAGATCTACGACAGCTGAACAGAGTGCTTGTGAAACGCCAGTTCAGAATGCTTACGACCAGGAAAATCCTCGCGCAGGTGCGCTACGGGGACTGGTTTGTGTCGATAGATCTGAAAGACGCCTATTTCCAAATACAAATAGCGTCCCATCACAGGCGATTCTTGAGATTTGCCTTCGAGGGCCAGGCATATCAATACACAGTCCTGCCGTTCGGCCTGTCCCTAGCACCTCGTACATTTACGAAGTGCATGGACGCGGCGCTCGCACCCCTGAGACTTCAGGGCATGCGAGTCCTGAACTACTTGGACGATTGGCTGATTCTAGCTCGATCGCGATCGGAGCTCATAGAACACAGGGCCGCATTACTCGAGCACCTCGAGAAGCTGGGCCTCACAGTCAATTGGGCGAAGAGCTCACTGTCTCCCAGTCAGAAAATTTCCTTTCTGGGAACCGTGTTGGACTCGCTGTCCATGACAGCACGCCTGTCACCAGAGCGCGTACTAAATATTCAGCGCGGCGTGAAATCCTTCCGCCACGGCGCGATAGTCCCGCTCAAAAGGTTTCAGAAAATGCTGGGGCTGATGGCCTCAGCAGCCTCTGTACTCCAGTTGGGCCTGCTCCGCATGCGCCCACTGCAGATGTGGCTGAAAGCGCGGGTTCCACCCAGGGCATGGACAGCGGGTCTGTTTCGCCTCAGGGTCGACCTTCAGTGTGTGTCAGCTCTGGAACCTTGGAGAAAAACCGACTGGTATCAGTCAGGTGTGAGCCTGGGGACCGCTTCGAGTGTAAAGGTGGTGTCTACGGACGCCTCCACCTCGGGGTGGGGAGCGCTGCTCGAGGGCAGACCGCTAGCTGGCCTGTGGTCAGAACGGGAAAAGCTCCTTCACATAAACTGCTTGGAGATGATAGCAGTCGACAAAGCGCTACGGCGTTTTTGTCCCCAGATAACAGGCCACCACGTCTTGGTCCGGTCGGACAACATGTCGGTGGTGGCATACATAAATCGCCAGGGTGGCGTCAGGTCACGAAACCTTTACAGGTTGACGGAACGCCTCCTGGTTTGGGCTCAGCACAACCTGCTCTCACTGAGAGCAGCGCACGTGCCTGGTCACCTGAATGTGGGACCAGACAGACTGTCCAGGAACAATGTTCCAGCAGGGGAATGGTCGCTGCACCCGCAGACGGTCCAGCTGCTGTGGAAAACGTTCGGCAGAGCTCAGGTGGACCTATTCGCGTCCCACGAAAACGCTCATTGCCCGGAGTTTTTCTCGAAAAGCAAGGATGCGCTGGCTCATGTTTGGCCCCGCTGCCCCCTATATGCTTTTCCTCCTGTCTCGCTCCTGCCTCAGGTGTTGGAACGAATCAGGGAGAACGGATGCCCAGTGCTGCTTGTAGCCCCGCTCTGGACGAACCAGACGTGGTTCCCTGCCTTGATGCAGCTGGCCAGCACTGCCCCATGGCCTGTACCATTGAGGAGAGACCTCCTCTCTCAGGCGGAGGGCTCGATTTGGCACCCTCGCCCGGAGTTATGGTCCCTGCACGCGGGTACCCGCTAGCCTCCCAGAGGGAGTGTTAAACACGATCGCGCAGGCTAGAGCTCCGTCTACCAGGCGGCTCTACTCCTCGAAATGGTCTGTTTTCTCTGCATGGTGTCAGGCCCAGAGCCTTTCACCTGTGGAGTGCGGGGTTTCGGAAGTGCTTTCCTTCCTTCAAGAGCTACTGGATAAGGGCAGGACCCCATCCACGCTCAAAGTATATGTGGCGGCCATAGCAACGTTTGCAAAACCGGTGTCTGGCCAGTCGCTGGGGAAAAACGACTTAGTCGTGCGTTTCCTTAGGGGAGCTCGGAGGCTGAACCCCCCAAGGCCCCCTTCAGTCCCGACGTGGGACCTTTCCACGGTCCTGGAGGCCATGAAAGGCGCCCCGTTCGAGCCAATCCAGCTGGTGGACAGGAAACACCTGTCGTTCAAGACAGTGTTTCTCATGGCTCTCGCTTCAGGGGACCTACAGGCGCTTTCAGTGAGCGCGTCGTGTATGGAGTTTGGGCCTAATGACTCGAAGGTCATCCTCAAACCAAAGCACGGGTATGTCCCGAAATCCCTCAATACGCCGTTCAGGGCCCAGGTAATTTCCCTGTCTGCCCTTCCGGTTCTCAGTGAGGAGGAGGATGCAAGTCTCCTTTGCCCCGTCAGGGCATTAAGAGCTTATGTGTCACGCTCGTCTGTTTTCAGACAGACGGAGCAGCTTTTTGTTTTGTTCGGCGGGCGTTCCAAGGGACTCGCCGCCTCAAAACAGAGCCTATCCAGATGGATAGTGGATGCCATTGCGCTCGCTTACTCTGCGAAGGGCTTACAGTGCCCCTTGGGTGTCAGGGCGCACTCCACGAGAGGCGTGGCCTCTTCGTGGGCATGGTCTAGCAGGGTTTCCCTGCAAGATATCTGTACGGCCGCGGGCTGGGCCTCGCCGTCTACATTTATAAAATACTATAACCTGGAGGTACCCGCCTTACAAGCTAAGCTTTTGGCGGTCTAAATTCAGTGTTATCTGCCCCGCTGTGCGGCCCAGATGCTGAGTTTACTGCAGCCCCATGAGTATTGACTCACGTATGGCCACCCAGATCAGGCTGAATGCTCTCACCCTGGCTGCGCGTTTGATTGTCATATAATAGCCCCGCTCGGTGCTTTTTTATAGGGAATGACGCTTCCAGCCTCTCTTCCTCTACTCTATGTGAGTTTATGGTGATTATGTACTACATGAGCCCTGGGCTTCGGCCCCTGGGACTTTGGTGTTGGATCCCTGTACGCACGGCGTGTTGCATTGTGTTCCCCTAGCGTAAGCTATTACGCAGTACGAGAGATACTCTCGTAAGAGAACGTACTCGGTTACTAACGTAACCTCGGTTCTCTCTAGAGAGGGAACGAGTACTGCGTATCTTGCCGTGCGTGGAATACGCTCTGGTTCGCTTCAGCGATAAAAACCAGCTTGTATCAGCCTAACGAGCATATTTATGGGGCGAGACCACGCCCCTTCTGGCGGGACGTGACGATATGGGCGCGAATTGCCCCCATTGGTCATTACGTCACGCAGAGTCTCTCTCGATAGGCTGCTGCATTTGCTGCAGAGCAACCAATAGGCGCGCGAGCTGTTTCGCCTATGTTTGCTTGCTGCTGCAAAGCGTTTTACATTAATAAAAAATTAAGGATAATTTTTGGCTTCAATATCTCGCGGAAAAGAGTTTTTCCCCTAGCGTAAGCTATTACGCAGTACTCGTTCCCTCTCTAGAGAGAACCGAGGTTACGTTAGTAACCGAGTACGTTTTTTTTTCAAAATTGGTGTAATTTCATTTTTTTGCAGAATCTGTTAGTTGAAATCACGAAGAAGCCTCTCCATGTTTGAGATAGCAGTATTGGTATATTTAAAAGCTTACATTTTGAGGTTGAAATCGGCTTGTTTTCGGAGATTCTAGCACGCAGTAGGGGCGTGGCGTGTTATTGTCTGTGTGTATTTCCATACTGAATATGGCGCTTTTGTCCCCGCCCTCCAAGTGAACCGCATGGCTACTTATTATGCTGTGCTCTGGTAGGCTCTATCTGATATCAAAATTCAATGAAGATGGACGCCGCAAAGATTGTCACAGACGAGCTGAACCGTGGCAGTTACACCGAAAATGTTTTCGCCGCTCGGGAAACTGAACCGGAGGTATGGGCGTGGCGCGCGCGCCCTCGGTGTTGAATATGGCGGCTCGGCTCGCTGACAGCGGTGGCTGGCTGTTTCATATGTGACGTCCCGATTGCTTTGAATGGGGAAAGTTTTGTGAACTGAACAGACTTAATGGACTGGCAACAATCTCCATAGAACATGAACTGGCACAGAGAATCGAAATAGAGGATGCAGTTAAGACCTTTGCTGCGATGAAGGCCTGCCGTGCGCGTTTCTGAAACGTAAGTTAAGCTTCATTTGCTCTTTAGTCGTTATTTAAGATGCTGAACCTGCTGATGATATAATGTGCTTGCGGACATTTCATTTGTGTGTGTATAGTATACGCACATAAGAAAGTGGTGTAAAGAGATTTGCAACAGTAATTTGAGGAGGTGAAATGTGATTATTTGGAAAATTCCTGTCATGACTGCTTAAAGAAAAATGGCAGCAGGCATTTGCCTCCTGCATAAACTTTAATATTGTTGACATTTTGGGCACACGCGCGTTGCGCACTATTTGCGTTATATGTAGGCCTATGGCTTATTGGTCTTTGTGTGTTGTTGCTGGTTTTGCGTTATATGTATGGCATATTGGTCTTTGTGTGTTGTTGCTGGTTTTGCGTTATATGTATATGGCATATTGGTCTTTGTGTGTTGTTGCTGGTTTTGCGTTATATGTAGGCTATATGGCATATTGGTCTTTGTGTGTTGTTGCTGGTTTTGCGTTATATGTAGGCTATATGGCATATTGGTCTTTGTGTGTTGTTGCTGGTACGTTGCAAATAGAGGGGCATTACAATTGTTTTTCGCCTAGAGCTGCTGCAGAAGTGCACTCATTCGAAGTGCAAAAAAAAGCTGTAAAGCACAGGGGGGAGCTTTACAGGGGGTATGGCTTATCTAAATGAGATGTAAATGAGCCCTATTGTCACTCCTAGCAGCAGAGAGAGGTGAGAACTGCACAATCTTTCGAGGTCGTTTTCTGATCTTTGAGCTTTTTTAAGTGCCTACCTTCAAATGGCCACAACTTCTCCAAATATTATCAGATTTCCACATGTTACACATCGTTGGAAAGCTTGGAGACTACACTTTCAGAATCTACGAATAACTCAAAATGCCCCAGAACCGACTTGTGTCCCTAGTTTCCGTGACTGGTCACATATGTAACCGAGACGGTTTATATGTACATAAAATTCCCAATTGTTTAAATCTCATACAATCTTATCTTTAACTATTGATCAAATCTTGCTTGTTCCACAGCCATATTTTAACCATGTTTGTTAACTTGGATTTAATTGTTTTCACCACAAACAGATTTATGCTGATTCTAAACAATTTGAATGAAAACATTTTGAAAATATGATTATTTAAATAAAATCAAATGATGCAAATAGTTCAATAAACTATGCCATTACTTTCAAGTGCAGAAATCATATCCGTTTCATTTATAGCCCCTTTCACGCAGAGCGATGGTCCCAGAAAATTGGCATAAAATGGCCAGAGTGCCTTCTGTGTGAAAGCAAACACGTCCCGCGATTGATTCCAGGATCGATCCCGGAATGGGGACCTAGTAACATTGCCCTGTGTGGAAAAAAAGCCGCAAGGGGTGTGTCGTAGTGATTTCGACGTTCAGATTCCGGAAAACCACTGGCAGTGTGAATGAACCAAAACCAAACAATCATGAGACAAATTATCATTGTATTCCCTGGAATCTCTGTGTGAAAAGGGCTTATGTTTGACTGGCAAATATGCATCACATTAAGTTCATTAGTTGGTTTATGTTAAATTAGTAATTCAAATGGACGCAACTTTTATATGCGATTCATATACATAAATCTTACATTTTGGCCTAAATATTTATGAGAATAATCCTATTTATAAACCTTCAGTACCTATAAATCTAACCAGTTCACGATGCCACCACAAATCAACTTTTGTTCCAACAAAGAAAAAACTTCTCTCACTCACTATATGGAAATGTATCCAAACTGTTGTTGCAGAGTAATACAGAATCATAAATGAGTTGTTTATCATTTTGCAAGGCTGCATTCACAAAGCTTTACCCACCTTTGCAAAATTGCTGTGGCAACATCAGCATCATAATGAATACCAATAACTCTCTTCCCCTCTGTGATGAATATTACACCAAATTAATCTTCTTAAGGCGGCTCTCAATTACAGAACCGCATCACCCAAACAATGATTAATATGAACCTATTAGTAAGAGCTGAGGTTCAGGGATTATTAATGGAGGCTTTGCAGTAAAAAAAAAAAAAAAAACAGTTTGGCTCACTCTCCAGCTACAGTTTCATGTCGTGGCAGGATGGGCTCCTCCAGCTGGGCAGTCTGGAGCAGGGCACCCCCTGGGGGACAGGAGGGCCAATTACGGAAGATAATGATTCATCACTGGTCCTAATAGAGCCCCCTCTCCTCCTGGTGACTAATTAGGAGAGTATGGCTCTCAGGGTGGAGGGAGCTGGGGATGAAGGGTATAAGCGGAGCACAAGGCCAAATTTGGGATGATTGCATGGAGGATGGCCGATCCCTCCTGGGCGGCACATGCAAACTCTCTATTACAGGACATAATTGATATTTTCATGAAAAATTAATGGCGTCTGAACGGCGTCAGCTTCTTTATTTTCACCAACAGATGAATGAGTACAAGGGGAGGAACAAAACAGGGCAGATGAACAAAGATCCATCAAGGGTCCGCGTCCTTTGAAACCGCAGCAAGAGGGATCACCTTCCTCGGCACTAAGAACTCCAAATTTGTGGACGTTAAGAGGTTTTCTTGTTACCATGGAGACAGAGTGGTAGGGATAGCATAGCAATATAGTAGACAGCAGATTTTGCTGTCAGTCAGAATTTTACATCTTAGTATCACAATAGCTTATCATAAGCATTTTTTTCAAATGAATAATAGTACGGTATGTTATGGGAAACATGGATATGTTCATATTTTTAAGCTTTTTGGGGGAGATTATACAATTACAAAAATGAACCATGGTATTAGCATATTTTTGGACATGGACCATAATATGACTGCATTATATGCATTATATTGATCAAAAGAGAATTTAAATGCATATAATATTAATACTATACTAATTTCATAAATGCTGAATTTTTTTTATCAGTTTCCACTAAAATATTAGCAGAACAGCTGTTTTCAACATTGATAATAATAAGGAATGTTTCTTGAGCACCAAGTCAGAGTATTAAATTTATTTATGAAGGATCATGTGACACCGAAGACTGGAGTAACGATGCTGAAAATTCAGCTTTGCCATCACAGGAATAAACTAAAATATATTTTAAAATATATTAAAATAGAAAACAGTTATTTTAAATTAGAAAATTATTTCACAATAATATAGTTTTGATAGTATTTTTGATCAAATAAATGAAGCCTTGTTGAGCATAAGAGACTTCTTTATATAAATATATATTCAAAACAAATCTTGACCCTAAACTTTTAAACAGTAGTGAATATATAGACATTGTGCAATATTGAATAAAAAGGACTGAATAAGGCTGTGGATTAAAAAAAACTGCCCTGTTGTGATCATTTACGAGTAATATTTGTAAAATTAAATGCATACTAAATCCACCAAAAATGAAGTATATTTTTAAATAATATTTGTTTAAATTAATCTAGTTAGTAAGTACTATTTAAGGACAAATAGTGTGAACACACAAATGCTAGCCACAGAAAGAGAGGGAAAAAAAATACCATAGCCTCAGGAATTAAAAAAAAAAGGTCTCAACTGAGTGCAGGACATTGGAAATTTCACTGGGCCATTTTCCTCCTTTACATTTATAACTTTATCCACTTCAAGGACATACAATTGGTTTATGATACCAGCACCAGCACAAAATGTGGTAATAGAGGCCAAGGAGCAAAAAAACACTGGTGAAAAAAAAAAATCCTCATCATAGTGTGCATTCTAAATGGATCTAATTCACAAAGAGAGTAAAGAGAATAGTTTGAAAAGTGAGATTGGCAGCAACACTTTAAGTGGGCCAGTGAGTAAAGTGCCAGTGATTCCAATCATCAGATGCTTAAAAGCACCGTGTATGAAATGTTACCATTTAAATCCATTCCAAGTCACAGACAAATGGCATTTTTAAAACATGGAATTCTGCCATTATACATAAACGCTGATTTAGATGATAACATGTTCACCACAGTTCACTAAACGCCTCCCGACCCCTCAAACTGAGCATAAATTAGACACCGTCTTCCTTTTCCATTCTCTCCCACTCAAAACGGAAAAAAAAAACTCCAATTTAAAACTTAACATTTCCACGATTAGTTGAATGTGTTCTGCTGCTCATTTCAGCAATATTACCGTCTTGTTTAATGTCTGCCGAGTCTCCCTGGGGACGACTGATTGGGCTTTACGCAGGATTTTTTTGAGGATGACTTGCATTTGATCTCTCACTGGAGTCAAACGGACAAATACATTTGCAGCTTGAACACGATTCTCGGCTAGTTAACATTTGCAGAACTGAGGCAACAGAATAATAACTCAAAACAATGGCACAGAGTGAATGGTGAAATTGTTTAGGGTCTCTTTTTGAAGCTGTCAGCAGTCCGCAGCCGCTAAAGCTAATTGCCTTCCTAAACTCTCACTAGATTGTTGTCAAGGGTTTTGCAATGTGATACACTCAAGAATTAAAGAAGGAGAAAACAATCTAAAACACTGACTAATTTATCTAACGCTTCTTAGTCGGGAGGCTTCAATTACCTTGAGGAACTAATTTTGCCTCCCCAATCATTTACTGAGAGAGATACTGTATGGTATAATTCATATGGAATAATTATATTGCCAAGCTTATATGTGACAGTAATATGGAATTGGAGTGATGGGGACATCTTCTAGTCAGGGCACTGAGAACAAACATATTCCCAGCAGGTCTAGTTAAAGCTGTGAAAATTGAGCTTAAGTTGTAATCATATTGCAAATAAGTGCAATAAGGTGCCCAAGATAGATGACTGTACGCTAAGCAGGATCCAATTGTAAACAAAGCAATAATTTACCATACAGAGAATGCAGCAAAAATAAGAGCCCCAGGCTGTAACAACATGCAGATACGAAGAGCTTGATTGGTTTAAAATGTACATTTGGTATTCTAGTCTCACACAGAGCCATGGAAAATGAACAAACACACTTGGATTGTCTCTCAAGGAGGTCTAATAATAATACCTGGAAAGAGGCATCCGTTAGCATTCATATTCATCTCAGCGGTACTCAGATGGCGCACTCTGTCATCTGTGCTCATTCTACAGACATAATGTTTTGAGCCAATCACCTGAGCTCTAGGAAAATGGCTTCATACCTGGAGAGAGAGAGAGAGAGAGAGAGAGAGAGAGAGAGAGAGAGAGAGAGAGAGAGAGAGAGAGAGAGAGTTTCTTTTCAAAGGCTCCTTGGCCTTTTCAATGGCTTCACTTGTTTCTTTTCTTGTGGTATAAATCGACATTTTTGCCTGACCTACCAAGAAATTTAACAATTGACACATATAACGACTTTTTTTTTCTCACATATTTAAACCCACAAATAAACACTTTCATTGAAAAAAACATAAAAAAAACAAAAGATATTAAATAAAGGTTTTAACCTCACACAGTCCATAAACGCATGAAAATAGTCTCTTTTTGCAAACAAAAAGGGCAACCTTCAGTCACTTCAGAATTCACCAAGGAAACAAATGCATTTACTGCAATAGCATCATGTAACACTCTTCATTGTTAATCCCCAGTTTTTTTGACTAATGGTGACTTATACAAGGCTCTCCATTCTGTGTTTTCATTGACAGCAAGATTGAGTATATTTGAACACAACATTTGAACCCACAATCATTACTTCTTTACAATCTAAAAACATACTGTTGTGTTCTCCCAAACTGGGAGATATACCCAACTTCGGAAAAGGGTCTTTATAATCAGGATTGATTGACCCCTTTGAGTATTGATCCAACAGTTCTGTCTCTTCCTCAGTAAGAGCTGATCTAGATTTTCAAGTGCTTTTGTTACTATACGGCATGATTTGAGTCCTAAATGCTCAGCAATCACGGTCACATTCTTAAAAAGATTTTTTTTTTTGAGTGAGAGAGAGAGAGAGAGAGAGAGAGGAGAGAGAGAGAGAGAGAGAGAGAGAGAGAGAGAGAGAGAGAGAGAGAGAGAGAGAGAGAGAGAGAGAGAGAGAGAGAGAGAGAGAGATGAGAGAGAGAGAGAGAGAGAGAGAGAGAGAGAGAGAGAGAGAGAGAGAGAGATGAGAGAGAGAGAGAGAGAGAGAGAGAGAGAGAGAGAGAGAGAGATCTATATAGATATCCATTATTATTGTTATTGTATATTTTATTAATTTTGTTGTGTGTTTTTGTCCTTTTTATATATTTTTTTATATATCTTTATAATTTTTTTGTTTTAATTTGAATTATTTTAGCACATCAAGTTAAACTAAAAAAGGAGAAATGTCGGCATCTTGCCAACTAACTGAAATAAAATATTTTTTATTTGTATTACTTTTTTTATTTCAAGTAACTCAATAATGGATTAAGTTTTAGTTTAAAATTGTAGATAACATTTAGAATAATAACCCTGTATCTAATATCTAAATATTTACAACAATTTATTTATTTTTTATTTAAATGCTTTTTTGCATATATATGTTTTTTGCATTTAAATCTTTTCTAACAATATAAATCTTTAGTATTACTTTTTATCAATTTAACACATCCTTGCTAAATAAAATAATTTATTTATTTTCTTTTTTTTTAAAGAAAGAAAAAAAATAATGACCACCAAACTTTTGAATGGTAATGTACTGTATACTGTTACAAAAGATTTCTATTTTAAATAAATTGATATTCTTTTTAAACTTTATATTAATCAAAGAATCCTGAAAAAAAAAGGTATCACAAGATTATAAAAAAATATATATTAAGCAACACAACTGTTTCCAACAATGACAATAAATCAGCATATTAAAGGATTTCTGAAGGATCATGTGACACTAAAGACTGGAGTAATGATGCTGAAAATTCAGCTTTGCTTCACAGAAATAAATTATATTATAAAGTATATTCAAATAGAAAACCATTATTTTATATTGTAATAATATTTCACAAAAGTATATAGTACTGTTAAAATTTCAGCACGGTGGATCAAAGGATGAAAAAATTCTCAAGTTATCAGCCAACCAAAACACACAATGGAATGAAATGAAATGAATGAAAATCCTAACCTTGCACCTATATTCTGAAGTGTTCAGCCAGTGACTTTAATGACATTTCACAAAATCATCAGAGAAAAGGTGGAGGAGAGGTCTCTCTTCACCCACAATGCCACACTTCTTCACTTCTGATATACAGTAACAGTCATACCTCAAGACCGACTCCATAAGGACAACGGCAGATGCAAAACCATAGATTCAGCAAAGATACATTCTCCTAGTCTATTCATACAGTAAATGGCATCAGGACCGGGGAATTATTGCCACAATAAAATTATGTGCCATATCACAGCGTTATTTCATTCTGTGCAGGAGCAAAGAAGAAACATTCCTCATGCAGGAGCAGAAAATAATGTCTCTCTCTTTCCAGTTGATGCGACTTGCTTCTTATTAAGGGCAGTTTATGCTTCCATCGCTGAAAGGCATGAGGAACAGAACAATAAAGAAACATAATAGAAGAGGAGAATTACTGGAATTTCTTTCCTTCCATTCGCCTCCTATCTAGTGTTAGGTGTCTGACTGCTATTGACCAGAGTTTATTAACTTCCGTAAGAGAAGGGAAGAAGAAATAACCTCAGGTAAAACCCAGGATTTATCTTCCTTTACACAGTTTCTGTTACTGTCATACAGTCCCTATGCTGAGTTCTCTAATCTGGTTCCTATTGAAGATAGAAAATGGTTCCTATTGCCTGAGCAATAGTTCAGGACTTGAGTAAATTAAATTCAAGAGCACAGTGTCACTAGTATTATGTTTTGTTTTAGGATTTTTTGGGGATATATGTATATACTGTATATATACAACTCAGTTAAAAAGTTTGGGGTCTGTAAGATTTTGTAATGTTTTTGAAAAAAGTATTTTATTTGATCAAAAATACAGTAAAAACAGTAATATTGTGAAATATTATACCACTTTAAAAAACTGTTTTCTATTTTAAAACATTTAAAAATGTAATTATGTAAATGTATATGTATTATTTCTGTGATTTCTGAATTTTCAGCATCATTACTCCAGTCTTCAATGTCACATGATCCTTCAGAAATCATTCTAATATGCTGATCTAATGATCAAAAAACATTCTTATCATAATCAATGTTGAAATCAGTTGTGGTGCTTAATATTTTTGTGTAAACCGTGATACTTTTTTTGCAGGATTATTTGATCAATAGAAAAATAAAAAGCACAAATCTTACAAATGTTTTGTAACATAAATGTCGATTTTTTTTTTTTGTTTGTTGATAAATAAAAATGTTGCATCAGTCTAATGGGTTGATAATGATAAACAAATGTAATACAAATTGGACATTATCATTTTTCAAAATTTATATAATAAGCGAGTACCTCATGAATCCATTTTTCAATGTCTTTGTCTTATCCTGAATCACTACGGTACACCTATAATAAGTGTTTATATTCGGACTATTTTAGACTGGTACGGGTCGTACCACTGCGGAGTAGCCCAGTACCTGCGTGACTCTTCATAGACATAAACAGAGAGAAGTAGCTCCGGCTACAATGTTCTTCCGCATGACACATGCAGATCTGTTTATTAACCGCTGGAGCGCCAAAAATTACAGACTACAGCTTTGATCAACAAAAGATAATTCTATCTTATTAAAAAAAAATGATATGCTCTTATTGATAACTGAAAGAAAAAAACACCAAGCTCTTGAAATCCACCTTAAGCAATCAATCAGTCAATCAATCCTGTTTTCTGCAAATTTGCAAACAATATTCTAATCACAATATTTGTTAGCCCATATTACCTGTAACAGAGTGCAGCTCCACACATCCATCATGCAGGGAACACGAGGACTAAACTTGCCCCCGGTAGTGGAGCACAGATGGACGGATTGATCCTGGCCTCTGGAATCAGGATCATCTACCTCCCGCTGCTAATTGCTGATAGCCAGCAAAGTAATGAGTGATGAATTCCTGCCTTCAAGATTGTGCTGATTAAGCTGTTCTGGAGTGTTGCAGAGGCAATACATGTGACCAAAGATGATCACTCACGACCTCCTTCCTCTAGCGGACAGGTGTTTGAGCCGCTGTAGTCCTCATACATCTATCATGGATATAAAACACATTCAAGAAGAAGACGCTGACATTTATATATGTGTGCGTCTTTGAGCAGAGGCATTTATTGTGGGCTACATTTTGCCAAAAACTCTACTTACCTGACAGCTATTCTCTTCTGTTTGAGTTGTGAGGTCAAAGGTCATAGATGCAAGTGCTCCTATGAGACAAAAGACAGGTTGTATAATTGAGTTTGCATTCTAGAGGACCAGGGGGTGTATCTTCAATTTGAATGGGAAACAGAAAGTCAGAGAAATTTATCTCCCTGTCATCTCCAATCCACCCTGGCACTACGTTCTGCCCCTCCGCATTGGCAGCAGGGGGGAAATAAAACAACAACAGTTATTAATGAGGTGTTGTGCCAAGTGCATACATGCATGCATTTCCCGATAGCAAATCCACTTCGTTAATGGCATACACAATTACTTCAAGAGGCATTAATATACTGAACGTGAGCAGGAAGCTTCACTTTAGCATTTCTAAAGTGGAGAATGCTTTTGGCTAGCGTGAGTGTCATCTTAAGAGCTCCTTGGCTGATTAGACCTCATGCTTTAACAGTTCTAAAAATATCACCATAAAATTTCTAAATGTCCTCACAGAAGTATATGTTTGCGAGCGAGAAATTGTCTGAAGGCTGAACGAGAACGAGAGCCAAATCAAGCCCAAACTAATTGCTGTAACGCAGTCCTTAAAGTGTGACAGAATATATATTAATCTGCTTGATGAGAGTTCATTAATCAAGATCAGCATCGAAAGCCATTTTCCTCTCAGAGGAAATATGCAAATAGACTCTAATTTAAATACACACCACAAAGCTAAAAGAAATGGCCTTAATTTTCTAGTCAGTGCATAAAGAATGACCGGTGACCGCGGTTCTAAATTGAGACACCAGCCGAGAATGATTGCTATACAGCTCAACCCATATGTGGATAAAGTCCACAGCATGTGCACATCCAGGCGGTGAAATCCACCTCAAAGGGAAGCTGTGAGACGGGGAATTATCCTCACCAAAGCCTGCTGAACACCGTCAAAATTATGAGAGTCTCTCACTCAGCCAGAACAAATATTAGTAGAGCTAAAGTAATAATATTAGCAAATATAGTCAGATGTGCTTTAGTCCCTGTGTAACTACAGCCTTAATTGCCTACAAAGCTTTTAAGATTACATTTTAGTACCTTCTAGAGTCAGAGAATGTGACAAAGAAGTGTTAAACCATGCCAAGTAAACATCAAGCCTAAGCTAAACAGCTTTTGACTGTTGGTCATCCTTTCTACTGGTTATGAAATGATTACAAAATGACAGCTATGGGTTGAAAATCATAAACAAATCACAGAATGTCATAGCTATTGAGCAAAAGATTTTGGTGTATAATTTGCAGCTAATGTTGGAAATTAAAAAACCTAGAGTATTTTATTTGAACATTTTTGACAATTTTATTTAGACAAAACATGCATAAAAATGAATTTAAAAAAATTATATGAACATTATTTCAAAAGGAAAAGTAACATTTAATGAAAATTGACATTTCTGTAACATGTATAACATAAATTATGATCTATACTCAATGTGAAATACTCTATATTCTAAATTATACGTTTATAGATACGTATACACATACACACACACACACACACACACATATATATATAATTCCTATAAAAATATATATTCAATGTATCTTTTTTTCTTTTTGTAATCAATAACCTTGAAATTATCAGAGTAAATCATCAATACTTCATGTCAACAAATTTCAGTGTTTATTTGAGGGTGTCAAATCAGAACATGTTTTTGCTGCTCTAGCAAGTCTTAGTAAAATGTAATCAACCAGCTCATTTCAAATCGCAATATAATCCCTAAACCTCAGTGCTCTAGTGCACCTAAAGGCTCTGCTGCCGACGGTGAATAATAGGAGGTCTCCATCTGTGATCATACTTTGGACATGGACCACCCCCCACCTCCCATCCCAGCAACTGCATACCCTCGTACTCAGGGTTCATTTCCTCTTTCAGAAAATAAATCTCAAGGACAATAGCTGCAATTAATTCACTTATTTACTGAGCGGGAAAAGCTAATCAAATTCTGCCGCAGCTATCCGTCCTTCATGCATTTGGCTCTCAAATTAACCTCTCAGTGGCCCTTTCTGTGACTGAAGAAATGCTGATATGCAGCATGCCCTCCTGGAGGCATCCCTCCACCGAGAAATTCTCTACAAGGGTTGGTTTAAACTGATGACCACAGCTTGAAACTGGTAGTTAGATGAATGCCACTTGACTTGGTGGGACTTCAGTCCAATATTACAAAAAAATTGAAAATGAAACCAGGCACTATAGAAATGTAAGAGCAACGTTCACCACAAGTCCCTACTTTAATTAGTTTCCTGTGTCAACATACATCAACATGCTTTTCAGTGTAATCCTCCATTGATTGAAACACCCATCAAGTACTCTAGAGTCATTGCCATTAGCGAAGAAGTCTCAATTCCATCCATCCATCCCAATAAACCCACATAAATAAACCCCCAAAAACGTATATAACATGACAGGTAGTTGATATCCCAACATTTATCCTATACCACTGAACAGAAAAGGTGTAAGCGCATTTGGTTACAACAGGAATGTAAGTCCAGGCAGTTCCAACAAACCCCAGAACACATGAAAGACCACAACATTAATTTAGACCTCCTCCTGCGTGAGCCCTGTTCTATCAACTTCTAACTACAGAAGCTTCTCTGAGACCTGATGCACGGGAACTTCAGAGGACTGAAACTCTTTTCTTGACGCAGGCCGAGAGAAATGGGCAGGGTGGAAATTGCATCCTCACCACCCCCTGCCAAGTGCATTTTCATATTCCCATCCCCTTATCATACGCCTTTGAAAGCCAGGAGAGTATGGGGGCCAGTTGTAGACTTTGCAGATGTCTGTTTGATGCCTTCACAGCAGACATCCTCAAATAGATCCCAAACGAGTCAGGAAAACCTTCAGTGCTAGGTGTCCAAGGACCAATTTTGGAAGGCTGGTGAACGAGGACAACCTAGGGGAAGGGAGCATGTTTGGCTTGAGACATAAAGTAAGAAAACACCCCACCATTTATTTGATATCCATAGACTGTCAGAAGCACTGAGCATATTAGTCCTCTTGGGGGGGGGGGGGGGGATATTTTATTCCCTTCAAAACAGGATATGAAAAGAAGCCTCAATGCTGGAACTTTTCTTTAGATAACTTGACTGTGACTGTTATCTTGGCAAGCACAGTTGCCCCCAATCTGACCCTTGGTGTATCATCATTTCTTACAAACAAGACCTCCAGTGATCTGCAACCAAAGACACATGTGTCACTGTTAAATTTTAACCTTCAAACACCAAGCTTAAGTTTAGCCATATTGTGTTCCTGACCCATACAAATGCACCTTGCTACTGAAACCCAAATGATATGAAAGCAATAAAAGAGCTTACCATTTCAGGCGGCTGGGTTGAATTCTCAGATGTGGTGCAACAAGGTTGCAAGTTTGCATAATGTTTCTCTTCTTTCTCTACCAATTAAATTGTACTTTCAGTGAGACAGTTAACCCCTTACTCATAAGGTTATGGTACCCTTGGCCCTGCAACACCCTGATAACAATTCATTAAACTTTCTGGTAGCAAAATAAGGGTAAAAATGTGTGGTGTATCAGAGCTTAATTTGCATGTTTTTGTGGAAATAAACTAGTTGAAACTCAGAATTCTTCCCATCCAGTCACTATTTATTGGATCTAGACAAACAAACATAAAAATGAGGACTCTATTGTAGCATAACATAAGCATACAGTATATGACAAATTTGCCTTCTTGTCATGAGGCAATGGATTATAAACAATAAAATTGATTAACTATTGGAAATTACCCAACAAAATGTGTGTGTGAACATTACAGTAGAACATGATATTGTATATAGGCCCATGAATACACAAGGAAAATCCTCATTTACACAAAATCTATCAAATAATAATATGATCACCCTATGAACTTTGTGACTTATCACTGAGAATAAATCACACAGACTGGGAAGGAGCTAAACTCTCCAATCTGTTTGGCTGAAACTTATTCTGAAGCTAAAAATTATTCCAAATATGGTCATGGCAAATGGAATCCCTAAGAATCCCTAAATATAAATAGGAAAGTGCAAAGGACAAACTTGAATGATCTAAATGCCATCTTGTGAAGTTGTTTAGCGTTCACACTACTTGCCCTCAGGAAGCATGTCTGTTGGCACGGGACTACTTAACACGAGGGTCACGTACTTGCACCCCCCTATCTGCTAACCCCTTTGCTCTCTCTCTCTCTCTCTCTCTCTCTCTCTCTCTCTCTCTCCTGCTTCACCAGCTCTGGGGTGAGCGATGGGCTACGAAAGATTAATGCATCTTCAACGGCTTGTGTGAAATCAAATTACTGTACAGTCATCCTCATGTGAACCAGACTTGCCCTATTCTAGCCCTTTTCTAACCATTGTAAAGGATGGTGTTAATTATTTGCTGCTACATATACATGAACATATGCATATACAGATAAGAAACAAGGCAGAGACGATTTCTCCACAACAATGAGCTTTTTCAATGAAGAGGGACGATTCTGATACTATCATCTGATAGAGTCTCAATATCTCATATTCTCTGTAATCAAATAGTCAGTTATGAGGAGAGATGATGCTGTCATGTATTTTCCATTTCCTCATATAGACCGAGCACATGGGCTCAGACAACGCCTCCCTTTCTCATTTCGGTGGAACTCAGATTACATCACAGGGAGAGGTGCGAAGGCGCCACTCATAACAATGTCACATTGCATTAAGTCTGCCATGCCACTCGTGGGCCTCAATCAAATTTTAGCTCACTCTACCTATCTGCGACTACAATTGGATTTGCTCAAAGACGACGGGGATTATGGCTACTTCTGTGTATATATATTCCACTTTCTTCAATCTAGCATTTGATCATGCGATCAAGCTCTTGGGGAATAAGCCGCTTCAGATAGCTTTGGTGCGTAATAACCTATGGGGATTGAAGATGGAGTGAATGGCAGGGGCAGGGTGTTCAAATACAGGCAATATTACAGGGACAAGTCCCACAGTGAAACACTGGAAGTAGACAATGATCCTTGTTATTGAGGGAAGTCACGCTTCTTTGGATACGGGTCAGCGGGGTCAGACCTAAGTGTATAAGGGAATATGTGCGCTATATATGTGTGGACGGTTTGCCCAAGGTACTAGAAACAAGCATGAAAACTGTTTTGAGAGGAGGCAAACAATCCTGTGCTTGCAGCCGAATAGCAAACTCTGTGTGCTCTCTGAATTAAGATTCGATTATTCAGGATTGGCTTCTGGCTAACCAATGACACTGGAGAACCTGGAGAATTTTTTTCACCCCAGAGGTGCATTCAAAATGATTGGGTTGACAAGTTCACATGGACGAAAGCAGATAATCTACCTTTTTTCTGGCATATAGCTGTTGCTTTAAACAACTCCTCCACAAAAGTTTGCATGCAAACATGGTATACTTCGGTCTTATGGGAGACTAGGAGTGCAACCTGTAAATGAAAGGGTAAAAATAAAGATTTAAATGCAGCTATTTTGTGTCAAATTGGTGTGTCTCAAAATTGTTAGTCAAATGCTGAAAATTATAAAATTATGAATAAAAAACTTTTGGTAAAAGGAAAAAAATATATAATTACAGACAAACAATAGGCAAATACTTAAAAAAAACTAAGGTTTTAAAAAAAAGGTTTAAGTGATAAATGGTTTGTGTATTATTGTATTTTTAAATTTAACATTTAAAAAATGAAATAAAGTAATATTTAAAGTTTATTTAATTCAGGAATTAAAACAAATGTAACAATAAATTATGCGTTTAATTTGGACAAATAAATAGATAATTAAAACAAGAGACCAAATATATCTAGAAATATGTCCATTTTAAATGTGATTTTTTTTTTTTTTTTTTACTAACTACATTTTAAAAAGAGTTTTAAAAAATAGTTTAAATGAGTTTACTGAACTGTAACTTTAATAAGAGTTTTATTAGTTTGAAAATTGATTTACGTTTATATTTTTTAATTGATACATTTATTTTTTCAGATAAATGATTTTTGATCTGTACTTATTCTGTTGTATGAGAACTGAACAGAGCTGGATGATGAGGTAATTTTTTTGCATAACTGCTTTATAGATGAACAAATTTAATAATTGATGATCTTTACAATGGAACTGAATCAACACTGAACCGGCTTCAGCTCAACAACAGCCGACATTTTCCTGTTATCACCATCGCCATCAAAACCATATGTATTGTATAAAGAGCTACATAAATAAAGTTGACTTGACTAGTTGTCCATAATAATGTAATCTCTTTAAACCTGAGACTAGCAATGGACATGGATAACATAAGTTTCTTGCACACATATACAGTACTATCCGTGTCAAATCACCACCATGCCGCAGTTACACGTAACACAAGACTGGTTGAATGGCCAAAAGTGGCATCTGTGACAATTACAAAGTGCTGCGGTACAGTAGTATGCAGAGCAGAGTTAGATGGAGAAAAGGCAGGTGATCAGTCTTAAGCTTGCCTGTAGAGAGTTACCACGTGGCAGACTAACAAAGACAGATTAGCATCCTGAAGGTATGGCATTAAGCTAGAGATCCTCGACGTGACTTAGTGCGGCTAACGTTCCATAGGGTTAAAGAAATCACATTAAGTCTTGGGGAAGACATCAATCTTCGGCTGCGTTAGAAAACTCCAAGTGTCTTAGTTAGAAGCAACGAAAGATGAGTTTTAATGTTAAATGCTAATCTGATGTTTCATTTGTATGATGCATCACGGTGGTGAAAAAAAACCCACCCCACACACTGGATTGTGTTTGAAAAGAGCAGTGTTTGCAAAGCCAGACTCTAAAATCGTTATCGAGTGCCCTCTCCTTGAAGGGTGAGTAATACTTGAGATGCAGGATGTTTCCTCTTCTGCCAAGCTTTTCAGCAGAGCGCACATCCCTCATAGGAGGTTCTCTTTACCGTATTGACTGGGGATAAGTTTGTCACTGGATCCGGATTAAAGTCTTAGGCCTATCAGTAAAATGGAGGAGAAAGAAGGGGTGGAGGAGGGAGGGAAGAGGTTTGTTTACCTATATTGGCTTCTGTGTACTGAACGAAAGTGGTGGATGAGAGAAGGAAAAAGTAGGACTCCTGTTCCAATGTCACCGCAAGATTGGACATCTCAGCCAAGATAGATAACACACACGGCGCTCTTAATTAATCATCAGCGCCATATCGATGTGTCAATAAGCCCTCACTTGTCAGCTCACCAGCCGCCCTCCATTAAACCTGGAAGCCCTGGAGTTCTAATTTAGCTTCTCTTGCGATGCTCCTTGGCTGTCAGAACGCAGTGCTTCATCCTACGGCACGTCACTCACGCGAAGCTCTCAGGCACGCGAATGCTCCTCAGGACTCAAAATGTTGAAGGACAAAAGCCTCCTTTCCACTTCAGATGCCTTTCACCTTTACGCGGAGGGAAAAAAGCTTTCATTTAGAACCAAAATAGTCGTGTTTAGGCCTGCACTCAAACCTTGATGCAGGAGTCAGATATGCAGTCAATACAATGTTCGCAGTGGACAACAGTGTCGCTTTACTATTGTAGCCGGCGTTCTCACGTTTAATCCACTTCAAATCCTATTAGAAAAGAGATGGAGCCTGTTTGGCCCGAATGCAGATCAAACATTACCTAGCTATGTCTCTGTTCTCACCAAATGCAAATGTTGTTCTACCCCCCAAAACCGGATGAATAGTAAATGAAGGAAAAATACCAGCGGAGTTTGCAGGCAGATTACCTGCCCAAAGACCTGAGCCTAATTATTATTCATGTTTACAAACTTTCATCTCCTGAGGACAGCCCAGCCCGCGACGGCGCATACATAATGAGCAAACAGACCACGCTCTTCGTGTGGATCTGGACATGCATTTATTCATGTAGCCCACACACACACACATATTCACTTACAAAACACACAGCGCTCGTAGTGTCTCAGGGGATCAGACATTTATGAAGACGCCAGTTCGATGGCATTATGGCAGCATTACGCATTCTTGGCTGCAGCTTCCCCCCGATACGACCGGTACTCGTCCCACTCCTGCAATTGCTTAAGAAGGCCCGTCTCCACAAGCCTCGGGGGAGATGCAGGAAGAGGCTTTGGCCGTCACGGTCTTGCGCGGCATCCCGGCACCGAGAGGCTCTCGTAGATTCTCGAGCCATATGGATGACGGCAAGAAGTGTGTGCGTTTCTGCAAGCGTACAGTGAGGCAGGCTACAGAATAGGAGAATGAAAACCCTAAGGATGAGACAGCGAGAGCTATTCCTCTGGTCACGGGTTCTCAGTGGGCTATTGATTGAGTATGCTTAGACCCTGGGGCAGACTACTTTCCCTCTAGATCCCTTTTCGTGTGTGTTTGTGTTTGCCAGATAAAATCTTCCATAAACCATTTTCAAACTCCTCTCATTAACCTCTTGCCAAGGCGGATGTGGTTTATAGCGCTCAGGCTTTGAAATGAATGGCTGTAATTCCAGACTTAAAAGTTTCAAAGGCTGATTTCACATACAGCTTAGCTTCCAGCTCTAATATATAAATTTCTTGCAGTTAAATTGAGTGAATCATAAGTCAATTACAGCAAAATGTAAGAGGTTCTAACTAAGAAGTAGACCAGTGTGTTGCATTTAATTTGTCTGTAGCAAAGATGGGCACTTCAACTCCATTATGAAGCAATAAATCATTCTGAGTACACTAGATTATAAATTATAAAAAGTGAAAGACTCACACGAAGGTCCTTGGCTATCAATAAAAATTAATAGGTTAACAAAGTTTACATATCTATGGAGCTCGTATATGCTTTGCACTTTTACTTTTTGCCCTCTTATCAAAAGTTCATCAGTTTTGCTCTTTTTTTCTTCTATGTTTCTGGCCATCTGCTAGGGTCTAAAGTTACAGCCCCCAACCACAATCCCACTCACCTTGGGTACATGCTGCAGGTCGTGACACTCAAGGGTGCTTCAAGGGTTCTGTGGATGACATACTGTAGAAACATTAACACCCCAAAGGATCACCTACAAGAAACAATAGTGTTTTATAACAATTAAAATGTATTTGATTTATCAACTAAAATGTATTTGTAAAATGTATTTGATTTATACATACTTATTGAAAATATGAATGAAATAAAAAACACTATACATAATTAACAGTATTATACTATTATGCATTATATTACTTATAATATTATTAGTTCAATGGCTGTGTATAGTTCCCTTTCGAAGGGAACTCAACAATACGTCAACGACGTTATGGGGAACGCCTCAGGCGTGACAGGTGTCTGAAATCACTATCAAATCACGTCAATCATATTGACCGGCGACAGCCCGTGAATCATTAGCGTGAATGATTAACGTGCGACCTGGAAGTATAAAGGGGCGCCTTGCACACATGACAAATCATCTCATCGTCTTCAGGGACTGTCTGTTTGAAAACGCTACTCAATGAAACGGTAAGAAAATTAAATGTACAGCACACGAGTGTGTTTTTCCTGCCTGGGAGAAGAGCGCGCACGGGAGATTCTCGAGGGAATCCTCTGTGTGAACTGTGAGCGTTTTTCTTTTAAAACGCTCGCTCTCGTCTGGCCCTCTTCTCGAGTGAAGGGGGTTCAACGTCTGGTTCTCGTGGTCCCGCTCGTGCCGAGGCAGAGCGGCGACTTGCATCATGGGCTTCCAGATAGAGCTCGTTGATCATCTTGAGAGTGCTGTAAACCTCTCAGATGATTCGACGGCTGACGAGGGCAAAGCAGGTGCTCTTGCTGCTCTTCAGGACGAGCAGGAGATGGCTGAGGAGGTTTATAATCAGGTAGATCCTGAACCCTCTCAGCCACCCTGCCCCGTGTATGCAGGTCTGGTGGATGTTGTGGAGCGCGCCGCCAACAGGCTGTAGCTGCCATGGCAACGCACTAGAGGAGAGACCGCTCGCGGTAGGCTCGGCGATCGGTTTCTCCCCGGCCATACCCCACCAGCTCAGGTGAGCCTAATCCATTCCTTCCTGATCTTCACACAGAGATCTAGAGGGCATGGAAGAGCCCATTCTCTGCCAGTATTCACTGACATCAGCGGGTTAATTTCGCTGATGTTGAGGGGATCGCAGAGCATGGGTATGTGTCGATGCCGCCCATTTGACGAGTCGTTTGCGAACTATCTCATGTCTGGGCAGGCGTCGACACTGAGAGCTCCATTTCTGCCATCCAAACCGCTAGAGACAACAGCGCGTTTGAATGGCAGAGCATACACGGCAGCAGTTCAGGCTGGTGCTTCCCTGCACACCATGGCGGTGCTGCAGGCATACCAGGCCGACCTGCTGCAGGATCTCGACCAGGGGGCAGGGATGTCCCCTGAGGCGGTTACTGAGCCGCGCCGAACCACGGTTTTTGCGCTCCGGGCCACCAAACAGACTGCTGCCACGATCAGTCGGTCGATGGCGGCGATGGTGGCCACGGAGAGACAGCTTTGGTTAAACCTGGCCGACGTTGAGGAGAAAGAGGGCCTTTCTCCTCGATTCGTCGGTTTCGCCCTCTGAACTCTTTGGCCCCTCCGTGGAGGCGGGGCTTGGGAAGTTCAGGGAGGCGAAGGCGCGCTCAGCTGCTTTTAGGAAAAGACCTGCATACCGCTGAGATCCGGTTCCACGCCCAGGCAGGCGGGAGGGCCTGGCCCTTCACGGTCTGAGGACCATAGACAGGGCCAGAGAGCCAGTGTCGCCTCTCGTGCGCCCCCTCTGTGGAGGAACA
The DNA here is from genome assembly GCA_026230005.1 of Gila orcuttii. NCBI lineage: Eukaryota > Metazoa > Chordata > Actinopteri > Cypriniformes > Leuciscidae > Gila > Gila orcuttii. The sequence goes on along the minus strand of JAPDVR010000021.1, from coordinate 12,913,169 downwards.
GGGCGCAGGAAAGGCGTGACTCCCGCTAGAAGAGGGATCTGAGGGAGGTTATCCAGCACAAGCGCATACAGCGTCGCGGATGGATAATCTCCCCGGAGGGCTTCATTAAAAAGAGAAATCCAGCCCTCTCCTCTCTTCTGACTCCCCAGACGTGCATTACATCAGGCCTGGCGCTGGGCCTATGATAAGAACGATGTTCCGATGGCCCGCCTAGGCTTGGTTAGTAGAAACGCCTCTTTCAGGCATGTAAAGTGGTGGACCCCAGGTTCATAAAGAACTATCTGGCGAGTCTTCACTCCGCACGCCGCAGGTGAGCTGTCTGGTCTTTTCAAGAGTCAATTTTGTGAATTAAAATTCCGAAATGTATCTCTCTACAGACCTCGTTCCCTGTATAGAGCTATGGGGTCATGTCATTTGCTATGTCATCAGGTAATAAGGTAAGAGAAGTTTCCTGGATTATTAGGGCCCTGAAGTTCCCCATTAGGTGGCCAGAACGATAACTATGTTAGCCTTCGGGCTGTTAGCCACCTCAGGGTAGAGTAGTTGGTCTCTCTCTTAGAATTTTTTACTTAGAGTGTTGACTGACGCTAGAGCTTCAGATAGATCTTATGTCCGGCCCACGGGTCCGTTTGACTTCTTCCTGAGTATTTCGCCCCTTGAGCTCTGTTTGGGTTTTCATTAGGCTGAGCGATCATGCAGCCCTTTGTATGGAATAATACAGACTATATTCTTTAGTAAGGCTGTGGCTCCTCCGAGCCCTCAGATAGATCTATGCCTGCAGGCTGGCCCTCACCAGGGCCGCCTCTGTAGCTGGCCTAGGCTGTGCCAGGGATAATAGAAGTGCTCTGCTAAAATTTAGCATTGCTTCCTCTGAACCTTCACTTTGTGAATGTAGGTTTCTAGCATCCCTGTATAAACAGCCTCCTCCCATGGGAGTCGTTAGGCCAAGGCCCGCCCCCTTCTCTGCATTCTGGGGTGACTAGAGTAATGCAGCATGGTGCAGAGGATGGTTTGTAAGGACATGGTAGGCCTCAAACAGGCCTCCGTGGTATATATGTCTTTATTGAGCAGGGTTAGGCCGTCTTTCGCTTCACGAAGAAGACTGGGTTTCCTGCCCGACCCTGCCATGCAGAACTGGCCTACGGATTTAGGCCGCCAGTTTAGGCTTCACTCACCTCGCTGAGCTACTGCTCGAGCGCTAGGTTGTAGGTGGATGGCTTTCATTCAAGCCCCACTCCCCTAGGTTGGGCACAGATAAATTTCTGTCACCCCTAGAGCCGCTGGCAGGCCCGGACCCTGGTAACCTCAGGGTGAGGTGTGAGTATCCCCCTGTGATACAGGGTAGGTCTGAGCACTTCACTCCCAGTTCTGTTTATCCTACCTCGCACCACTATGGCTCGGGTCGAGTATGAAGTAAGCTTCACTTCTTCTGTGGTCGAAGTATGCTCCCCTGAAGCCAGAGCATTGCCCTGAGCTGACGCCCATGCATAGATGGTAGGCCCCTGACTAATGGGGCCTCCGTTGAGGCAGAGTGGCGTATGTTGTACTCCCCTTGTTTTAAGGGTGCTAGCTTTTTTGCGGAGTACACTGCCATGGGCAATGTGATTAGGCACCAGGATGCTGTAGGCGCTGCGTAAACAGCTTTGCTGCCAACGAAGGCTGCGCCATTAGGTAGTAGGCCTCAGCAGGCCTCCTTGATTGGACAGCCCCCTAGAGGGCACTGTAGGCCAGCTCACTTTACGTGGTTGGCCTTGGTGGTTCGGGCAGTTGACTCACTGATGGGTAGTAGGCCTTAAACAGGCCTCCTCGGAGGTGAGTCCCAACATTGTGGGACATACCTTATAGCGCTACTGGAAGCCCATTAGTAAATTATGCTTGTGTAGTATGGTTCCCAACAGTGTACTTTATAGCAGAATATGACTTGCTATTAGCTAGTAGGCCCGACCAGGCCTCCCTGATAGGCGAGTCCCCAGCTGGCTGGCCTTAGCAGGCCACCTTATACTATCACCCGGACTCAGGGCTCAAAGCTAACAGTGGTTATCAGGTAGTAGGCCGCTCAGGCCTCCCTGAAGGTGAATTCCCACTTAAGATGGTTATCAGGTAGTAGGCCTCAGCCGGCCGCCCTGAAGGCGAATTCCCACTTAAGTTGGCTATCAGGTAGTAGGCCTCTCTGGGCCTCCCTGAAGGTGAGCTCCCAAATATTGTGGCTGTCAGGTAGTAGGCCGCTCTGGGCCTCCCTGAATGTGAGCGCCCAAATATTTTGGGTGTCAGGTAGTAGGCCTCACCAGGCCTCCCTGAAGGTGAGTTCCCACATGCTGTGATTATCAGGTAGTAGGCTCCTCCAGGCCTCCTTGAATGAGTACGGTCAGGTAGTAGGCCTCACCAGGCCTCCCTGAAGGTGAGCTCCCCACATACTGTGGTTGTAAGGTAGCAGGCCTCACCGGGCCTCCCTGAAGGTGAGTTCCCACGTACTGTGGTTATCAGGTAGTAGGCCTCTCTTGGCCTCTCTGAAGGTGAGCACCCCACATACTGTGGTTATCAGGTAGTAGGCCTCTCTGGGCCTCCCTGAAGGTGAGCACCCCTCTTACTGTGGTTATCAGGTAGTAGGCCTCACGGGCCTCTCTGAAGGTGAATTCCCACTTACGTTGGCTATCAGGTAGTAGGCCTCTCCGGGCCTCCCTGTAACGTTCCCTAGTGGTGCTGGGTTTATGAAGCTAGTGGTCTCTTGCTATCAGTTTCAGCTAGCCTTAATAGGCAGCTGCTGAAGGCGAGCTTGCGCCCTGGCTCGCTAAAGTGTTCATTCTCTGCTATTGGTTCCCTCCCGGAACTTTTTCTGCCTACAGCCTGGTTTGCCTACCAGGCAGACCTGTGCTCCCCTCACCGAGGGTCTCTATGAGCATGCGGCTTCCTGAGTCTGGTCAGACGGTCGTAGGCCTCTCGTGAGGCCTCCCAGTTAGATCAGCCCTTAGGCCTTCACAGGCCTCCTCAGTGTTTTGAAACACAGACACTGGGTTGATCCGTGGATAGAGTAGAGAAACTCCCCTCGCTAGCAAGGGTTGGAAAGCACTATGCTGAGTCATACTCTCCGGGATATCCCGTCTCTGAGATCCGGGCCGAGTGGTTCACTGCCAGCTTCGCAGTCCCTCGGGTTGGATGCCTTTCTTAAGGCTTTGTTGTCCAGAGGCTCTGTCTTCAGACAGACAGGATTTGGCCAGACTAGTGTCTATGTACTGACGCCAGGTCAGGCCGTCCTGGTGGCATTTCGGGGTGAGTACGTTCCCCTGAATAGTGACTGGCTGGGGTTCCTTCGGGTTCCCTAGCCACATTCCCTAGAAGGGACCCCTTCTAATCGGAAGCTGTGGTTCCAGGCCCGGAGCCGGCCCAGGTAGACCTTTTTATTTAACCATGTTTATGAAGGTTTTTCTGTGAGGCTGTAGCTTGGGCTATGACCGTAGGGAATGCTGTCACTGACAGCCCAGTGTGACCTGAGGGTGAGTGGTTCTAGCGTTTCATTTGAAGTTGCTGGTTCTGACAGTTGTCACTGCCACTTGGCATGCACTCCCCTTAGCATGGCGGAGTTGGTATATCGTTCCCCATAACGTCGTTGACGTATTGTTGAGTTCCCTTCGAAAGGGAACGTCTCAGGTTACGACTGTAACCTATGTTCCCTGAGAACAGGGAACGAGACAATACGTCTCCCTGCCATGCCTCGGGGCTTGCCTACCGTACAGTCCCTTCAGACGATAAGGTGATTTGTCATGTGTGCAAGGCGCCCCTTTATACTTCCAGGTCGCACGTTAATCATTCACGCTAATGATTCACGGGCTGTCGCCGGTCAATATGATTGACGTGATTTGATAGTGATTTCAGACACCTGTCACGCCTGAGGCGTTCCCCATAACGTCGTTGACGTATTGTCTCGTTCCCTGTTCTCAGGGAACATAGGTTACAGTCGTAACCTGAGACGTTTTGTTGAATTTCTGAAAATATTCCGTTTGTCATCACACTACTGTGAACATTGTTAAGGAATACTGTATGATTAATAATACATTAGGGTGCAACTATGTCCTTGAGCCCGACCACTGAGAAGCAGGGCTTGAAAAACTGGAATAGCAAGATTTCAACAGCAAATTTTAAAAGGGTCATGGAAAACAGGATTTACCTTACTCTTTTAAAATAATAATGTACTATGTACGAGACAAAATGAAGACATACTAACAATGCAATTAGATTGTATACTGAGATGCAAAAATGGGTCACAAGGAAACTGTCACTGTCTTGATGTCTGAACCTAAGAAACCAAAAACCACATTAACAGAGCACTGCCCATATTTACAACACATCAACAGTTAAAAAAAATTGACAGAAATCTGTTACATTTTTAAAGGTACACTTACTTCATCGATTTGCAGCCAAAAGTTGTTCATTTTAAATAAGATTATGGCAATTTTAGGAATCACAAACTAAAACGACCAATCACTGAGCAGTGTTTAATTTTATGCAAGTGATTTTTCTGTGTACAATCTAGACATATATTGAGATGTGTTGAGATGAGTTTTTCATTTTTACTGCAACTATACTACAAGTGAACTTTTAGGTTTTTAGGTTTACTGATAGTTTACTAGTCAAAAACTTATAGCACATTCTTTAGTTTATGAAAGTACACTTTGAAGTATACTCAGTAAACTACTAGTTAAGTAGTTTTACACTGCAGGTATACTTGTAAGACACTGTGTAAAACTATGTAAAAAAGTATTTATAAAATTACTCAATCAAATGAGTAAACACAACTACAAGCCAAGTATACTTAAAATAAAATTATGCTTGTAAGTATATGTCGATCAAGAGATTGAGTACAGGTATAGGCCAAATATATTCTGAGCTTTCTGTCAGAATAAGTCAAGTATACTTGAGTGCAATTTTAAGTATATTTCTGAGAAGTACATAAAAACTAGACTGAAAGTATACTTTCTTGTTTTTAGCTTAAAGGAAATATACAAATAGCACACTTGAAAAAACTTCTTTTTCGAAAGTGATATCAAGGCTTTAAAAATGACAAAAAGACATCTTAATTTAAATGTTTTGTTTAATTTTAAGTAACACTATCCTGTGCATTGATTTGCAGCCATGAAATGGCCAACAGTTTTTAATTTGAGGATTCATGAGCAATAGAGACCAATAATTAAGCAGCGTTTAAATATGCTAATGAGCAGTGATGTAATCAGAAACCACCAGTGAAAGTAAAGACACAATACACTTCCTGTCACATACTGCAATCGAATACAATAAAGATAAAAAAAGGTTATGACTTGTCTCTGCCTACATACAGGAATGTTACATGACATTCGTATAACATAAAAAAGATGGATTGGATACTGTAGAAAATATGTCAGAAATCCACAATAGTAAAGAGTGTTTATGATGAAGCATGATGGACTGCTGAAGTGCAACAGCTTTCAATCCAGGTAATTTTTAGCAGTAGAAAACTGATTCCCTGTCAAAATGAAATTACATCTTTTTTGTAGCACCAGGACATCCAATTTGTGGTCAGACATTCAATACATTTTGATGGTAGGACCAAACCTGCTGTTTTGTGCTTAGCAGAAAGGTCAGAATGAGGGCAGAAAGTGGTCACATAAAACTAAATTACGACAGCAAAAAGGAGGACTTCAAGAAAACAAATTCTTACAATATGTTTTTTGCCATAAAAAGTATCACACCACGTCAACAGTTTCCTGCAAAAGAAGAACTGTGGTTGATCTCCAATACAATGTAGTAGACATGGGAATGAATGTGTTATGATAGGTACCTTGTGTACCTGAGATGCAGAGACTAACTGAGAATAACTGGAATGACCTCACACTGCGGTTCATTATTGATTTTACCACTCAGCTCTGACTTTACACCTCTGGCTTTGTATGACCTGGGCACAGGGTAAGAACACGAGCCCTCAGGGACAGAGCACCAGGGTTCAGGTAGCAAATACAGAGAGCTTACTCACCATTTCATTCACTATGGATACTGATGAAGTCTCAGGTGTTACATAGAATGGTGAAAAAAGACATGCAATTGTTGACTCAACCTATAAGTTGTCAGACAGACGGGGGAATACGGTCATGTGTCAATACAGACTTTGACAACGGCACACGCTTTACAATCAATTGACTTTCCGTGCCCTTTTGCAATAGGAAAAGTGGAGTTATTCGGCATATGTTCATCCATACCATTGTGATAATGCGGGCTGCTCTCAACATTATCCAAGCCAATCCATATTTCCACCCCCTGCGCTTGTTCTGGAGACTTCTTGGCTGCCCTTCACTGAAGGAGAGGGAAAAATTGGGTCTCTCTCTCTATCTCTCTCTGTGGCGCTTTCTCTCTTTTCCGAAGACAGCAGATGAGCACACCTGCAGAATATCCCCTGAGACCAGCAGATTATGCATCCCTCCCTCCAATTCCTTGACTTCTCCTACTCACTCACCGGGAGTGGGACAGAGGGCATCTCCCACAGAAGGTCAACAAGAATGAGATCCGCCATGGGACAGATGCAGCAGGGGACTGCGCCGATGCATTAAAACATAAGATGCGATGCTTGAGCGAGGACCTAATAACATCGGGGTCTGAAATGGCATTTAAATTACAGAACAGGCAAATTACAGAAGCTGAAATGGATGGCAACTCATCTTTATGTATTATGCATGGCGTATTCTGTCAAATGCTTTCTAAAAGCATCACTGCAGGTCACCTTTGTTATTGACATGTAGCTATATTAGAGGAGAAAGGGAAATTATAGACATCTGTACCCCATAAAACAAGAAAAATATGTCAATGTGAGCAATTATGTGTATGTTTTAGTTACTTTTATAATGAGTTCTGCAGCCAAATTTACCTTGTGTGATCAGGATCCGCTTTTACCATCTTCCAGGTGGCTTTGATCAAGATCTAAAGCAGATCAATACAAGATTTTCTTCTGATCTTCATATAGATCTTCATGCGCGTCACACCGGTCCCGAATCCCACGGATGAGCTCCGGAAGGATCAAAGTGAACACAGTGAAGGACAATAGAAGACCAGGCCTGGGACATTTATGTTGGCGTTTTATTATGTTTACATGCGGCAGTCGACCGTGAGGGGCTGCCGCTTTACTTTTTTTTTTATGTTTATTTTTGGATTAAAGTTTGTTTAACATTTGCCAGTTACTGCCTCCTCCTTCCCTGAAAACAAACCTTTTACATAGACAAAATTCCACATTTATTGCAGCAACTCTTTACATATTTTGCCATAATGGAATTCTTAAAAAGCTGATGGGTAGAGCCTAGCAATTGACCCCTTCGTCAAGCTGTGCTAATCTCCACCCCTCTTGGTAACTGTTGCCAACGCAGACAAGCTTTACAACAAATCCCATAGGAATGAACTGAGATTTCCTTAATCGGTGGGACTTTTAGTTAAATGTGCTCATGAAGCGGGCTGGAATGAATTGTGACATTTAAAATAATTTTAATCTGCTATATTTTTTTGTCATTTGCCACGACTGAATAAAATAAAATATACAGTAGATATATAGAGAGAGATTGGAGTCACAAAAAGTATTTCTAGCATTAACTGAGCGCAAGTAATACTGACTACAGAAATTTTCATAACTTTTCAAAATTTGATTGATTTTCAGGCCCGGAAATCACAATTCCTGCGACTTCCAGATTTTCAGGGACTGTGCAAACCCCAAACTCATACAGTAAGTGAAGCAAATGCTTCAACTGTAAAGAGAACAACCTCATTGAACCTGTCCTTAACGTTTCTACAACGTTGTAATGGTACTGTGACCTACTCTCTGACCTGGATTAATATGTAAATGAAATGCCATTATTTTAGTAACATTACAGTGGCACCAATGCAAGTTTTATTAGTGATGTTCGACATGTTGAGAATAAAAAGATTGAGAAATGGGAGACAAACAAGGCAAAAAGGTTTTAAAGAGCACTGTCTGAGAAAATGATGGGTGAAAAACAGTTAAGTATTAGTAAAATGTTTGAGGCAGGACTTAGCAAAGTTTCAATGATCAATCTTTCAGTTGCTTTGGATAAAAGTCTTCTAAATTACTACTTCCTTACATAATGTTCATTATTATGCTAATTGCATGCTCATTTTGAACCTTTCTGAGTAAAAGCATCATTTCACAAGATGTGCACAAAGTGCCTGCCTTCAGAAAATGAATTTCATTTCAGTCTGTTTTTCAGTCTGTAAAGAAAAAAGATACCCATATTGAGAGCACAGGTGTAAAAAAATATGGCAGGGAATACAAAAAAAAAACAACTTTCATTGCATCCTGCAATATGAAATTGATATAGGATTCTAAAAAAATAGAAATATCATGATGAGAGACGCAGAAATATAGAGAGGAAAAAGACCATATCCATTCGTCTGAGATAGAAAAGTCTGAAAAAAGTAATAGATTCCAGTATGAGGCCTTCACAACAAATATGGCAATGGCAGAAAACAAGTAACAGAGCAGGGGAAAAAAAGGAGAAAGTGAAGAGGACACACAGCACAGGTGGCAAACAGATGAACGATTCCATTAGCAGAGTTCTATATGTGCTATTTTAAGCAGTTCTCCTACTGAAACAGATGTTTGCCCATTTATTTTCATGCACATTATTTGGAATAGGCTTGTAACGGGGCATTATTACGGAAGATTCAAGCCATAAAAAATTGTATTTGTCTCACGTGCTTGTTTTTGTGATAAAATGGCTTCATCTTTTTTAAAGAAACTTTCTGACCTTCCTGCAGGTCCTCAAGGGATAGAAACAATAACATCAAATTCAACTGTATACAAGCCTAACTGTGAGGTTGCCTGGCTTTTTTTTAACCTAACAAAGGAAGTGAGGGACATGGCCGGTGGGTCTCTGAAGTGCTGCTCTGTGCTTTGTTCTCCTGTAAAGGTGCAACATCCAACTGCCGCCGCAGTAATAAGCACCATCTTTATACCGCATTGTCGCACACCTTCACAATCCCCCCTTCTTAATTTGCTCCCCGTGGAGCAGTGAATGATTTCGTCTGTTCTATCCTTTATATTAAACATTTCACCCTATTAGCTCTCAATAATCATTTTCTGCTGCCACAGACAAGGTGATTTCCCCAGGCACATAAAAACGCAATAACATCAGCCCGGTTGCCGAGCTAATATTGCCATCATTCGTTTTTATGTGTCTCCTGCAGCCTGGGGAAAACACCTCCTAAGAACTAACTCTCTCTCTCTCACACTCTCTCTCTCTGGTCTTATGAGGCAAACCCAGAGCACGAAGAATTTGTACATTTCAAAAGTTGCAGAGAATCCAATTTTCTGCAGCGCTAGCAAAAATTCGCCATATGAGGAGGGAAAGCATCAAGTGCCAGAAAGGGACCTCATTTTGTCCTTCCTTCACAGTACAGATAGGTAACATAATCCTGCTCTTCACACACCAAAAAGGACAGTAACCCGGAACTAAATGTCCCTTAAATAAGCTCTTGGAATGTGAGGCAAAGCTTTCAAGGAGGTTTTCACCACCACTCATAATTCACACAATGCTTCATTCTTTGAGAGCAAATAAGGGTTTGTGTAATTGCACTGATACAATTGAATACAGAATGGATACGAGACATACAGATGTGGTCATTATTGGCACCCCTGGTAAATATGATCAAAGATGGCTGTAAAAAAGAAATCTGCATTGTTTATTCTTTTGAAGTTTCATTACATTTTTTTTTTTAAATCTAACCTTTCATTGAAGTAAAATAATTGAAATTGGGGGAAAATCACATTATGAAATAAATGTTTTTCAAAAAGTAAGTAAATGCCTGTACATATACATATGTATGGGGGGGGGGGGGGTGGAACACAAACTCCATTATAATGTGTTATGTCATTTCAGGTTATATTTACACAATACTCTTACCATGCACAAGCCCTCTCCAAAAGTTCTAGAAACTCGTAAAAAATCCCTGCAGCCCACCAGGGTTTATCTCTAATATAAGTCAGGGTGATATAAGTGGTATGACTTATCTACCCTTTCTCTAATCAAAGAACTGAAACTGGTACATGCATGCTATGAGTGTGACGAAATATGCAAAAGTAAATCTTCTAGGTCAGATTAGCTCACTACTTTATTAGACACGCCGTGAAAGAAAACATCAATATTTTTTACACAAAAGCATGCCGCATCTCTTCAACTAAGTGGTCTTAACAACACATCCTCCCTCTTTTGTTATGGCATCTCTCTTTCTGCAGTGAGAGGGGAAAAAAAATCTCTCATTAGGAGCAGGTCCAGAACAATCACTCAATATCTGACTCACTGGCATCTCTGTGTTTTTGTTGATTGCAGGCAAGAGCAATCAAGAGATTCTCTCTCTGTCTCTCTCGCTTCTGAATAGCTGATTACTTTTTTCTTTTCTTTTTTTTTGTCAGGATTAGTGGCATCTATCTTATTCTTTATTCATGCGCTCTCATTAACACTGTGTGCAGAAAAGTGCCACTATCAAGCAGATGAACAAGGTGGTGGCGCTCTTTTCTGATAATTGTGGAGAGGAAGGGATTTTAGCCAAGCTGGAACGCGCTGTGAAATCCCATAATTCTCAGTCTGCTTGCTCAACGCGTCCCCGGCACCTCCATCTTAATTGGAGGCAGGCTTCAGGTGCAAACTCGCCAGCGTGAGGCAAAGATGAAATCAAATTACATGTCAGAGTCCGGACAAAGTGGGAGCTGATTGAGGAGTAAATGGAGGCTAATCTCCTCTGGTGTTTTCGGAGGCATGCAGGCTGAGTTTCTCTGAGCTTCACCACCGAAGACGAGAGGCAAGCTGAGAGCAATAAATAGAGCAGGAGGAAGTGCAGGCTAGTGTAGGATCTAATCACACAGACAGTGTGCTAAGGTATGACATAGTGTCCTGGCGTATGTGCCAAACGAAATACTTCCACATGATGTGGAATATATTACGCAGTGTGTACTGTGCACAGTATGTACATTTTCTACTTCATTTGCCAAAATCTACAGTACAAAACTAGATCACACTGCTTGGTCAGTGAAGGTCTTGCTAAAAGGGATACTGTACCAAAATGAACCTGTATGACATTCTTTGCCCTGTGGAAGAGAAAAAAAAAACATTGATTTTTGTCAATGTGGTCCATTTTGTTTGGCCCCCAACGCTCTTCAAAATATATTATTGTGTGTTCCATAGAAGAAATTAAGTCATACATGTTTGGAATGACATAAAGCGCTAGCAAAAACAATGATGATGACATAATTTTGAAAAACAATGAACAATTTTCAAAAACAATGAACAAATGATGACATAATTTTCATTTCTGATCATTTTTTCTCAATTAAATTATTTACACATGGTTTTGTCGCATATGCTCATCAAGGCAGCATTTATATGGTTAAAATACGGTAGAAACAGTAATATTGTTAAATATTACAATTTCAAAAATGTTAAAAATTAAAAATTTGCAGCTGCCATTTCTCTAGTCTACAGCGTCACGTGATCCTTTGTAAATTATTCTAATATGCTAATTTGGTGCTCAAGTACACTTCTTATTATCATCACAGTTGAAAACAGTTGTGCTGCTTAAAAATTTTCACTGTCACTTTTGATCAATTTCATGTGCCCTGGCTGAATAAAATTATACATTTCATATATATATATTAGGGCTGGGCAAGTTAACGCGTTATTATCGCGTTAACGCATTTATTAATTAATGCCGACAATTTTTTTATCGCACGTTAACGCAGTTTTTTTATTATTATTTTGAAAGTCCGTTGCTCACTGGCTCTGAATACACATAGGCCAACAGTCAAACCATGATCACAGGAGGGGTGGGATGTTGGTCAGCCAGCAAATAACCCACCCAAACAAGCAGTGGAGAGAGGCAGGTTCTCTCTGGTGAACAGTTAAAGGGTTGCGCTCCGCGAGTGAATGACAGGCGCTCTATGGATAGTACCTATAAAACCTATAGCCTAGATAATAACTATTTAGATTCTGGAAACTCACTAACAGCGAGCCGAGAATCAGTCTCTCTTCTAATGATTTGTGCTGCGCGTCCTTTATAAAAAGTTATAGACAATTCAACTTCGGCAACGAGCGGGCGCGGGCGCGTGCGTGAGGCGAGCATGACCGCAACAGTTTCACAGGAACGCACCCGCTTGTCGCTGCACCTTGTGCTCGACCACTTCACCTCACTCTTGGCTGATTTATACTTCTGCGTCGGACTTACGCTGAAGACTATACGCTATAGACTACGCGTTGGTTTTCATTTATATCTCTGCGTCGTTGTCCGCGTTGACGCGCAATTACACATACAGAGGGAGCATGTGAAACCCAGGGAGCGGTTCTAGCAATCACAGCGCTTGCGGTACGCGTAGAATTGACGTTACATTTTTGGTATAAAGTATACATTGTTTTTTTACTCTGTTTAATGTAATCTTACGTGGGAAACCATGGCATAACCAAACCTAAGCTACTATAAGTAACGTTGGTCGACTTATATCTGTAGTAGTGATCATGACCTCTGACTACTACATAGACTGTTTCTGCTGCTCCCTGATAAAAGATACCTGTTGATACCTGTTCAGAAAAAAAAAAAAACAAGAAAACTGGACTCGTTTTAACAAACTAGATTAAAGGTAATGCCCTGGCAGTGGCAAATAGCTTTGTTTAAATATTTGATTTGATTACATTAATGTTTAAGTTGAGATTTGAGATTACTGTGTAAAGGGAATACTGCTGGTATAAAAGCACCTTATTTGTTTAAAGTTATTGCACTTTTGTGAATATAGCAGTACATTTAAATCAAAAGTGCGCAATACACTACTTTAGAAGTCATTATTCAATTTTGCACATAACAATGCGATTAATCGCGATTAATCGCAAGAAAATCATGCGATTAATCGCAATTAAAAATTTTAATCGTTGCCCAGCACTAATATATATATATATATATATATATATATATATATATATATATATATATATATATATATATACCTGTATATATATATATAGTAAGTGAGACATACATATATATATATATATATATATATAACTGACCCAAAACATTTGAATGGTTTTTCTATGCATGTATCCGCCAACCTGGCTTTGTCTTTGAAACTGGATGATCTCTACTCATCTGAGATTCACTTTATACTTACTATTTAGTAAGGAAGTATGCATTTTTGAACACAAGGTCTGTATCCTATGATGCAACATGCTCAACTTGCTCTTTCATGGTGTGATGAATGAACTGGATCTGGAATGTGACTGGAAGCAATATAAAAATGGATTAAATGCAGAACAACCGTACTTATTTCTGATGGCACCCAAACAAGTATATTAAGCTCAATAATATGACATACTACTGTTTGAAATGTTTATCGTTGCATAATAATGCAGTAGGTTTCAAACATTTTAAAAATAAAGCAGTATACAGTATATTCAGTATTGCATTGCTCTATTTTGTAAGGCACATTTAGCATATTTACAGACATGTGGGCATTTACTAATTGATCACATTCAACACATTATGTTACTATGTTTATTATATAACAGATGTATTTCGCTCAGGTGAGAGAGAGAATGCTAAGGCACACCAACCAAACTCACAAAAAAACTCCTTAGCACAATAGATAGTTCAATTAAAGCGCTGCGCACAGCAGAATTAATGTTGCTGATTACCTGCGAGCTTGATGAGAAAGACTGCAGGCGAATACTATATATCAGATACTACTGACAGCACTTGAATTAGAAGCTGTAAAGTTGTTAATTAGAAACTCCGCTCAAGTTTGTTAATGGGCGCCATATTAAACAAATCTTTGAGCAACTGTCTCTAAAGTAACTCCTTCACTAATTACTAAAGACTACAATTAGTACAACAGAAATTATCTGCTTCTAATTAGACCAGACTACACATTATGAAACATCCCTAACATGAGAAATCCTTCGGCTCTGAAGCTATGGCAACTGGCGAGGAGAGAATTCATCTCTGCTCGTTAACTTGTTTTTTTTTATTATTATTATGAGTGGAGGAAAGCCATTTGCCTGTCATTTGAAAAAAGTCATGTTCATTCAAACAGTATTTACATAAACATTGTTAGTCGTAGCTAATTTGCCTGGCTGATGCTCAGTCCGTAGAAGCGTGAGAGACTTAGCAGATTATGTTCTCGGAACAAGTTACGCTAGTAATATGGGTTATTATGGAAGCCCGTCTCTGCCGAAGAGTCAAAAATAAAAAATGGTAATTGGGAAAAAGTTTAAAATAAGCATTATATATATTTTTTTTTGTGTGTGTGAGATAGAAAGTTGTAATTATGAAAAATAGTCACCTTTGTGAAATATAAAGTGCAATTCAAGAATCTAAAAAATATATAATTATGACATATAAATCTGTATTTATGAGAATTAACGTCATAAGTCATAATTATGGTATAAAATCACAAATGTGAGATAGTCACAATTATATTATATAAAATCACAACTCCGAGTTATAGCCACAAATAGAAATCAAATCACAGTTGTGTTATAAAATCATAATTGTGAGACATATTTCTATTTTAAAAGAATTAAAGCTACATTATGTAATTGTTTTCACCACTAGGATTCACTAACCTCTTACAATAACAAAGGCACAGGTTTATGACGCATAAGCGGAATTATGGAACTTGTCGTCATGCTGATGGGTCTAATAATGTTTATGGATGAGTGAATACATTGATGTTTTTAACATGACTGTGGTATGAAGCAGGGCGCGATTGCTAATAAGAGACATATACCAGCGCTACACGCGAGTCCCATGGATATAAAGGAATAAGGACATTTCATTCTACCGAACTACCCGGAAGTGCTGAATTAATACTCACACAGGTCAGTTTATTAGACGAATGAAACTTGTGAGGTAAAGCAGCGCTTTTTCACTTGGTCTACAATATCACACTAAGCTGCATTTGAGTGTTTTGAAAGTTATAATGTTATTCTACGTGTTCGTTTGTCTGTATAAGACTAACAGTAAGCTACAGTAGATCAACATTAGAATAACATACTGATCATATTCATTTCATCATGTTGAGCTATATAACATCGATTAGTTTTATGTACATTTGCTCACCTGTCTAATAAAGTGCATGCAGGAGCGGCGTCTCTGTCAAGTCGAACTTTGTCACGGACGTGGAGCTGTCGGCATCTCCAAAACTCCACACTGATATAGATCGTTTTAGTTCTCCTTTTGTCCCAAAGTCTGCTTGCCATGGTCCATAATGTTTGAACGAAACAACAACAGCCTGAGCGTGCCGCTAGACATAATGCAGTTGTCCACAACAAGTGAACATGGATGAGCCATTATTTAAAATTGGAATTTCTCTGAAATTAAAAATCTTATATATCACACTGTGCAAGTGATTTTTGAATATTGTGTTACAAAAATCTTACATATTGTAGCTTTAATGTCACAACTGTGAAATACAGTAAGTTATGAGAAAAAAAGTTGCAATTACAGGATATAAAATAACAATTGCAACCTATAAAGATGCAATTCTGAAAAAATTAAGTCACAATTTTATTTTTTTTTACTCTGAGGCAGAATCTGGTTTCCACCGGCTATTAATGGCTTCTCCCTAATAAACTGGTTGATGAGGAATAAAAAGAGTGAATTAAAAAAAGCAACGTATTCCCAAAAATCTGCATGATCCTACATAACATAGCCTATTTACATAGTAAAAACAGGAAAGATATGCAAATTGTCTGATATTTTGTTACAAGCCCAGTAATTCTCTGAGGAGGAGCAACAGCAATTGCAGAAGCACACCAAGAGATGGCGCTACTGTGACTCTGCAAGCACACATGCCAATCAAAAAACACCATTTTCTGGCACTTTTTACAAGACAAGGTCAGATCTTCTGGCATCAGATTTTCTTTTGAGACATTCAAAAAAAGTAATTTCACAGCAATGCCCTGTTATGAATGATCAATATTAATTAACAATAAAGAAATAAGTTGAAAACATATCTATTATTACAAACACAATTTGACCTTTAGTAGATTAAAAAAAAAAACACAGTCATTGCTACATTTCTCATCGTTTAAGAGTAAAAAAAGTAATTAGTGTCCATTTTAGCAGCCTCTCAAAATCCTTAAAATGTAATACAAAGCAAATCTCTGGCACTTTTCTCCACTATTAGCAATGGAGGGATAATAGCTAAGGCAAAAAGCTTGGTTTAAACAGACTCCATTCTATCCTATTACATTTAAATTCTACTCCATTACTGTTGGAAAGATCTGCTGTCACAGACAGAGAATGAATAAGTTGACGAGACCTGAACTTTCATTAGAGCTGCAGGCTGTGAACAAAGCCGGAGACGTATCGGGTGTTATTCCTCAGTCCAGACCGGTGACATAACAGCCTGAACCCTGGCCCCATAACAATAAACCAGCATCTCATGTGCCACCTCTGCACTGCGCACAATGACCGTAGGTGGTTAGAATCGCTATAAACCTGCATCAATCTCTGTATTATGGGTTGCGGGTACAAAAGTACAGCAGTAAAAAAAAAAAAAAGGGTGAAATGCTGTTTGTTTGAACTTCTGGAGAAAAACTGTAATGGTCTTTTCCACATCCTAAATAGTAATCCAAGCACACACTCTTTTCTGCATGTGCATTTACTCATAATTTCTGTTCTATTGTTAAGTTTCCTTATCTCTGCTAAAGCTTACATGGATCTAAAGGTTTGATCATTAAATAAACACACTGCGAGTTCTCTGCTGTGTTTATCTGTGTAATGGGTGATTCATGTTATTGGAATATTCAAAGATGATGTTATACAATTATAATCATGACAATAAAGAGCTTTGAGTGACATATACAGGACTATCTTCCATCAAATGCTGTCTGGAGCATGAGGTTAGAATGTGATATGTTGTTTAGGGATTTGTTCAACATTCTATAAGGTTTGTGTTAATTGTCTCACTATGACAAAAATAAGCTTTGGTTTAAAATCTGAGGTGGTTTAATTAGGAGGACAGATAATTAGTACTCAGAAATGGGTCTCTGAGGTCTCAGACCCGCTCTTAGAAGAGGTGCGGCTTAGTCAGACGCTGTAAAACAGAATGAGTTCTTGCAGGTTTCTGATTCCAAAGTAAAGGCGGCAAGTCTCATCCTGCTCGCATTCCAGATCTCTCGGATCTGTTCTGCTACCTCACGGAAAATTCCATTATGATGCAAGATAGGAGGAAGAAATTGTACTAAAGACTGGTAGTACTTTAGATTTTGATATGCTTGACTAAAACTAAAACCTACGTACTGTAGATACGTAATGGTATATATATGATACATAGGTAATGGATGCACTAATTATACAATTCTGGCCAAAACTAATAAGCCAATTATTATTCTTATACTTATTTTTGTCTAAATAAATAAAAAATGAAACATTAAAACTGAAATCAATTGTTTTGGGGCATTTAGGCATCGCATTATGTTCAGTATGGAATGAATGGATATTCATTTTGAGATTTCCTAAAGATTACATTTAAGTGTTATTAAATAATTAGTGTTTTTAAAGATTAACTTCAAATGAGCAGTACGACAAACGCAAATGTAAAAATAGGAGAAATGAGCATGTGCAATATATTAAACAATATTGGCCAATACTGATCAATTAAAAAAAATATCAGTTGATAAGCTATATATCATGGTGGATTCAGACTTGATTTTGATGTGTTTGTAAACTAAAACTTATATACTGTATGTACATAGTGCGGTAGGGATGCACTGATATTACAATTCTATCTGATACTGATGATAAGCTGATTTTTATTTTATATTTATGTTATAGTGGATGACCGGTAAATTGATGATATTAAAATGACATGCTATTTTGCCTAAATTATTTAAAAATAAAGCATTAAAAACTAAAATCAGTCATTTTAAATTTAGGCATCACAGTATGAAAAATGGATTTTGAGATTTGCTAAATCTAAAATTTAACAGTGTTATTAAATTATTAGAGCCAGATTTACTAAACAGCGCAAATTAGCACTGTGTGAGTATTTGCAGGGCGTTTCTGTATTTGGTTGCATTGTAAGAATTTTCAGCGCTTTTCTGTATTTGGTTGCGTTATGAGTATTTGCAGCGCGTTTTTGTATTTGGTTGCTTAGTGAGTATTTGCAGCGTGTTTCTGTATTTGGTTGCATTGCGAGTATTTGGTTGCATTGTGAGTATTTGCAGCACATTTTTGTATTTGCTTGACGTTGATTTGGCACATTGAGCTCTCTCAGCCACCGTACTTAAGTGCTTGATCTGACGGAAATGACAACTCAATACTTGTTCAACAACTTTCGTGCTGTTCAGACAAGCACATTTGAGATTATATACTACGCAAAAAATACATCAACAGATGTTTTTGACATTGTGTTCATCATTGGATAAATGCCTTCAATTTAGCTGCATCTCATCAAAACAAAGTCTGATAGGTATGCTACTTTCAGTTGCCAAACTTTCAAAGCTTGTTTGATTGCTGTAAATTCAAATCAAAACACAGAGATGTACTGGCCTCAATTCAAATGTTATAAAAGACCACAGGCAACATCACTCAAAGATATTTACCCCCGCAAATATTTATTCCTGCTATAAGCCCCCTTATTGTGTCAATTATGTCGTGCCAAACTAATTTGTTCGAAGGGCCATTCGGAAGGCTTGCGTCAACATTTTCACCTGTCACTCATCGCCCGGCTCCCTGCCTCGCTAAATGGCGGCTGCTGGTTCTGGTTCACGGGCTTTTGTAATATCCCAGTCATTTCTTGTCATAGACACGTCTGAACTGTCTGCCCAGGAACAGGCCTCCATTTTAGAGGCAGATTGCATTAGCTATTTAAATCACCATCAGCAATGGGCCTGTCACAGTCGCTCTCTCACTCCCAGTGAATGTCTCCACCCCTCAAAACGTATTTATCGTGGGGATGTTTTAGGAAGTGCTGACGGCTATTTAGCAGAATGAAAATGATAACCCTGTAAATGCTGCCGTCGCCATTTTGCACCCCAAGAAAATAAATGTATCAACATTCCAGAACATTCTACCCATCAAATGAAATCACGCAGATAGTGGATATATATGTCTCATTTAACGCATCACAAGACAGTTTAAAGTCTGAATGTACTACTAGAGATCATAGCATATGTCATTTTAAAGTGCCAGTCCAACAGAGGAGCAGGTAATTTTAGACAAGGTATGGCTGTCAGTTTTCCATCACAGCAAACACAAGAAGCAAGTTTCCCTTATCTGAAATGGAAAATATGCATCTCTCTCTATACATATCTTTTCCAAGGTGATAAATCTAGCGTGGGAGACTGTACGTCTGCTGGCTTTGTCACTCCCTTCCCAGATAAAGCATTGAGTTTGCCACCACGAAAAAAAGAAATTGGAAGTAGATTCATAATTTACTTTTCCCGCCAGCTTTATCCAACCTTTGGCATAAAATAAATATGTTAAGCCAGGGGCTGGAGGATCATATTTTTCACAGCCTCACTCTGAAGCTAATGTTTCATGCAGATAAGGAACAATTCAAAAATAGACTGGAAAAGATTAAAAACCATCAATATAGCTCGACTGACCTTCAGAGTTTTATTCTCTATTGTACTCCGTGATGCTAAATCATTTCATTCCTCTATCAAATCTAGTATTATTAAATTATTTGAGTCTATAATGAAAAAAAGGTACTACTGAGTGCGACATGCTCATATGTGGTGTAAAATTACTAACGCTATTTTAATTTGTCAACGGTAATAAAGTCGAGATGAAAAAAGTGCTTCATGACAAATAATTTAATTATTTTCATTAAAACATTGACAAAAATTTGGAGGACAAAAACAACAGAGGATACTAAATTCACTAAAAAATTTTCCCCCCCTAAAGAAACATCTAGAAAGATTATTTTTTTCTTTTTCAAATAATCAATCCTAGTCAATATTCGGGATTGACATGCTTGAGCTGTGCAAGCTGAAGCTGAACAGTGAATAAACACTAGTAAACTTTTTGGGTACATTAAGATTTTAAAAGAAATTCATACTTTTATTCAGCAAGGATGCATTCAATTGATTAAAAGTGACTGTAAAGACATTTATAATGTTATTTAATGGTATTTCAAATATATGCTTCAGTTGGACTGTATTTATCAAAATACTCTGTTTAAAATGTTTCTTGAGCAGCAAATCAGTGTATTAGAATGTTTTCTGAAGGATCATGTGACTGAAGACTGGAGTAATGATGCTGAAAACTCAGCTTTGACATCACTGGAATAAATTACATTTTAGAACTTTAGTTATTTTAACTTATTTTTAACGTTTTACTGTATTTTCAATCAAATAAATGCAGCGTTGGTTAGCATAAGACACTACTTTAAAATATCTTTTAAAAATATAATTTGTGTTCTGAAGATAAAAGAAAGTATTTTGTGTTTGAAACAACATGAGGGTGAGTAATTAATGACAGAATTTTCATTTTTGGGTGAACAAACCCTTTTACTAATATGACTTGACAAAAAATGTCTAAAATCAAAATGGCTAAAACAATGGCTAAAACAAAATGCTCTAAAAATGAACATTCCTCACAAGTAACATGTCACAAACAACAGCTGCTAAAAGCTATCAAGCACGCTTAAATCAGATCAAGCATCCGTATGACAATTCAAACAAGCGTTCATTTAAGACCGTATGATAATACCTCTTTTGTTCATTGACTCTTCCGTGACACACAGCTTGAGTCCCATATCCCAGCTGTGGGCTGTTAAATGTAAATGAAATACAATTTAAAATGATCCTCTTAGATACATGACACATGTAACATGTATTTTTCTGATCTGTCAAAAGCAACCTATCATAGTGAACTTGTAAAGCATACTCTGCGCTTGATGGGGGGAAAGGTTTTTACAATCTTTAGTGATGCTAAAGAAAATGGGAATAGGATGGAAGAGAAAGCATGAAAAGGAAAAAATATAGACTTTGAGGGCTGATCTGGGCTCATCTCTTCTTAAATTACTGTTGAAGTAAACTTGGTTAAGCTCTGACAGGATTAGACAGATAATCCCATAACACAGATATCGTAGACTTCTCTAGGTCCACTGGAGTTCCTGTTAAAGCACACTATATAATCCAGAGCTCACTCCAACTGCATCCTGGAACTAGTAATATACAGAGAGTGGCCATAAAAGGGAGTTTTACACACCTGGACAAGGAATGTTTCAGAAATTCTTTATGAACATTCACACAAGACTTGCTCCCCCCTATGTGGTCATATCTATAACACTGCTTCTTTTGAAACTGATCCCTTTGCACTAAAGTAACTATAGCCGTTTATTTTAGCCGACTTTCACCGGAAATTATTTCTCTTGATTTTTCTTCACACCTTTTTTTCCCCTTTTATATTAGCACTAGTTTTATTTTAGTATAATCTCGGCTGTCTGCAGTGTTCACACAATTGTGGCCACCATGGATGAGTGTGAAATTGTTTTCCCATTGTTGTCTGGTGGTCTTTTAGCATCCGTGCAGTGAGGCGTTTTATCACACTTCGACCCTATAAAATCTCAGCTTTGTGACTGACTCATCGTTTTTCAATTCTGCTTTAGGATCGTGGGTGAAAATAATAGGCTGGATAAGTATTCTCACAAAGCTTTTCTTCATCTAACTCAGCTTTCATACCATGTTTTGGTGGGTGTTACGATTTGCAACATGTCCAAAGGGTAAACACATTCTTTTAAGAGCTAAGACAGTGGCAATCAATGAAAATGCACTGCATTGAATGGATATTCACCCCAAAATTAAGAAAATTAAGTTGTTCCAAACCTATATGTTTATATGCTGAACACAGAAGAAGATATTTTAAAGATTGTGGGTAACCAAACATTTGACGGTAGCCATTGACTGCTTCCATCAACTGTTTGGTTGGAAATATCTTATTCTGAGTCCAGGTTCTTCTTCTAGGTTTGGAACAGTTTGAGGGTGAGTAAATGAATAGAATTTTAACTTTTGGGAAAAACTAACCCTTTAACTAATGAAATTCAGAGATACCAACTGTCCACATATTCCCATCACCCCTCCCAGACATGTTTTGTCTGTCAGTTCAAATTAGTTTCCATTGACCATTTTTTTGCACGACGCTCACAGGATTCGGTTAATCTAGACATGCTCGGCACCCTAATCAAAGTCTCATTATTTCTACAGGTACCAGTGAAATGAAAAGATTTGGGAGAGTGTTATGAGGCATTGACAGGTGTTGGGCCCAAAAAAACAAGGTCAATCCATGAAAAGGTCTGACAGAACTTTAGAACTCCAACAAAACTTTAATTCCCTTTCTGTCCGTTACTACAAAAGGAGCAATAGATTAAACTGATTGACAACTTCAGAAATTACCTCTACAGATGAACAGTTCTGAGAACTAAAATATGAAATGAAATCATTATGCCTGCTTAGTTTTTGTTCTTATTAAATAGCATCGCACGTCTCTTTCAGAGCAACGCTGACAGATAAGCTAAGAACAATTAAAGTCTTTTAAAGGTAAAATCAGTAAAAACTTAATATTTAATTAATTCACTGAACCGAATTTCAAAAATAATGATTTTCGAGTCATAATAATAGCAAATTGTTGAACTAAAGTTCCGATGTTTACACATTTCAGAGAAAATCGACAGTCTACTTATAGTTTTCTCTGATTATCAAGCTGAGAAAGTATGTTAACATTGAGGAAAAACGGCACAAATCACCTTTAAATACCAAGCCCTGTAGTTTTCAGTTCTACTGTACAATGATTTGTGTCAAGTTTAAGCCAATAACACTGTGGTTGATCTTGCTCTCGGCTCATATCTAGGAACATTTAGAAAACAAAAGAGCATCTATTCGAAAAAAAGAACAAGGCTTCAGGATCCAACATACACTCTGAATATTAACTTCATGGTGTTCGAATCCTATTCTGCAGAATTACTTTCTCTCCTATCCCACAAGGCACTTGGCTTTATTACTACTTGGGTCGGGCTCTGGCTGTCCAGCTCCCACACAGTTGTCTCTGATCAAAACTTTTCTTCTCAACTTATATGCTGTAGCTTCTAGCAGTGAAAAAAAAATAAGGTCTGAATTTAATTATGCAATACACCCTTGGATGTGAATATGCTGTTAAAATATTCTCCTTCACATGAACGTCGTATTAAACAAGGCCCGCGAATTCCTGTGGCTCTGAGGACAGCGCTTCAACCTGCAACCTGTGTGAAGCGTGCACAGTCTCGTCCACAGAGGGATGCACTCCGTTCTAATCAGGCCCTCCAGCTGTTCTTTCCTTGGCAAGGTTTAAGTTACCATAGTGATGGTGACGAGGGTTCCAAAGACTTTTACAGAACACCAGGAATTTAGCTCACGGAACAGGCATGCACAAGCTCAAGGAAGGCAACTCTTAAAGTGGGTGGAGTGCTTTTGGCAAGTCATTCTGCCTCGCATGGGGACGCCTGGTCGTCAACCCTTAAACGTGCTCCAACTCCTATAAATATGCGCGCCTCTCAACGGCAGGCGGATAATTGTGCAAAAATGTCTCAAAACAAACACTAGCTCACCCTCTCAACAACAAAAGAGGGGCATTTTGTCAGTCTCCGTAGCAGGCAGAACAAGTAACTTTAGGAGTTGCTGATGGTCTGAAGCGCCCGTGGTGAGCCGGGGAGTCAGTGAGATGGTACTAATGTGTTGATTGGGCCAAAAGTGAGGCTGAGAGAAAAGAGCATTTTGATGATGGCCCGCTGGGATGCCAACCCTCCACTGTCATTACCCAGCTTTTAATTACAGCGTGTCAGGAAGAGGGGTGGAAAAGCACTGGTTTCTCATGTCTAATGAAGGGGACTGTGCATATGAGATGCTCAGGGCATTCTCACAAAACACACGAGGCGGCGGAATGGAAAATATATATGTATTCAATGAGTTCCTCCGTGAAAGAAAGCAAGAAAGTGTGAAAGAGCACATTACTGCTCGTATACAAGGCAAGCGTAGAAACTACGGACCCATTTACACCTGCATTAACATGCGTTTTCGGTGATTGGATAATGATCAGATTATGCTTGAATACATTAACAGATGCAATGTGAACAAACCACTGAAAGCAAATTTGGTGGTAGTCTTGGATAGATTCTGACCAAATGAGTTTTCGTTATCTGCATTCAGCTATTGAGGTTAAGCCACAAATTATCATATATGTCGCTTTGACGAATGTGCAAGCACTTTTGCGGGTTGCATTTCATTTTAATTGTGCACTTGCATTATTTCAGTGAATTAATTTTGGAATCTCATCTGTCCCCAAAGAAACACTTTATTCTTTTTTATTCACTTCTAAGTCCGATTAATTTACCTAAAAGTATTTGTACAGAAAAGAAAAGCAAGAAATAACAGAAAGCATTTTGATTGTATCAATCAATGCTTTTAAAATTCGGTAAATTAAAAAGAAAATGTTTCAGTGAACAAACCTCGATCCAATCAAACTGGAGACACACTCTAATGTGTAAAGGTGGTCAATCAGGCCTGTGTGCAGCATGTATTTTAGTGGGACTTTTTTTGATTCTGCATAAGTCCAAAAATGATAAATAAATGTACCTTAGTACACTAGAATAATATCTACAACTTTTTGTTTTTTTGCAATTTGTGAAAAATTAACAACAAAACAAGAGGAAAGAGAATCACTTTTCCCCCATTTATAAAAGACTGATGCTGTGAAACCTTATATTTAATGTTCTGGAAATAGCTAACAGTCTTCCTGGAACGTGACTGAGCGATTGTCCCACACAAACAAATCAGTCTCTACACACACACACACACACACACACACACACACACCTCCTCTTGCACAAATCAAAGCCTATCCGTATTCCAATGGCGAAGCCGATTTGCATCCAAACCGGGAATGTAAAATTTATTCTGTAAAATAATGATACTCTTCATTGTCAATTTGCTTGGACATAAAAGTACATTAGATGGCTGCTGCATTCCATCTTGGGCAAGTCAGAACAGACTCGGGCAACGAGGAGCAGCATTCCCATCAGCAATGGAGAGAGATGAACAGAGAATATAGAGTAGAGCATACATCAGCTATAAGGAAGCCCCCACCTTTATAACAAGTTATATAAGTTTACTACATTTTATCTGAAGCATCCTTGCCAAGAATTACAGGTTAATTTGTCTAAAAGCAGTTTGAAAGTGAAGCGCATGGACTTGTTTTATCTGTCAGGGGATATTTTATAATCATGGCTTTCATGTCGTAGTGTGCAAGCGGAAGGTTTCCGCATGAGCAGAGCAGAGAACCACAATACAGCTGCATTCTAGCATGCATGAGTCAGACGTGGGGGGAAACGGGATGCATTTTATTCTTTAAACCGATCAGTATTCATGCTCTCATGGGAGACAGAAAAGAGTAAGAGTAAAGGTAGATTCTGAGGTAGATCTAGTTTTCTCTGCAGTTCCACACACACATATATAGAAAAGAAAGAACAAATGAATACATTCCTGGACGCGTTGAGACAGATTTGCCGCCTACAGGGAAGAGGCTACTGTAACCCAGCACCATTGTGTGTGTGAGTGTGTGTCTATTTGATGGGGGTCAGAGAAGAATAACTCTGCACTGACCTGAAGTTTCAAAGTAATACAGCCATGTCTATTACACATGCCTGGTTTGTTGACCAGTTGGCCATCTCTTCCCCAGTTCCAGAGCAAAATCTCATTGCACTGCCAATAAAGCTGGTCTGAGTCTACATTAAATTGTCTCTTTTAACCTGAATTAACTTGTGATGTTATCTGATTCAAGTAAGAATGCAATCAATAATCAAATTAACTAAAGGTAACAAACAGTGACCACAGAAACATTTACGCATCGATTAAGCAACTTCAAAGTGTTTGCTTTAACTAATATTCTAAACTGGTAATGTAAACATTTCATTTGAAATCTTTTCTAAATTCTTCCATCTCTTCCTCAGTGCCACAGCAGTGTCCCATTGCATTGCCAATAAAGCATGTCTATGACTATGTCAGCAGGATTCCATCATGAAATATACCCTTTATCCTAAATGCCTGTACCTG
Source organism: Gila orcuttii (assembly GCA_026230005.1). Classification (NCBI taxonomy): domain Eukaryota; kingdom Metazoa; phylum Chordata; class Actinopteri; order Cypriniformes; family Leuciscidae; genus Gila; species Gila orcuttii. The sequence goes on along the minus strand of JAPDVR010000021.1, from coordinate 12,887,070 downwards.
TCAATGAGATTTACTCACGTAATATCTATCGTAATATCTATCTTAAGTACAGTATATTAGTACCGAATTTTAGGTACTATTAGTGTATATGAAAACCATATTTAGATCACGACCATCAGTTGTTTGTGAACTAAATCTGCTGTAAAAGCCCACTATATGAAATGCTTGAATGTGGACATGTCCACATTTGTGTATTACCATCTGAACGGGTAGGTTTTAGGTAAAATCTAAACATAACGTTAAAATATTCGCATAGCATTCTTTTTAATATGTTAACACATTTTACCCCAAAATTATATACTATATGGTATATACTGTATAAGTGTATAAATATTTAGCCCCCACCCACACATCTTGAGCAGTAGGAGTATTTAAAATTGCAAATAAATTAAAATTCAGTTCACAATCAGTACTTTTTTTACTTTTAATACTTAAGTACATAAAAAATTTGTGTACTTCTTCCACCACTCCCAAAATGTTAAGTATAGTAGATGACAAATGTAAGCAGTGTGATTATTTTTTTTATTATTTAGTTTTAAATAAATAAAAAATCTAATTTATAATATAAAATAATATATTTTCACACCATTAACATGGTATCCATTCTAGTGTGTATTTAAGATTTAAGATGGGGACAGAATGAGTGATTCCTGCAGCTGATTGTTTGGAGAAACACTTGGGCACAAAGACTTCACCCTCACACAGAAGGGAGGATGTTTGCTTTTAACCTCCTTTGACGCAGCATTTGTTTTCCCCCAAAGTTTGACTTGGGTCAGTTAAACTACTGATTTTTTTTGGAGAGGCCCGTTTCTTTGTTTTGTTTTTTTCTTAGGGTTGTGACCAGGTGCTTGCCTTGTAGGTTTAAGAATGCAGTGGTCTTCAGAACAAACAGTGGGGAACAAAAGTCTCATGCGAAATAGGAACATTTTTAATTATAAATCACCACAAACTGATACAAATATGATGTTCTTGTTTTACAAGTTGTTTATCAAATGGAATTTCAATTTTGTCTTCACTGTATATACAACATTTAGGCTTATCCTTATAGACATAAACTACCTTTCAAAAGTTTTCTCTCCAAGTATCTAATGCTCACAGAGGCCATTTATTTTCTCAAAAAGACACACACACACACAAAAAACCAACAGTAATATTGTGAAATAGTTTAAAAGAACTGTTTTCCATTTATACTGATTTTGGTGCTCAAGACGCTTATTATTATCAATGTTGAAAATAGTGCTGATTAAGAATTTTGTGTATTCAATCTTTTAATATTTTTGTTGTTTTTTTTCAGTATTCTTTGATGAACAGATAGCAACATTTATTTTAAATGGAACTCTTTTGTAAGATTATAAATGTCGATCAATTGAATGCATCCTTGCTGAACAAAAGTGCGAATTCAAATTAAACTTATAAGTAATTATGCTCGTAAGTGCTTGGAGACACTCACAGAGACAGCGCTGAGAGTGACACACCTGGAATAGAGATCTTATCTGACAGGATTTCAAACCTCCCTCTCTGGTGTAGAGTTCCTGGGGTTAGGAAGAGACAGAAAGAGAAAGAATGGGTGGTCACTGCATGCTCAGACAGCTCTGCTGACTCCTCATACAGATTCACAATGTACAAAAATTGCCTCAGAACATCTAATGAAGTGAAATAAGTTCAATAGCTTCTATTTTCTTTGTAGAAGCGGTGAACCTAAACATGAACCTAGCTTCAGCCAAAACAGAAAACTAATTGACATTCTGCAATACCTCAAATGTGGTGTCATACCACATTATATAGAGTGGACTGGGTCAAACTATTGAGTGCCACATCCTCTCTTTTTGCATGCTTTTGCAAAGCGTGTCTTAGTGCACTTTTTAATGACGTCACAATTTACCTAATTAACTTCATCATATCATTGTATCAGCTTGCAATTTTGGCAGATTACACAAGATGAGCGAGACAAAATCGTACAAAATAAACACAGCTCTCAAAATGTGCCACATGAAATCATATTCCCAGGTGATTGTGAGAATTAGAGCTCAGGAATTCCATCTGATCTGTAATCAGTCAAACCCCCGCTGCTTCCAACCCACATGACCATTGTCTTGTTCCGAATGCCTATAGAAATCAACAGGAGGGGTGGGGCATTCCTCTTCCTGTTCAGACTTGAGCTCATGGCGCATTGTAAAAAAAAAAAAAAAAAAAAAAACATGCTGTTTTAAACACGATTTTTTGATACAATGTGTAAGGAAGTTACAGTCATAAAGACCAAAGTCTGTGGCTGTTTGTCATGTCAGCACAGGTAATGGTACTGTTCATTTTTATTGGCCATTTTACAATAAAAATGATTAAATATGTATGCAAAAGCCAACCATTAAACAACAAACGCAACTTGTCATAAATGTATTTGAGATGAATCTGCATATAAATAGTGTGCAATAAAATATCTATTAAGTTAAAGTATCGAACTTAAATTCTATTATAAATTAACATTACACTTAGTGAGTTAGTGGCACTAGGTGTGGCTCAGATTTATGATACGGAGGGGTGCGGTCTACAAAAAAAAGGCTAATTCCCATTGGTCGCTGGCTGCTGGTGTAGCAGCGCTACCTGAAGCAGGTAGGCAAATAAAGAGACCTGAGAAAGAGGATCACACTGCTGCTCACCACGATGGGACTCACGCGCACATTGGGACCAAGTAAAAACATTCAAGTACTTCATACCTAAGGTTTAAGCCTTTTTTATTTTCGACAGAAAACAATGTTTGTTGTTTGTTTAGCATCAAGTTGGATCTTACACCATATACAAGGTAAGTGTGTGGTCAAAATCAAGGTGGGTAACATTTATCATTCAACATTGCCTTAAGAAACTGACATTTGTATCGTATTATAAATATTGTGTTGAATTTTTTTCAAGTTGACCTAAAGTCTTTCTACATTCTGCTTTGGCTGCGATGATGTTAAAAAATAAACTAAAAAAGTACTTTTGAACAAAGTTTAAAATATGTATGTACATACATAAATTACAACTTCAATAATAAGAACTGATGATTGTGTGCATGTAGGAGGGTAAATCAGTACAGATCAGTATTAAAACACTTGGAAACCCCCTTATCAAGCACACAAGCATGTTCGCAGGGGGAGGTGGGGGTTTAGGGTTGGGTTACACTGTGTTGGGAGTCAAAATGTACGGGTTTTTTGTGGTTGGCAAAGCAAACAGGCCTCGTACCTGTATAACCTACAGGCATGAAGGGAGAGACAGGTTTGGGCTCGCTGAAGGGAGAGGCCAAGTCACAGGATACTTTCTCTCACACTCTCTGACTCTCATTGCAACAACAACCTTGAGCATGGAACACCCTGAACCTGCACAACAAATTATCAGTTAGATTTAGAATTTTAAGTTAAAATTTTCACAACTTTTTGCAGTTAGAATGAGTACAGTGTTTTGAATGGTCTGTAATCCCTGTGATTTGTTTATTTACAGTGTGCTTATGTTGTGTCACACTTCATACAGGTATGGAAGAGCTGCGGGAGCCGTGAATATGTTTTATCTGCTCTGTGAATTCTATCCTTCATTCCACCGGAGTCTGTGTAGCTTTCCAATCAGATTTCAGTGGTGTGAAGTGTAGGAGACATGGAAAGATCTCATCACCTTCCACAACCTGCGAAGGCCTGTCTCGTGTTAACAGGGGGGAAAAACAGCACAGATACGAGGAGAAACACACGTCAAGAAAACATGTAGCTTAAGAAAGCATGCTTGACTAGTTTTCAATTGTAGTATAATTTGCCATGTGCTTCATGCTTGCACGGATTCATGCAGGTCGTGAGGGCTGTATGCTAAACGCTGTGAATGTTAAACCTCAGCTGTCCTATTATGCAGTGAACGCTTTTAAGTTCAGCATATCTAAACATCTATGTAAAGCAACGTACCTCACCCTGCCCTTTTAGCGCGCCGTAGCTCCGCAAAACATGCCATGTTTGTTCATCTGCTGTTGTGGAGAGAGCCGAGGCGGGTTAAGTACACACACACACACACACACACACAAGCAAGATTCACAAAGCCTGCCAAGATGTATTTATGTATGCTGGTTCAGCCTTTATTCTCTCAACCCCCACTAATAAACTCACTTTACAAAATGTGTTTGTGTGAATTGCTTAATCCTGACAATAAACTACTATAATAAAACAAGCCCTTACTCGCTGCCCTGGCATTTGTAGTATGAATGTTGTGGTTTATGAATTTCAATTAGCCCACCAAATGTGCTCCAAATATGTGACCTGCTCTTTGCATTCATGCGGTGGAGGCTGAGATGATGTTAATCTTGGAAATGATTTCACAAAAAGCAAAGCTGAGGTGAAGCGAGTTCAAAGCAAGGCAAGACAGAAGGGCTTTCAAGTTCATCAACATTCAATGCAAAAGAATATTTAAAAAAAAAACTTTTTTAGCTGTTTGGTTGATTCCCCTTGTCGACAGACATGCTCCTCGAAAATGAAAAATATATGCAAAGTTAGAGTTTTGCCTCAAGGTTACGCCTGTGGCTTCTCATGCACAACAAAACTGTTTTCACTGTTAAATCATGTTTTGACATGATCAAACCCTTTTATACATGTGTCTAGATAACAGCACTGAAAATGCATGTTCAGCCAAATGTAAAGCACTAAGGAACTTCATAAAAAACAATGCTATATACATCACATATAATTGGTAATTTTCGAACATAGCTTTGCTAATAACGCCGTTAAAGAGAGTTATGTAAGAGATAATGTTATGCTGGTCATTATCACAAATTAAACCTTGATGCAAAGCAAAGAGGTCTTCCATCACACTGAAGGGGTTTATTTTGTGATAATGGCAGACTGACTATATATTATACCTTACATAACACCTGCCAATCAATTTGTTAAAAATGGTATAAACAAAAAGACATCTGTTTTTTTTAGATTCTCATAGCTTACACTGTAGAGCCTTACACTACCAATGCCAGGTTTGATTCCCAAGGAATGCATAAACTGATCAAATATACACCTTAAGTGAAATGTAAGTTGCTTTGAATAAGTGTCTGCCAAATGCATAAATGTAGTAATATATAAATAAACAGATATAACGTACAAGGACATGCAATACTGATTTGGGTTTAAATTATTTGAATAATTGAGATATTTGAACCCTGAATGCAACGAAAGACCAATTAGAATGAAGTATTCCAGACACCAAGCTGGCCACAAGAGGGTCTGTGATAAATGTATGAAAAGGGGGGAAAATGTAATTGAATTAAAAATGTTTCTTATCATCACATTTTGAGGTCCTTGAAATCACAAATATATAGAAAAAAAATCCTGTTGTAGAGGGCCGCTGTTGAAACAATCTAAGATAAATGTGCTACAAATATGTTCACTTTGAAATCACAGCACTGTGCTTTCCCATTTTGCATTGATGTGAACCATGGCAGCATCACATTTAAAAAAGATGGAACTGCATCAAGGCAGTGTTTGAAGTACAATGACTTAATTTGCTGTGATTTTTGGTTTTTGCCTGCCAGGCAGCTTGCCAAACACCACAGTTAAATAGTTCAATATCCCGGTTAAATGCAAACAGCCTTTTTAAAAATCTCAGATATTGTTCAAAGGAACTATATTTCACTAAAACTGCTCAAATTAACAGGAGGGTGTAGCAAGAAACAAACCCTGTTCCACTATTCTATTCACTATTCAAAACCACTCTACATATAGACTGTTTAGTTTCAAATTCCACGCATGACAACTCATGATTCCGGACAATTTGAAAATAAAGACAGACCCACAGATGTAACTGCCATCTCAAAGATTTCAGTTACAATGCGAGAATTGGTGGTCAGCTTCTTCCTCCTCTTTTTCTTCAGCCCAAGTCTTGCTGACGATACAGGTAAGTGGAGATGGCTTACAGCAGATGCAGATAATGAATAGACACAAAGTTCTGTGTGACTGATCCACCTGCTGTGCGGTATTGACATGAGAGGACGGCTTATTCACTGAAGGTGACAGTGATAGAGAGGAAAATGCGTCTCCTATCACACATCCCCATTAATTGATTACACCTCTTCCCCACAATGTCACGCGTCTGCCGCTCCCATGATTTTCACAGCTGTTCTATACATTCCTCAAAGGATGGTATCAGCTGCCATCATAACAGCTGCCATAAAGCGTGATACAGGTAACGTTACATCTAGAATGGTAAAGGCACAACTTACATATTAAAGAATATTAAAGAATATTAAACATATTAAAGAATAAAGAACATATTAAAAAATCATCATAAATGTCATGTTATTAATATGGCTAGTTAAAAATATTCTTAAAAGAATAAACACTTGTGCTGTAAAATGCATTACATTTCATTCAGTTGCAATACAGCTGTTTGAAGTTTGAAGAACGTGTCTGGCGTGTGTGCTCCTCCTCCAGAGTGTTCATTACTGCTATAACCACAACATTTTTAAAAAAGATGACAGAAATAGTATTTTTTAACTAATAAGAAAAATTTAAACTTGACTACAGAAATGTCCATGCCTTACCCAGTTATTCTCTCTCTTACCCATATATCTAAAGTTTATACTATCATTCATAAGTTCGGTGCCAGTTAGATTTTTTTTTTTGTTTCAAAAGAAATTACTTTTATTTAGCAAGAATGCTTTAATTAGGCTGAAAGAGACAGTAAAGACTTTTACATAGTGACAAAGATTTATAAAATCGATAGTTTCGGTCCTTGATTCTGATTGGTTGAGCTGCGTTCGAAACCGTTGTAAATTACTCAACAAACACACCTGTGACCGCATAACATTAGTATCACTGCGCAACTGCAGTTTGTGATTCTTTGTTGCGGCATGTGTTGCTTGGCAACCTCTTTGGAACTACATTGCTTGGCGGAGGAATAAATGTGTTATAACGTTATATTTTTTGTTGCTGGTGTTTATTTTATGAATAAAATAAATATTAAAATGAATATTTTTATGGAGTAACCGTTTTATAAGCAATGAGCCCCTTGAAGCCGTGTTTTACAGTGAATTTAGAACAGCTAAGGGGGTTTTAGGCACTCCGCTCCTAAATTCACTGTAAATCACGGCTTCAAGGGGCTTATTGCTTTATTCTATTTCAAATAAATGCTGTTCTTTTGAACATTCTATTCTTTGGAGCCCCTAAATAGAGAACACGCAAAGGCATTGAAGCATTATTTTTTTTATTTCCCCCATGATTTCAGATTTTTCCCAACACCATGTCCCTAGGAAATATGGGTAACGCTTCATTTTACAGTCCTGTTTCCCATGTACATACTATGTACTTATTATAGTAATTACAATAACTGGGTAATAACTAGGTACTAACCCTGAACCTACCCCTAAACCTAACCTTAACCCATGTACTTACCTTATATTACCCAGTACTTTCTAGGTAATTACACTGTAAGTACTGTACTGTAAAATGAAGCGTTTCCGAAATATGTACTATTCATCAAAGAATCCTGAACAAAAGTATCACGGTTCCTACAAAAATATCAGGCAGCACAACTGTTTTCAACATTGACAATAAAAAAAAATTCTTCAGCAGCAAATCAGGATCATGTGACACTGAAGACTGGAGTAATGATGCTGAAAATTCAGCTTTTACATCACAGGAATTAAAATAATAATAATAATAATAATAATTCACAATACTACTATTTAACTGAATTTTTTATCAAATAAATGCAGCTTTGAGAGACTTCTTTAAAAAAACATATCTTATTAAGTGACCCCAAATTTCTGATAACATCCAACATTTCAAAAAGACCACCCATTCATATTTATAACCAAGTGTAGATTAGAATCTGACCATGCACATTTACATATCAAAAACTTGGTGGAGGCGTGGTTACTCATTTCACACACAAAACGATAAGTCAGTCACAAAAGAATAATTTACATATAGAACAATGGTCATGTTAAACTAAATCACAACTTTCTAGTCCCAATAACCTTGACTAAAATTATAAGTGGGGAGGGAAACAACCTATTGAAATGTGTCTTTTTTTTCGTCTTCTGCCACAGTGGCCGAGGACATTGGACCTCACCAGCTGGAGCGTCTGGTGGAGCTACTGACAGATCGAGAGTGTGAGGAGTTCATCTTGGCCATGACTCAACCTGAGGACAACATCTTCCAACACTTGGACCGACTATCTGCAGAAAGGAACCAGTTACTGCAGTCAAGAAGACGCAGACAAACAGGTAACCGTGATAATCACAAGCGTAGTTTAAATCAGCTCTAATAAATGTAAACTTATTTGTTTTATGCTAATGAAACCCAGCAGTGCGATGTGTGAAGAGACACATCCTGCAGTAAATGAAGAGATCATGAGCAACCAAATGTGTTTGTTTATCTCCACTGCACACATCAGTCTGCCGTTGAGTGGTCCACTCGAGAGACATCTCAACCAGACGAATTGTTGATATAATACCTTTTCATCAGAAATGAAATCTATCGAGGTAGTGGGACATGATTGAATTGTTTAATTGCCTGAACAACTGAAGAGCTGGCTGCTTTCCTTCTGGCTGTCTGGAGTACGTTTGATATTTTGCATGTGTGTGTGTGATTGTCAGACCAGAAGCCCCCCTGTCGTTCAGCGCTGAAGGACTGGCTGCAGATTCACGGCAAGCAGATATACTACGACAGGCTGTCTCGTGCACTGCAACAGATCGGCAGGACTGACATCGCCATAGGTCAGCTGCACACAACAACACTCACACACATACAGTACATGCACTGCACCACCACACTCAGCAAACAATCAAACTGATACTACAATATGCACAATATATCATTACCATAATGGTTTTTGGCTGATATTAGGGATTCTTTAATTTAGCAGTATTTTTGATAATGTATGTGTGAATTGATCAGATATTGGATATTTAATTGTGCATGCTCATTTCCTCTATTTTTATTTATTTTACATCATTTAGACTACCTTTGTTAAGTGTGCCTAACACATCCTGAAAAGTAAAGCCAAATTGATTCAAACGCCCCCTGGTGGCTGGCTGCAGTATCGGTCATAAACCCCGCCCTCTCCATGTAATCAAATGGGACGCAAGCCAAACTAAAAAATCCAATTACACTTTTCTGTCATTTTAGGTAGTTTTTAATCACACTGACGTATGTTCAAATGTTTGTTTTACCAATAAGTTTGGTTTTAATTAGTTATTAGACGCTATAAAATTAGGGTGTAACATGATTGACAGCTGTGCTTGCGATTGAGTCTGTGGGAGCGGGAGTATGTGCAGGACCTTGATACCGCGGCTCCACCTGCAAGGACTCGGGCTCCAAATGATGTCATCACAATGACTGTTTCTGGGATATTTTGGCTTCATTTGGTGGAAGGAAGTGGAGATGCGTTGTCCATCTTTTTTTACATTCTATGCCTCCAACTCTCACTTAAAGTCACTTGTTAAATGATTAAAATTATTGATTGTAGTTTTTAATGTTTTATGTTTTAGTGTTATATTTTTCATTTTATTTACACAAAATAGTATAGAATAGCTGAGTTGTATTGTTGTTCCTAAGTGGTCTACTATTCACTTTCCAAAATTCAGAGTCGTAAACATTTCTCTACATTTGATTTTTTATTTATTTTTTTAATATATGATCAAATGCTCTACTTTGCAGAAGAAAGTATTTTAACTAAGGCTGCCCCTGACTAAAAAAAAATTGGTAACACTTTAGTTTAGGGTCCAATTCTTTCTCACTATTAACTAGTTTTTATTTGCATGCATACAGTATATAGGATATTGGCTGTTTATTAGTACTTATAAAGCACATATTAATGCCTTATTCTGAATGACCATTAATCCTACCCAATGCCTAAACTTAACAACTACCTTACTAACTATTAATAAGCAGTTATTAGGAGTTTATTGAGGCAAAAGTTGTAGTTAATAGTGAGAATTAGACCCTAAACTAAAGTGTGACCGATTTTTCTAGTCGACTAGTAGGCCTAGTCGTTCCTTTAAGCCATTAGTCGACTAGTCGCACGTTCATGATATTAATTTAATTACTTGCATATATACTGGGAGAGGGGCATGGGAAATTGGCTTGAGTTTCAGGACTAAGAAAAAATATTATATGTAACATTGCTAACATTGTTCTACAATACAGAAAAATACTAAACCATAATAAAGTGCCTTTAACATATAAATGAAGTGTTCAAGTGCACACATAAAGCTTACCGCAGATGCGTACTGATCATCTCCACGGGATAGTGGATGTGCTGACTGAAATGCATGTTAATTTAAACATGTCAAGCAGTAAGCAAGGTACTAATTAAGCTTCCATACTCCGCACGAACACTTGGATATGCGCCTAATTATAGCGCACAATTATTGTCAATGTTAGAGCAAGAGACCATGTGAACTTAGGCTACTACTTACATGCTTCAAATAATGAGCCATGATTGAGACTGAATAATAATCAGCGAACATTTGGACTTCCTACCCGACATACTATAATTACAGCATGGAACAGCCGTGTTAACAATCGGTAACACTTTATTTTACAATGTCCTCGCTATCTGTAGTTACTGTAGTAATAACTATAAATTAAGCATAATTACATGCAACTAACCCTAAACCAACCCATATACCTAACCCTAGTACGTCGTACATGTAGTTAATTACTATTACTCAGTACTTAAATGTATAATTACACTGTAACATGGACACCTTAAAATAAAGTGTAACCTAAGAATCTGTTTGTCGTGGATTTAAAATGTAAAATTAAAATTTGATTGACTAAGCCTTCTCTTGTCGACTAATGTTTGGTTGACTATTAGAGGGCATTTCTAATTTTAACATAGTAAAACTACTTCACCTTTAAGGACCCCTACAAAGCCACAGCTAACATGATATTCATTTATTAACAATGGAGTTTGCCAGAAACTTAAAAAAAGTTTTCTTTCTTTTTTTCACACCACTAATGCAACGAGCACCGAGCTAATTCAGTCATTCATCTTACATGCCAAAAGATGAAACTCAGCAGACTGCATAATGTTATTTTTATAAATTTCTGATAGAACGCACTTTGCACCCTGTCACTCCTCTGCCAGTGATTGTGGTCCGGCGTACAGGCGACTCCACAGCCGAATGGCATCAGATATGAGAAGGTGCAAACGATATGACAGCAGGCTCGCTGGAGCTGACACCAGATTCACTACACGCCATCTGTTCCTTTCATCATCTCCGTTAAAGGGAGAAAGGGATAAACAGAGAAGAGGGGGGGGGAAATGACAGGCTCGACAAGAACATCCTTCAGTCAAAAGCGGTGCATTGCAGAAAATAAAAATGATTCCTCTGCAAACACAGAAACTGATGGGAAATGCATAATGCCGCAATTACAAGAGCTTTAATTGGCGGCCTGTAAATGGGCTATGATGAGCAGTAGCCACACAGCGACAGCACCTTGGATAAACTGCATACTTATGTTCCGGCATGTGTCTTCTTCAGTTGTTCTTGCTTCATTACATTTATTGGGCCCTGCACACTTAGTTAATCTCATTTCAAGGTGTTCATGGAGGCTATTAGTCTGTGTTTGATTTCTTAATGTGCTGCAAGAATTGCTTGTGTCTTGTACAAATATGAAATGAATGTCACAAATAAACAGCTGCTAGTGCTGCCTCCAGCATGATTGTCATCAATTAATGAAGTGAATTCATGTTAAAACCCTATGAGTAAAGACAACGGTCACCACTAGACAACTGGACTGGAAGTAATGCATGTGCTTTTTATCTAACAGAGGTGGGTAAGAACATCAACCAGGACAAAACTCTTGCTATACAGAAATATGTGGAAGGCTACCATGAACTTGTTAGCCAAATGGAGAAGCATCAACCAGAAGATCATGATGATCATGAGGAGGTTCTGCAGTACTCTGCAAAACAGGGTGAGATGCCTCAGAAGGTTTACAAATTATAGAAAGACTGATGTGTTTAAAATCATTTGAGTGGTATTCTTGGGTCTCTATTTCTAAACCATAAAATATGTTATTATGCAAGTACATTTTAAAAGGGTAATATTATATAAGTCTTTTCCCCCCTGAGGTTCTCTTATAATGTTAGTCTAGAACAGGGTTGTCCAATCCTGCACCTGGAGGGCCACTGTCCTGCAGAGTTCAACTCCAACCCCAATTAAACACACCTGGGCTATTCAAGCTCTTACTAGGCATACTAGACACTTTCAGGAAGGTGTGATGAAGCAAGTTTGAGCTAAACTCTGCAGGACAGTGGCCCTCCAGGAGCAGGTTTGGACAACTCTGGTCAAGAAGGAGCCACGTTTCTACTGATTAGGCATTGTTGATTAATAAACATTGAAGTTATGTGTTAATATTTTGTGTCTTTGACGTCAAAAACCTGACGATATTAAAACAAGCTATTTTGTCTGCTTAGTGTCAGTTTCTGACTGTAACTGTAATAGAAACTGATTTCTTATATAAATTTATTCTGGTGATGTCAAAGCTGAATTTTCAGCATCATTACTCCAGTCTTCAGTGTCACACGATCCTTTAGAAATCATTCTAATATGCTGATTTGCTGCTCAAGAATCATTTATTACTGTTGAAAAAGCCTGTACTGCTGAACATTTTTGGTGAAACCGTGATCAATTTTGATGGATAGAAAATGAAGGAAAACAGCATTTATTTAAATATAATTTTTTTGTTACAATGTTAGAGTCTTTACTGTCACTTTTGATCAGATTGCGTCAATGCGTCCTTGCTGAATAAAATTATTAATATCTTTAAAAAAAACTTACTAAACATAGTTGTCTGTAAGCACCTGTAACTTATCTGAAAATCAATGACTCATGCTAACAACTCTTGCCACTGATTGCTTCACAGCCAGAGGGTTCACCTGGAAAGACTTGGACTTGGTGGTGAAAAGGCAACCAGTGCCACCTTATCAGCACCATCTGCTAGACAGAACATGGCCTCTACTTTACGGCCTCCTGTCTGGATTTGCCATCGCACTGCTCATGAGCATCGCCATCTTTCTTATAAGCATATATGTATCCCATGGCAACAGAACCAAATCCAGGCCTGAGCATCAACCCTGTTGCTTTCCCCTCCTCAGTGTTGTGACATCATCAGAGGTACGCCGCCCAGAGGACACACGCAGACCGAGTAATTGATGTTCAGGATAATAATGAAGCCATGTTCATCAGTATGAAATTCATTATTAAACGTGCCTTTGATGGCTGATTATGACCCATACAACTTGTCTCAAAGTGCCTTCTTATTGGCTGTTATCTCATCTAGTGTGCTATTTAAAATATAGTTAGACAGCCTATGCATACACCTTCAGCGCAGACAGTTCCCACTGCCTCTCATAAAGACATTTCTGCAATAAAGCACCTGACAGAACATAATGACAGCAATCTGTTACCTCCATCGGGACTGCTGCCATTGTCCTGTCAATGATTTGATGGTGTGTCGGGGAGGCTGCGCTGGAATGCTGTTGCCTTGACAATCTTAGCAATTCCTGTTTCCAGTCCGCGACAGTGGCGGTGTGCTCGTCTGGCATTGAGGAAAAACTAATTATCCAGCCTGGCTCCTTCTCCCCTGAGCTTGCACATGCCCCCTGAAGCAATCCACAAGGCTAATAACAATGACAATGCCTACAGACAATGCAGTCAGTACATCAACCTCAGAGAGACAGGATAGACTGGGCGAGTGTGGCAATGAAAACACATGGGAGAGAGCGCTGAACGGCTTGGAATGGAGTACAGAAGGAACTAATTCACCAAGATGAGCAATGCAGCAGGAAATGAGCTCACACGCAAGCAAAGTATCTCTCGCACACACTGGGATCGTCTCTCTTATCATTTAAGTGCTTCTCTTGTTCTAAAAAAAAACCATGCCCCTTCCTCATCCTCGTCCTTTTTCTTTCCTTTTATTTCTTCTATAATTGAACCAATTACTTCATTATACAAATCCAGACTAATGTGCTCCTGGAACCACACATCATGGATTAATAGTGGTGCTAAGCAGCAATTATAGGCAATTAGTTCATAAATCAACATCTAAACAAATTATAGTGCCGGGGAGGGGAGGTGTTGTATATTCAAAACACTGCGAGGGCCAAAAGGCCACATCCTCAAACTTTAAGGTCCTGATTCACACCTGGTATTAAGATAAGGGAGACACATTCCCATTTACACGTGGTGTTTTAATCCGTCTCTTTTGTCCACTTTCAACCACTTCTGTCCTTATTTCTTCGAGTGGGGGGGGGGGGGTCTATAGGCGGGTAAATGTATTGGCTATTTCGGATCTTTCGATGTAATGGATGAAATAAGCTCACGCAATTTACAGATGAACACGACCGGAGACTACGGAAAAACATATGGAGAGCATCAGTTTTCGTTTCTGCTCTGACAGCCGCAAAACTACGCCTAACACTGTGAGTGTGTGTTAGAAATCAGGAATGGTGAGAAAAGTCAAGTCAAATCAAGTCACATTCATTTATAAAGCGCTTTTAACAGAATGGATTGTTTCAAAGCAGCTTTACAGTGATAATAAAAATTACCGTAACAGATTGTTTAGGCTTAGAGCCACAGCTCTAGGATAAAGTTATTGTCCAACTAAAGTTAGTTTTGATTGATTCACTTCCATTGCGAAGATCATTATTAACTAACACGACACCGTTCTAACAGAAAAACCCTTAACGCGCTCCGGCCGCCCATCCGCATAAAACAGTGCCTGGTGTCTTGAGAACGCACTCCCTGAAATAGGTTCGAAGGTGCAAATGATTATTCGTTATCTCTACGCAAACCTCAAAAACGCAAATCCGCGAAAACACAGACGGCGCGCACATGCGCATCACGTGTTCAGTCGATAGGTATGCGCGTTTGAATATATATGTGCGCAGGCGTGTAGTCCTTCTTCACAAAGCAACTCTCAACAAACTACTTGTCTGCGTAGCCACGCGAACCGGAATTATCCTGACAACGTTTTATCTGTACAGAGGTAAAGGGAAGGAGGCCTTCACAGGGGAGAGGCTAGTTGACACTTCAGGACTGCGTTGTCGTCGTGTCCAGGCGCTGGTCCTTCATTAGATCTGTATACGGCCTGGGTCCGGCGGACTGCAGTAAACCTCAGGATAAACAGAGAGACTAATATTAGCATAGACGCCATCCTTCTTATGATGTACCAAGTACATCAGGATTTATGGGAAGTGTTCCTGGTTCCGGCTGATCTAAACTATGCAGCCTAACATTGAATTATAGAGGTCTATAATGTGTTATGTGTATGCTAGGCCAAAGAGATGTGTTTTTAGTCTAGATTTGAACTGACAGAGTGTGTCTGCTTACCGGACAATGTTCCAAAGTTTTGGTGCTAAATAGGAAAAAGATCTACTGCCAGCAGTTGATTTTGATATTCTAGGTATTATCAACTGGCCGGAATTTTGAGATCGCAATAGACGTGAAGGACTATAATGCGTTAAGAGCTCGCTCAAGTACTGGGGAGCTAAAACATTTAGTGCTTTGTAAGTAATCAGCAATACTTTAAAATGTATACGATGTTTAATGGGGAGCCAATGCAGTGTTGACAGAACCTGGCTAGTATGGTCTTACTTCCTGGTTCTGGTAAGAACTCTAGCGGCTGCGTTTTTTAACAAGCGGTTTAATCATAGACAGCTTAAAAGTTTTTGGTACATATCCTAATGACAAAGATGAATTAATGATATTAAGAAGAGGATCTATGACCTCTGGAAGCATCTCTTTCAGTAGCTTAGTCGGTATAGGGTCTAATATATGTTGTCAATTTAGATGATTTAACGAGTTTAGAAAATTCTTCCTTCTCCTATAGCAATGAATGAATCAAATTTTTCCTCAGGGAGACTACAATGCACTGCCTAATGCAATACTGTAGTTGATGGTTGCATAGTTATAATTTTCTACCTGATATTATCAATCTTGTAAGTAAAGAAGTTCATAAAGTCATTACTGCTGTGCTGCTTGGAAACGTCTGGGCTTGAAGCTTTATTTTTCATTAGTTTAGCCACTGTTTCAAATAAATACTTAGGGTTTTGTTTATTTTCTTCTAATAGGGTTGAAAAATAAGCAGAACTAGCAGCTTTTAAGGTCTCCCTGTATGCAATCGTGCTCTCTTTCCATGAAATGCGAAATACCTCTAGTTTTGTTTTCTTCCAGTTGAGCTCCATTTTTCTGGCCACTCTCTTAAGGGCATGAATGTGCTCCTTGACATTGGACTATTTTCTTTCATTTTCTTTAAGCTCAAAGGAGCATCCGTGTCTAAAGTGCTGGAAAAGAGAGAGTTAAAAGTTTCTGTCGCAATATCGAGTTCTTCTAAGCTATCTGGGATGCTGAGATGATGAAACTGATCAGGAAGATTATTAATAAAGCAATATTTAGTGGCAGAAGTAATAGGTCTAACATATTTGTCAGTCTTGGCTGAATGAAATTTACACATGACTAGATAATGATCTGAGATGTCATCGCTCTGCTGCAGAATTTCAACGGCATCAACATTGATTCAATGTGATAATATTATATCTAGAGTATGATTATGACAATGAGTAGGTCCTGACACGTGTTGTCTAACTCCAATAGAGTTAAGAATGTCTTTAAATGCCAATCCCAATGCATCTTTTTCGTTATCTACATGTATATTAAAATCACCAACGATAAGGACTTTATCTGCAGCCAGTACTAACTCTGATAGAAAGTCAGCAAATTATTTGATAAAGTCGGTATGGTGCCCTGGTGGCCTGTATACAGTAGCCAGCACAAATCTCAAACGTGATTTATCATTTACACTAAATATTGTTACATTAAGCACCAACACTTCAAAAGAATTATATTTGAAACTAGACTTCTTTGTAATTCTGAAAATATTACTATAAATTACAGTATTTATAGTAATAAATACTATAAATACTGCCTCCCCCCTTGCCTTTCAGATGAGGTTCATGTTTATAACCATCATCTTGGGGATGGACTCATTTAAAGTAATGTAATTTTTTGGTTTTAGCCAGGTTTCTGTCAAACACAGCACATCTAGGTTACAGTCTGTGATCATATCATTAACAATGTGCTTTTGAAGTAAGGGATCGAATATTCAGTAACCCAAGCTTTATTTTTTAAGTTTTTTATTTGTTGAACATCAATTAATTTTTTTTTAAATCGAGAGAACATTGTGCTTGGTATGTTTTTCGTCAAACCAAACTTGGGTCTTTATCCGACAAAGTTTAAATCCTGTCTGGCTAGCGCACTTCCCATAATGTTTATGCATTATGTCAGTAGGTGGAGAGTAAATGTCAGTATTATGTCATTATGTCAGTCTATATCGCTGCATAGAGTTCCAATCAAATGCGTATATGGAATTTTCAGCTCCAGTTTGAGCTTCGGGTTCATTGAAATATTTTAACTAACTGGTGATGAAGCAATCTAATAAAAAATAAGAGCGTGAGATGAGAATTACCAATATTTTTTTAAACAGTATTTTTCTAAAATGTGCAGATGGGAATAGTTATGTCTGAAATAATTATAATTATTTACATTGGTTAGCCCTAGAAAAACTACTTTGCTTTTCTTTCATACGTATTGTTGGTTAGTTGTTTTGTGGGTATATATGCATACATTATATATAATGCTAATATTATAGCATTATATATGCTAATAACCGCTAGACCGCTAATATTAAGCATGAGCCATTTTGAAATAGTTACAGAATCTGAACAAAGACCATCATCATATCACTAGGAGGTTAAAATCTTGCTGTATTTTGCAGCATTTAAGACGCAGGGTCAAGTAAAAAACAAATGGAAACTGCGGCTCAATATTGGTTGTACAACAATGGACCAATCAGATTAATCTGGGGTGGGATAAGCATCTCTAGCGGCAGTGTATGGGAGTTAACACGCTTATAAACGTCCATTATGTTCTGTCCAGTTGTTTGTAATGCAAGAACGCAGCCTGTGCAAACAAAAAAATATGTGTGACATGATGCATATCTTACATCTGACATGTCTGTCTTCCTGTTCCTCTCAGATCAGTAATGATTTGCTGATGGTGTTGAAATGCCATGACACAGCAAGTAGCCGAAAACTCATCTATACAGCGCAGTGAAGACAATGCCTTGGTGCAGATGGGCTCTGTCAGAGAGAAAAACATAACAACATGAGTAAATTGCCACTCTCTCTGACAACTACTATTTTTGTTTGTCCTTCATGCACACATATAAATGTCAAAAAATGAATTATGTCTCTCTCACACACGCATGAAAACAGATGGAGACACACATGGCATAACAGACTCGTCCATGCATTCTCACAAAGTCTCATCCAAACTTTGAATAAGATGATGCATGAAGGCATTTTTGCATTGTGTGACATGCTAACAGAGATATTTAAAAAGAGAAGCATAAAAGTGTGCTTGTATACAATTATTTATTATTTATTATGAATTATAATTCATTATAGCCCAAAAAAATAGACTTAAAGGTGGGTATGTGATTCTCTTTTTTGTCCATTTTTTCAAAATAACTTGAAATCCTATTCCTAACCCACTTACAGCCACTGAGTTAGAAGCACTGAAATTAAAATTAAGCAATTTAATCATCTGTGGAACGGGCAGGACTCGAAAAACTCCAGCCAATCATTTCCAAGACCACCTAGAATCATAGGACAGTAAAGCCCCTTTCACACAGAGATTCCGGAAAATACATGGATAAAGTGACCCGGGATTTCAAATCCCGGGTTCGTTTGATTTTGGTTCATTCACACTGCCAGTGATTTTCCGGTGTTGTGCCGAATTTCGACTCCCTGCCAAATTATTACCCCCCTCGTTGAAATCAGTATCTGATTGCCTAATCCTAACCCCACCCCTAATCCTAACCCCTCCCCCACAACTAATCCTAAACCTACCATACTAGGGGGGTGGTAATTTGGCGGGGGTCAGAATTCGGCACCACACCGGAATCAGAGAGTGCGTTCACACACAACCCGTAAAAATCCCGTAAAGACACGTGACATCGATGTGACTTGTAATCTCAGCAGCGTCTTAAGTTTGCTTATGAGCTGCGATCGCTCTCTCGTGAAACCACGCTTCTGCATGTTTTCTCTGATTCGACCATAAACTTGCGCTTTACCTACCATTTCACAGCTGGCGAACGATCCCGGCTTCAGCGTCATCACTAAGACACGGCATTATTACGGCTTTTGTTCACACAGCGCGCGTTCCGGGACTGAACACGGCAATGTTACTAGGTCCCCAACCCGGCATCGATCCCGGGTCGAGTTTGCGTTCACACAGAAGGCGTTCTGGCAATTTGCCGGGTTCAAAGCGCTGTGTGAAAGGGGCTTAAGTTCGTCAATCAAACGGTCGTACCACACCCCCCTCCCCCCATCGCGCGACACCCTTTGTGCGCATACTCAAAGCTCGTGACGCATGCGCATCTCGTCAGTAAAGCCGGTTCCATGATTAGTAGTAAACATAGACAGTATAAGAAGTGGACAGAGCCATCTCATTGGAACTCAGTTGAGACAGTTGAAGCCCATTTTTAGCGATTTTTGAGCACTTCCGTTCCTGACGCGCAGACTCAAACCGAATCAAACTAAGCTTGATGACGTGAGCAACCTGTCTGACAGACGTAAATCTTCTAGTAGCTGTGCGTGAAAATTGCCAACGTTAATCACTTCATATGTATACACTTGCCACATACCGAATTATTTCCAATTCCCCAAAAACGTTGTTGAAATATTTTGTCCCGTTGTTTTTATGGACTCATTATCTATGGGCTTCTCCCTTGACGGGACGTCCCCCCGATTGCCTGCGAGCTTCTCCTCCTGTCTATACCATAGACATAATAATTATGTCTATGGTCTATATGGTCTATATGGTAATGTCTCTATTGTGCGACAAAAAGTCGCGTGGTTATGACGCAATCGTTAGCCTGTTTTTAACAAAAACGGCTTCTACGGGGCCATAACGTAAGATACAAAGTAATGGAGCCTTTTATACATTGTCGTGTTTATTTAGAAAGAAATAATGGACAAATGAAGTCTTTGGACGCCTCAGATGTAATGTTATTCGCTGTCAAAGTGACGCCAAAATGAATGGGAGTCAATGGAATGCTAACAGCAGGTGAAGTTCTGCTACAATGGCGGCTCACGCGAGGCTTCAACTTCCGGCTGATGGATTACCCCCTTGGTAGTAAATCGTCATTACAATCTCTCGCGCATCTGAGTTTTCGCTCATGCATGATTGCGCGTCCATGTTCTTCGAATGGGTGGAGTCAGAGCCAGCGTTGGAGAGAAAAGAAGAGGACCATTTGAATTGTGTATTTTCAAAATCTACCGGTCGTTTTCCAAATCACATACCCCACCTTTAAACATCATATTTGACACATTTAAAATAATGCGTTTTGTCGAGAAAATAAAAAGACATATTTAAAGTTTGTGAGGTTCACATCGGAACAACATTGAACAAGACTGTACCACTGTCTGTCACATCATATAAAAAAATATGGCATCTGCACTGACTTGAAAGCATTTTAACAGCATGCGCTTTCCATTAGCAAACCTAATGTCAAATATGATCTCTACAATAAAGTTCTAACAGATGGACATCAAATCAATGTTCTTCTGGCGAGAATGATTGATTGATTAATTCAGCTTTTTCCTCAATGGTTTTTCAACTGGGGTTGAATAGACAGATATATTGACAAATGTAAGACATACAGAAATGTCTATATATGCAATAAGTGTTTAAACATTTATTTATAAATGTTGTTATTTTTTATGTGTGATTTGTCAATATTATTAATAAAATATATTATATTAAGTCAACAAATAAACTCTTGCCTTCTAATTTTATAGGGTTCTTGGGTTGGACAAGAGTGTATGGGTGGAGAGTTTCTTGGTTGAAAAAGGTTGGCAACACCTGGTTTAGTTGTGGTGAATATTATTTTTAATAAATCCCATTCACCAAAAAAGATTTGTTCTTTCACTGATTCATTATGAGGCATTTCCTCTTTCTTTCATTATGCCAGTAGATGGCGAAAACTGCGTGACCTTTTGTGTTATAAATGAATAACTGAATCATTCATTCAATTCATATTCGTAACTCACACGAAGAACAGCACGGCTGCGTCCGAAATCGCATACTTTCTTGAGTAGGTACTTATTTTGAATAAGTAATTACTTCACTAACTTACCCGTAAAAAAGTATGTTCTACATAGTATTTGTGTAGTATGAGTGTAAACTGGACGTACTGTATTATATTTGCCATGCTGTCATTATCATGTGACCTACCGTCAGTTGCATCGCTTCATTTCCATTCATTAATCCTTTCCAGTGGCCTCATGGGTCAGTAAAGTGTCCATCAAAAGGTGTGCCAGTTCCCTTCTGAACAGTTAACACACCTCCCAAGGCATATGCCTGTAAGTGCAATACTCCCACTGTTTAGTGCAATATCTTAAAAATTCAGGTGATATTTATATTTATTCATACTACACAAAATACTGTAAATATGTTCATAATCTCTAAATGTTTATTCTGACAAAACCCAACTGTGACCATATATTTTTTTAGTATTTTCATATTTTTTATAATTTTATTTGTAGAATTTGTATTACTATTTGTATTACTATGTTTCTTGTTGTATCTGTATTTGTATATGTCCACTGGAAGCTTCAGTACCAAGGAAAATTCCTTGTGTGTGCAAGCACACTTGGCAATAAAGCTCTTTCTGATTCTGATTCTGATCCTATGCACACTTCAGAATCTCGCCGGAAGTAGTAGGTCATCCGGGTACTTTTTGCCTATTCTTTAGACAGAGTACTGTGAATTCGGACATACTTATGTCACATAGCTACTGTTTTTCGCCTGCTATATAGTATGAAATTTCGGATGCAGCCCAGATCAAAGCTTTAGCAGATCCAAAGAAAACGAATGGGAATGGGTAAGGATATTCAAATAAAGTACCTACATCCGAGTGTATTGTGAAAATTAACATCTCATGTTTTTTTTTTTTTTTTTTTTTTTTTTTTTTTTTGTCCTTTTAAAAATCTATATGTTCGCTTCAACTTTAATGGGATAAAAGGGGATTTCAAATATGTGCTTTAATGCTCCCCCCTCCCCTGAGTCTCCTCAGACTAAGATCATCCTACTCCCGTGCCCAACATGCACCAAAGCGATCGGGTCTCCATGGGATGTTTAGTATCATTAGATGATTTTACCTGATTTGTGCATTTGCATCTTTGACATCTCTCGGGAACCCACGCGCATTTAAAACAGACAGATCCCGTCTGTAAGCCATATCCTACTCACGTATACGGTTGAGATTACATCTGTGATTTAAAAGCAAACTTTTTAAACCGTATGTTTCCGAAGTTGTGTGGCGGCTTCCTTCAGAACACAAACGAGTCTCTTCCACTGATCTATAATGATGTATGTCATATTAAATACGTCATTATATAGATCAGTGGTCTCTTCTCAAGCTCTCCAGGTTGACTTGACGGAACCACAGTGCCCCCCAGTGGTCCACATAAACACTGCAGATCATATTTGATCTATTTTATTATTATTATTATTATTTAATATATTCTTACACTGTGTCGCTGGATTCGCCAAGCAGATTTTTTTTATATATATAATTATGGTTAAAATAAGGCACAAACAAGAAAGTCTAAGATGATTAAAGAGATGTGTCACTTTTTTAGAAATTTAGTCTTTGCTTTCATTTTTCTATAGGCCTGCGTTTATACCATTTTCTGCAAACTCTAAAAATATGAGGGTGGTGTAACCAACATCATGTAACCTAAAATTACTAAAACTTTCCATTCACTTTGAATACAAAACTAATCATTTTCATATTTTCATAAGTCATATGAATGTAATTGTTTTTACAAATATCATGAATGTTTGAGTATCAAGAAGCTTTGTTAGGGTTACTCCTTTTGACAAGTGTAAAATAATAACTAATATATATATATATATATATATATATATATATATATATATATATATATATATATATATATATATATATATATATATATATATATTCTACTGCTGGTTCACGTCACTTAACACTATAGCACACAAATATCTGCCTCATTACCGGGTCTAAAGGTCAGAGAAAATGAACTTTTATTGATTACCACATGAGGTTTCGAACAGCTAGTTTTGGTAGAATGGATTGCGAACCACGAAATCCGCCATCATGACCTCACATGCAACTGAAATCATTTTTTAAAGTAAATAGCTGCATGGCTCACTATGGTCATCTCCATTGCCTCCTGTGCTCACTGCAAGCGCTCTATTGGATCCAGCCAACCACAAAATATAAGCTGAATGATATAATCAGATGGAGCTGTGATTGACAGTAAAAGTGGACACCATATGTGTGTGCATGTGTAAGATAAGCGTGCTGCTCCGATTTGCTGATGAGGAAAACAGGCACATACACCAAAGCAGAATCATGCTGGTTAGCATCAAACAGCCATTCCATTATTTTTCAAACAAACTCACAGCTATCCGCACTCATTACCCCAGTCAACTCAGTTATGAGCATGGAGCCGGTTTTTGGAGTCAGTGTAATAATGGAAATCACCCCACTACATAATCAACCACTCAGCACATACAAGCATGTTACAATATTAACATGCATGGAGGCGACAAGAGTGTGCACTGACCTCTTCATATAGTTCATAATGAGATCCCTCGGGAGCATGTTTACAGCTTTACACAGTCCGTTTAAATTTCTGTTTGGCCACTGAACAAAGCCAGGCCACCATTTGCATTAATTAGAAGAAGATATCTTTAACATCTGGATTTCATGAATGTTGCCAATCATTTCAACTCAGCTGAAGAAAAATGACATTGGGTTAATTCAGTTCAGAAAGACAGAGGCTCCTTGCCAGCTCTTTCTTCTCCGACGACGAGTTCTTTCGATTTCTCTTAATGTTTTTCTTAAGAATATACGGGTTTATTGTTGTTTACACAAAGGTCAAGAGAGAGACACTGTGCATAATCAGGCAGATGGCTCTTTGCAGAGAATTTGTTATGTGTATAACTACGTAAAAAGTGATCAGTTGTCTTAACTTTAAAAATGTGAGGAAACCCGTTGCCTTAACATTAAGTAATAAACTTAATGCGTAATCGAAAAAAGTAAGTTATGTGAACAAATTTTCCTCACTTTTTTAAGTTCAGTCAACTGATCACTTTTTACAGTGATGGGGAAAAAAGTGAGTGAAATATCAAAGTATGCTATAACTATGAACAGTAGCCTATACCTAGATCGTAAATGTTTCCCCATATAAGTAGATTGGAAATTTGGAATTGTATAGTTGCATTACTGGAAACAGTTACCTGGTGGTGTTTTCAAGATGGCTGCCTTACCTTAAAGAGACCTTCAAACTCGTACCATGTGTTTCTACTTTTTGAGCGTGATTTCACAAAGTACAACATGTTCCTGGATCAACATCTTTGTTGATTCTGGAACAACATTCCAATCAACCAATCAGATTTGAGGGACACATTTACAGTTTATGTCAAGTTGTAGCTTACAACCAGAGTTAGGTGCTTGTACATCAGTGTTATTCACATAATTTCTCTCTGATTTTAGGGATAACTTATGGGTAGGGTTATGATTTTCGACTACTAGACAGTAAAAGAGGTGAAAAGTCTCACAGACGTACACTGAAGGAGTCTCTTTTGACCAAGTGACCCCCAAAACACAACATAATGTGGTAAAACGCCACTCAGAATAGCACTTCACATAAACAACCTGGCCTAAATCCCTTTTTTCAGAGAATTTCATTTCTCATATTGGAGCAAACACACAACAGAGTTAATTGTATGCTATATGATGCATGGCCCAGTTGCTCAAGTGGACTTTAAGCAATTAAAAATCCTCTAACCAAATGCAGAGGCTTTGCAATTTTATGCCTAAATTAATTACTAATACCATTCATGGAACATTTATTTGCAATCAGACCAGTGGAGTGAGACAATGGACAACATAAATTATAATATTAGCCAACCAGCAATGTCCAGAATTGGTTTGTAATGGCCAGCGCTGGCCAGAGATTTATAGCACCGATAGTCTGTAAACAACAGATTTTGTCAGGAGAAGATCTGTACGATTAATCACACTAGTTGATCACTGTCCAAAAGTTGTTTGATTTTGTAAAAGCGCTTGTGTGTCATCTGTAAGTCTGGCTAAAATGAAGTGGTTTATTTATGCTGTCAGCTGCTTGTTATGGTGCTGCAAATTGGAATTTCCATTTTAATGAAAGGACAGAGAGGAACATATCTCAGTGCTGTTGGTTTGTTTTCAGCCTTGCATATGAGTTTTATAGATTAATAAACTTCAAACACTCAAAGACACAATTAAATTGGGACTATGCTGTATCTTTATCAAAATGGCACTAGGCAAAAACGGTCCCAAAAGACAATTATCTTGTGCTTCCAATTTCCCCTTCTCTAATTCACTTGACAGAAAACGGACAAATGGTTCAGAAAAAGTTAAATTGTTGCCTGGTTTTGCCATTTCACAGTGTCCTGGCAGGAACTATAATTTAATAGCTGTCCAAAGTGGGATATTGCTCACACTTGAATATTGATTAAATAATCTTGTAACTTTTTTTTAAAAGACATTTTGAGTCAAATGTCATGCAGATGTGAGAAATGATGGGAAATAGTTGACATTAAACTCTTAAAGGCATGCTGTACTGCATGGTTATTCTCAAATATGATGATAAACATGTAACTTTTCGAAACTCAAAATAAAAACATAATTTAAAACAGTTCATGAAATAATATTAAATGGTTTGACTCCAGATTGATGAATGTGAATGGATGGTTGGATGTGGTTTCTCACAAAACTTCTGTGTTATATTTGCGAGCGATCGAAAAGTTTCTCGGGTGTACGCACATTGACATTATTTTTCCTACCATCTCATATTTTTTTCCATCACCATGTCCCTTTATGGGGTCCATTTTGTTTTCACATGTGAAAAATAAGTGTAAGGTTTCACAAATGTGCAAAAAAGAAAATATTATTAATAATTAATAATATAAACAATAAAACACTTGTCCTTTGTTTTTGTTTTTTTGTCATTTCTGTGATCAGTGTTAAAAATAAAAAAATAAATTGGAAAAGTAATCTTATAAAATACCATCTTAGATTTTTTTTTATGATAATTTGCCTCTATAGTGTTCTAAAATAAGAAAATAAAGACCAAAAGTTACATTAATCATGCCACTTGCCAAGATGCTACTAAATACTTGCCATCAGTTTTTATGGGAGGAAACTGAACTGAATTAAAAAATGTGCAATGTGCATTAACACAAACACATTCTTCTCTAAAAGATGCTAAATGACAATCATCAGCATGTGATGCAGAGATGACATTAAGGAACGTGTTCTCGCACAAGGAGAGAATGGCCTGTAATTTACACGAGTCTCCGAATGCTCCCAATTAAAGCCTGAAGCAGCAGGATCCTTGTACATACCCACTGTGCCACTGCACTTCTGAGTCACAGGCAGTCGGAGAACCAGGTGTGTGTGTGTGTGTGTGTTTGTGTGATGTACCCCAGGACGTCCAAGTAATAGCCTCATAAATCTACTCATGCATAAACTAAAGCAGATCTCACCGCCATTGGGCCAGCCATGCCTACACCTGCCGCTCCAAACACAGAAGCCAATCGCCCTCAAGAGGCTCGATCTCTGGTTCATCCAAGCCTGGTTTTAATAAGCTTTTGCTGGAACCGTAATTTCGGTCATGCAACTTTGGAGCTTAATGAACTCAGATGCTGAGGAACATCCACATGCACAAGCATGAATCTCTCACAGCTTTGCATTACTGTCCAAGAAAAGAATTTGAAACCTCTGAAACTTTTGGGCAACATATTTATTTCATAATGCTTTATTGATCCGTTATCAAGCTTTCTGACACACAATAACACAATCTCTGTGTTTTAACACTGAAAGAAAAGAGCATGATTATATTGTTACGTTCTCATAATAAGCAGAGCTGGAAATGGGGGGATCTTCCAATGAGTGAATTTCAAGAAAGGACAGAGGTCCAGTTCAACATGTAGAGGATTTTCATATTTTATGCAAATTTCATACATAAACAAATATAGTGGGATTTTCCGCATCTATGGTTTAAAAACACAAAATATGTGCCCAACTAGGGTCCCCCAATGAATCTCAGCCATTTCCACCACTGATAATAAGCAATTAGTGAAAACATGAAAACAAAAATCTTATTACCATAATACAAAACAAAATTATTCTAATTACTATAATGCAAAAAAATATAATTATCAGTACAACAGTGCATAAAAATTATCATTACAGTAATACAAAAAAATTTACCATATTGCAGTGTCATTGACATAACTACAATGCAAAAAAAAAAGAAGCTCATCACTATTTGCGGAAGTAATATTTAAATTGTACATTTTGAGTGATTTATATCATTTATAAAGTTTGATTATTTTGCCTCAAACTTGTAATGAGTAAAAACTAATATTTACATTTTTTATTATTAATATCATATATGTATTATATAATTATTTAAACTTACTTAAACTTGCCAAACTTAAAACACCACATTTGCATGGACTTCATTAACATACATCCTATGCAAGTTCACTCCACGCCCTGCTGTTGTTCCCGGGTCATGTTGCTTTGAGGAGTCATTGGATGGGGGTGATGGTGATGGTGATGGCGATGGCGATGATGATGACCATGGTGATGATGTCCATGTCTGTGAGGATGATGTCTGTGGTGATGGTGACCAGTATCATGGCTGCCATGAGGAAGATGGGAAGTGCGATGATGTTGGTGGCTGTGGTGATGGTCCCTTCTGTGATGATGATCATCACGCCCATGATGTGAATGCATAATCACTTTTGATTCAACAATTGCCCTTTCATCTTGATTAATGTTTACACATATGGAGTTAACGAAGACGTCTAGATCTATGAAGACAACCCCTATGCCACCAAAGCCTTCCTGGAGCACCTGGACATTCAAAAATGCAATATAATTTATTGTACTTATCTTCTGATTACCTGTTTAGTAGTTTACATTATGTTCCTGATTTAAAAATATACTTTACTTACCTCCTTAACAAGACTATGCTCATCTGAAAGAATTGTTAAAGTAATAAACTGCTCTTGTCCACTTTTAATGACCTGACACACCTGAAAGGATAAGGGTTTCAGATCATTAAACAATTTTGCCTAAGCTTTCCCTGAGGAAGCTAATAATTAATGCTAAGCTAATGCCATCTATGGTTATAGCCTACCTGACCACCCATGTATGAGCCCAAAACATGGATGTGATTCTTCTTTCCTTCTGAATTCATGTCATCATGCGTGGGATGACGTCTATGATGATGCCTTCGACGCGACCTCCGGAGAAAACCAGGCATGACTAGATTGAGCTTTTGCAGGTCAACTTGCTGATCCTGCCAGTGTTGGACTGATTTGTTCTATAAAGTAAAAGAAATATGAGTAAAACACAGAGTTAGAATGCTAACGTGCTAACCAGCAAACAGGGAATGTTCTCAGAACTTTGGCTAACGTTCTGGCAAGGTTCTCTCAAATTTATGGACAAACGTTAATAGAACATTCGTTCAAAGTTATCTGGTCTTTATAATGCTCTCAAAAAGTGGACGCAAAAACATTATTTTTAAATCATTCATGGAGCTTTTTTTTTTAAACGTTCTAACATTTTTAATATTATATTACTTGTTTCAGAACGTTCAGAGATAATTTAAAAGTAACGTTCCCATAATGTTTGCAAAATTACAAAATGGAATGTTCCTTTAATATTTGCATAACCCTTTGTTGTTTTTAATACATTTTTTAAAAAAAACTGGACATTTTGAACGATTAGAAATAGCGTTTGTTAACAAAACACTCTTAGAACATATTTTGGTTAGCTGGGTAACAACTAAATATGATTTACATGAACATTACAGATCTACATACTTCTTGATCCTGCAATAACATTTAGTCCCTGTTTCCACCTAGTATTATGATGCGCTTTGGTCGATCGGATCACAAGTTCACGGCACTAAATACAGGTGGAAACGAGGTCTAAAACATTTTGAGTTTGTCCACTTTCAAACACTTCCAGACGGCCTACTCTCCGCCTACAGACTTAATGCGTAAACATTATGGGAATCACGCTAACCAGACGGGATTTAAAATTTGTCGGCTGAAGACCTAAGTTTGGCTTGAAGATGAAAAACGTACCAAGCCTCTCACCATTCCTGATTTGTAACACACACTCACAGCGTGTATAAACAGAGTTACAAATGCTACAAAAGAGTTACAGACCAATAATTTTTCCTTTTGGGAAACAGTTTTAGAGGTAGAAATGGTGTTTGACCTATTGTTCGTTTACATCACGCGGGATGCTAGACAGTATATTTTAAACCCAACAAATAAATGACTGTCATAGCAAATTGTAATAAATGTGAGCAATTTACAATGTATCGTCCATCATTTTCAAGATGAGCAGGCAGAATGGAGATGAAGTCCACATACCTATAAAAAAGAAAGAAACTAGTAAGTACAAAAAAAATGTAATAAATAATAACTGAGCAGTAGTGAAATATGAATGGTATATAAGAACGAGACTCACTGTGAAAGTGTTTGTTCATCATAACTGACCGCACTGTTGTCAGTGGGATCTAGTACAGACACTGACAAAAGTAGAGGGTCCGGTTCTTTACCAAAAGTGCCTTTTAGACTCTAGAAACAACATATATATAAATCTTATTTTAATCCCAAACGTCCATGTTGTCTGCAAAGTAAAACTCATTAAATGGTGATATGTATGAAAATAGTAGTCCTTGCCTTCAGGAAATTTGAGAACAGCTCTTGAGAACTGCTTCTGGTAGATGCGTCAGAAGTGAGGCCGTCCTGCCAAATCACGTCTAGACCGTCTAAACTCTTGTCCTTCAAGAATGCCAATACCGTTTGAGTGAAATTCTCAACACTGCCCTCATTGGCAGACATCAGCTCCAACCTAAACAACAGCACATTTAGTTGGTGTCAGGTGATGCTAATGTGAACTGTGAATACTTCATCCAATGAACTCCAATTAATTTTTTTTAAAAACTCAGTTATTTAGAGTTTTTCTTCGTCAGTAAGTACATTTGAAGTGGTCCAAATAAAACAGTTTTCAATCTTAAGGCCTGTTCACACCAAGGAAGATAACTATAATGATAACAATAAAGACATTTTTAAAATCATTTAAAATAAAATAAACAATAGACGAGTCCACCAGAACTGTAATGATAACGACAGAGAAACGATCTTGGAATCACTTTCACCATGACCTGATGAACAATAAAAACATTGAGAACCAATCAGAATTTAACTTTTAACGAGCACACACTAATTATAAACAACAATATAGTGTGCTGGTGTGGACGCTAATATAGTTACCGTTATAGTTATCATTAATGGTGTGATTTTAGTAATCACACAAATGTTTGGTACCTTGATGATCTGACTTCCAATCCAAGCAAAATCTTCAAAGTTGGATTTCTGGGGAAAGTTACATATTTCTATGAATATATATTATTTGAATAAAAGTCTGTGTAAAAGACTGAAATGACATTAGCTGTGGTCAAAATGGACAACTACTGCTGAATAAAGTTTACTGAAAACAATGCATGCAATATATATATATACAGTACAAATAAAGTTTACTGAAAACAATACATGCAATATATATATACAGTATATATAAATGGATGGCTGGATGGATGGATGGATGGATGGATGGATGGATGGATGGATGGATGGATGGATATATGATCATGTTGCATGTGGAATTGAACAATTGATTGTTTTATTGTCAATTTGTAAAAATGTCAGAACACCAGTCAAATAATGAGTCTAGAAAGAGATATCAATAATCAGACCTCTCCTTCATCTTTCTAAGAATAATGCGGTCATCTTCCAACAAGCTTTGGCGGTAAAGGTCTTCATCACTGGAGATCGAGGGGAGAATGATATGAGTGCACGGACCCTCACGTGTGCGGTGTGTTAAAACATCCAGATAACAGGTCAGTCTGTGATTCCTCTGCGCACCTGAGATGGACGAGTGAAGCAGAACTTGTTCTTATTATTATCATCATCACTCTGAATGTCCTCAGCAGCAGCCTGAGGTTACTATTTCAGTTAAAGCTTGTTCTGCCTCTCAAAAGTGTCCCTCTCGAGTACTCTCTAATCTAGCAGCGGTGTGCTTGTACCAAATACAACGTCCTCCTTGAGAGGTGGTTGAATGACATTTTAAACAGGTAGTGCACTTACCCACTGAAATCACCAAGCAAAGGAATGCAAGAGCTGGAAAAAACAACGACAATAGGAAAATCATTATTAATAACCTGATTGTTGTTTAGTGCAAGTTAGAAGGCATGTGGCTGTTTCAGTGTTCCGGAAAACTGCATTAAAAACCACTTCCTGATGTCTGTGTGAGTGTTTTTACAGAAAATATTCAACTGCACAATTTTGTAGCAACGAAGGGCAAAAAATATATATTGAGACAACATATTAGATGCAATACCTTTAAGAGGTTTTACATACTGAGTAATTTTATGTTATTTAATTATATTTTGTGGTATGTGACATAATCTGTTTGTTTGTTTTTTGACAGATTCAAATTCAACATCAGCGAATAGCTACTTTAGATATTAATATACTGCACTGTTCAAAATGCTGTGGTTGGTAAGATTTTTGTAGTAAAAAAAATAAGCATGTATAAAAAAAATAAGTATTTGCTGTATATATTTTTAGAGTAAAAGTAATATTGTTAAATATTATTAAAAATTTGAACGTAACTAGTTTCTTTAAAATATATTTAAAAATGTAATTTATTCTTGTGATGGCAAAGCTGAATTTTCAGCATCATTACTCCAGTCGTCAGTGTCACATGATCCTTCAGAAATAATTCTAATATGCTGATTTGCTTAAAAACAGTGCTGGCTGTTATTATTGAAGAATAGAAAGTTTAAAAAAATGCATTTATTTAAAATTGAACATAAGATAAATGTAATCTATTAAATTGAAGAAAAAAAAAAAAAGATGAAAGAAAATCTTACTGACCCCAAACCTTTGAACGGTATAATGAGTTTAAAATATGTTAAAAGAAAAATGATTAATCACTTTTAAGGCGCTTAGTTAAACATGCAAAACTATCATCTGCTGGTTTAATAACAACATTTAAATGTCAAAGGCACATTGGTTTGAATGATCAAAAATAAGAGTCTCAAAATAACATTTAAAATACAAAACAACGCAGAGTATACTTGCCTCTGTTGAGCTGCATTGTGCCTGAAGCAGTCATCTGGTGTATGGTCTGATAAAAGCGAACTGTACATAAACATACAGAAAACACTTCCTGTCAACACTTGTGCCAACAGTTTCCCTTCTGCTTTTACACTTTGCTGATGACAAGCCCACATCCTGCAGACTAGTGTGACATGCTACATTTATGTTAAAACAATATGTTGATTGTATTTATTAAGTCAGCAAAAATTGCACAGCACAGAACATGACTATTATTATTTGAAACTACTAAACTAAGGCATGTTCTGCCAGTAGATGTCTGATTAATTCTATTAGCAATCTGCAATCTCTTCCCATGTATGTATTCAGAGTTAATGTATTATGTGATTACATAAAAAAAAACTTAAAGTGATCCACACGCTATGTCCACACGCTGCAATTTCATAACAGTTTTACAATGTAGGCTAGGTATATTGAAGTTATGGCATGATTCGATTACACTTTATTTTAAGATGTCTGTGTAACAGTGTACTGTGTAATAATAATTAACTACATGTACTTACAGTACATTATGGGTTAGGATTTGGGTTTTTCTTAGTTGAGTGTAGTTGCATGCAATTATGTATGTATAATTTATAGTTATTACTACAGTAACTACATGTAACAACGACACAGTAAAATAAAGTGTTACCCATGATTCTTTAAGGAGTACTTACATGTAGCTTCTTAAATTTAGCTAATTTCGTGTGGTTTAAGTGAGATTTCACATTCAATGACGCCTGTTGAATCAGACCTGACAGGGTTGCCAGGTCTGCGTAACAAAACTAGCCCAATGACCGAACAAAAACAGACAAGTATCCCAACAACACAGCTCAAATTAAGGCTCCCGGTGGCCCTCCTTTACAAAATTTAGGCACAGTTTTATCTTTGGTAGAATATAAAACATTTCAATACAAGCATTTTAGTCGAATATAATGTATGTACTATGTCAAACCTTTAACCCGCGGCGACAGTTTAAAGTAGCCCAATTACGCGGTGAAAACGCGGGTTTGGCAACCCTGCTGATGGGCTTAAAGACTGTGATCCCCTTCTTCATTCCAGATTAAGCTTTGTGTTTTTAACCAGCTCGAAGAACAGCATATCGCCACCTCTTGAAAAGGAGTGAAGGTCTGTTTCAACCTGTATACATCCTTAATTTAACAAGTTGTGTTTAAGGTTTACATTTGAGTCACAATGCCAATGGGGAGTCAGTCCTACAGAGCTATAGGCTACATCTGTTTAGTCAACGAGTCCGCAGATCTAAGGCACAATGTAAAGTTATTTACAAGCAAATGTTCGAATGCTAAACTTTAAATGGGAAACACTTACCACAAAACACTTAAATTGTCAGGACTCATGTGGAAGCTGAAGTAAAATAATATTATGAACTACTGCTCCCTGCTGGTAAGAAGTGTATGTAATATGCTCAAACTTGCAAAAATGACTGTAATTCGATAGCCCACATTAGATATTCGACTCACTATAAGTAACTTGCAGCCAAGTACGTCAATTTATTCTACTAACATTAACGTAACAGTGTACTAATACTCTACTAAGATTTAGCGCATGTAGTTTCAAATTAGTTGACATGTAGTTGCAAAATAGTTACGCATAAAGTGGACTATCGAAATTAAGTGTAACCAAAATTACTACTAGGCCTACAAAATGCATGGCTTCAGATCACTTTGTACATTAGGAACTCTGCAAAGTGAAAAAAATGAGGCAACACACAGGATTTGTGAGAGATTAAAACAGTCCTTTAATCCCCTTAAATGTCCCAACACGTACTGTGCAAAGTTTTAAACAGGTAGTTTAACTGTAATCAGGGATAAATTTGCATACATCTGGTTAAAAGCAAACGTGATTCAAAACTGCTTCACATACATGCTATAGAGTGAAATATTTTCTGTAAAAGTTTGTTTTGAAGGTGACCTTTTCTATTTGTTTAAACAAATAATACATTTAACATTTCTATGTGACCTAGTGCAATGTGATCATGTTTTGTTACTTTTTGGCTCCTAAAAAATGAATTATTTTTCAAAAGACTTAAATAAAAAGTCAGTTAAAAAAATTACTCACCTTCATCATGTCGTTCAAAACCATATTTTTCCTCTCATTGGACACAACAGAGTGAGAGAAGATTATCAGGGGATAACAAATAAATATTGATCTGTTTTTCATACAAAGCTATATGAGGGCTGTATAAAATACTGTACTTTGGATTTGAATGACATGACAGTGAATAAATGACTGCATTTTTTAAACTATTCCTTTAACATCTAAAATCAGACTCAAGCAACCACACTTCATATCTGCTCAACAGACAAGACAGACAAACAGAACACTCATCTTTCAAAGGACATGAATTTAAAAAACAAACACACACTCATGTTTTGTCTGGCAGAACATTCTAAAGAAAAGTAACATTTCAGATGACATAAAACAGATATTTAGTATTCAACAATATTGTGAATTCAGCTACAATTTAGTGATTATATGGAACTAAAAACAATATCTGCAGATGACTAAGCACCAGTTAGTCCTTCATTTCATTTCTCCATCACCCCCACTAGTGGCAAAGAGAGGAACTGCATAATAATAATAATAATAATAATAATAATAATAATAATAAGCATCATTACTGGAGTAATGATGCTGAAAATTCAGCTTTGCATCACAGGATTAAATTACATTTTAAAATGTTTTATTCTTTTACTGCCTTGTTCAGCATAAGAGACTTCTTTCATAATTTTTTTTAAAACATATTACCGCCCCCAAAATTTTAAATGGTAGTGTATATACTGTAGAAAAAGTATAGTACGCTGTTCCGAAACACAGTCACAAATAATTCTCAACTTCCAATCATAAATAAAATAAGTATAAACAACATTTAAATGCAATGACAAATGGCAAACAATAAAGAACACTGTCTATGTCTGAAATCTATAGCAACATTAAAATCAACATTAAATTCAATTTCACCATCGCTGACTGAAAGTCCTAGATGTCCTACAGCTCTGCAAATTATTTTTTACCTTTACAGGTACAACAACTTGTCACAACAGCGGTCCTCTCAAAGCAACTTTTTAAATATATTTTATCTGCCCCAAACGGGTTCACAGTACCTAAAAACTGCATATTATTTGTGTTGTTTCCTATGGCCAGTGTATTTTTTCAATGGGAGCACTGCAAATTTAAGAAAGCCAGCAGCGTGACGAGGCGGGGGATTTTTTCTCGTCGCAGAGATTTGAAAAATATTTGGGTAAAAAAACTTTGGGTAAAACGCATAGACATAGATCATGCGCTATGTCGCAATCAAGCGCTGCGTCCGAAATTGCGTAACTGTCCGAGTAAGTACTACATTTAAATTTACTTTGTGATCATTAAAAAAGTATGCTCTATATAGTATGAATATGGGTATTATGAATTAAATTTGGATGTACTACATCCACCATGTTGTTACCGTCACGTGACCTACCAGGGACAGTTGGGTCGCTTCACTGCCATTCATAAATTCTCTCCTGTGGCCTTACAGGATAGTAAAGTGTCCACTTTTTGCCTACTTTCCGAATACTGTGTATACTACTCCTTTGACGTACTGTTTTTCAGACGCAGCTAATGAGTTTTTCAAAATGCCACCACACTGCGCAGCCTTGTTGTAAAAACTGCTGAGATTAAAATTCCTGAAGAAATGGGATAACCTTTCACAGGTGAGAATGTGTTGGTTTGTGTTTTTATATGGATTAACTCAATATTACAGGTTTTGATGGTAACTTGGCAAATATGGTCACTTTTTAATGTCAAGCTAGCTGGCATTTGCGTCTTGTGTTTGTTTAGCAAAATCATCTGCTGTCCTTTGCAGATATAGATATTCATATATGCATATAACTACGATGGCAGACCCACAGTCGACTTGCTCTCGAGAGTTCACAGACCGGCTTTTACCATTCCAATATAGCGGCCCACAGAAACAGCCGCTAATGAGGAATCTATGTATGTATATGGATGGACACATGAATAATCTTCAAAGATGGCCACCGTGTGAAATGACTAGCCTTCAAGGGACTTTGCCAATATGCATCCTTATTAAGGGGTAAATAAGGTACAAAGGTGTCTCTTTAAGGGTACTGACCCAGTGACAAGTTTTTGCACCCTTAAATGTACAACTTTTGCAATTTTTTTCCGACAGTGAAGGGGAGCCATCACTTCACATCTGACATTTGTAGAGAAGTTGCCCTGAGTAAAGTAACTACCTGTGAACACATCCTAGTGTATCCACTGCCTTCGAAACACTTTGACCCAATGTCAATATAAAACCCCCTATTAACTCAAAAAGACAGGAAAGAGGCAGATCACAGACATTCACCAACTTCTTACTCCAGGGCCCGGATCTGAGGGGAAGGAGGGGCTGAGAATTGAGTTTTTTTCTGTGAAAGCAAGGAGGCCGTTAAGCCGGTATTAAAAAAGGGGAACCATCAATCCACCCTTCATCTCCACATTGGCAGGTGAAGCCACCGATTGCAACTACAAATCCTTTAGAGCTGAAGCAGCCAATCAAAAGTCACTGAGGATGCTGATGTCAGCAAACTCCTGGCGGTAGCGGAAGGAGTACATGCCCAGCAGGAAGGCCCATTTAAGAGTCATGAAGCTCCACACAGCCGACAGATAGAAGCTCTTGGGGTCAGTTAATGCTGAAGACAAAAACATACAGAACGGATTACAGACTATAATCTTGCAAATTACACTATTCCATTATTACAGATTTCGACAAAGCTGTCCATGTGAAGGTACTTACACTGCTTTTCTATAACGGCTAGAGATATGAATGTGGCAAAAGCAGCAACAGCCAGGAGGGAGAAGACAGAACTAACAAACATGAAGAACTTGAGTCCTTTCAGCCATGTGCGCCAGTAGTCCTGAATGTACATTATGTGAGTGACCAATGCCCAGAGTGCCAGAACGCCTGAGGATTTAAACACATAACATACACACATCATGAGATTAATAAAGTATCTAACCATCTATCTATCAAAGGTTTATCCAGTTATAAAACATTCAGCCATTATAATTACAGTGGGACCCAAAAGACTAAGACCATGAGGGTTATTTTTATACAAAATAAATAAATTATAAATAATATTCATATCAGCATAACAATTTGAGTGAAAATTAAAATAAAACTCAAAAAGTGAAAACAAAATCAAGTTGAAACAAAAGGAGTGCACAAACACTGCTTATTTGATTCGTTGGTGTAAAATATTTAAATATACATTATTAAATATTGTTGATTACTTTTATCATATAACTTATTCTTACTTATTCTAACATTTTATGTTTATTCAATGACTTCAGCAGCGCACTGCATGTAAAGCTACTGTGGGTTTCTTTATTCGTCTCTGTCTGCGTACTACAGAATACAAATGGTCAAATATCTGCATATTTATGGGTTATTATTTCCAAACTCAATCTAAGAATATAGCAGGCTGATTTTTTGAAAGAAATAAATCACCAGTTTTATCTCTATTGGAAAGGCAAACCTTCCACGACTTATTTTACACAATGTGACAGCAGATCGTTTCGACCGCAAGATCACACAATACATGCAATTCACCAAATTAAAAAAATCATGACAGTAAAAGAAACACGGTGTGAAATTTTTATATATGACAGTGGATGTGTGAAGGCTGTGGCCTTGAGTTTATTCACAGACCTGATAATCCGCCCATCGCCGCCGTCCACGGTTGTTTATAAACCACATTCCACACGATAAACGCCGAAAACCCCACCAACATGCCGAATGTGGCATAACCTACACTAATGTAAATTCTGTTTGGACCCATTGATGTATAAAGTACCGCAATAAAGCTGCAGGAAGAGGTTGGACAGAACGATTACACCATCGATGAGGGATTATGCAATTCACCGCTGCTTATTCGTAAACACGACTTTAAGACCCGGAAGAGCTCCGCGTATCACCAAAGCAACCATCAACAACCTCGCAGTCCCGGATGTGTAGGTGAACAAAACGTTTT